>CM032162.1:18132195-18464695 GCA_018901935.1 Pugionium cornutum | reverse complement strand
CAATGTATCCGAAATTGCGTGATGCCTTGCATTATGCTTCATTAATAAGGCTTTACTCAAGGAGCACCAATGATCAGTTTAGAATGATCATTTTAACTGGCCGATCAACTTGACATGTTCGCACTAAATCGTCTGTAACTTTTGATTTAGAGTTCCGAATGACAAGAACCCCACGCCCACGTTAACCTAGCTCAATGTTTTATATTTTGACAAACTTCAACACCGAAATAGCTACGAAAAAGCCTCCAAGTAATCCAATCTATCCCACACTGTGTGATGCCATGCATTATGCTTCATTTATAAGCCTTTACTTAAGGAGCACCTATGATCTGTTTAGAATGATTATTTTAACTACCTGATTAACTTGACATGTCCGCACTAAATTGTCTTTAACATTTGAGTTATAGCTCAAAATAACATGAGTCCAACGCCTACATTAAGCTAGCTCAATTATCATATTGTGTCAATATTTAAGACAGAAATAGCTACAACAAAGCGTCCAAGTAATCCAATCTATTCCAAACTGCGAGATGCCATGCATTATACTTCATTTATAATCCTTTACTCAAGGAGCACCAATGATAAGTTTAGAATGATCATTTCACTTACTGATCAACTTGACATGTCCGCAATAAATCGTTTTTAACTTTTGATTTAGAGCTCAAAATGACAAGAGTCCAACGTCCACGTTAAGCTAGCTCAATCTTCCATAACATTATCACATTTGAGACTGAAAGAGCTACAAAAAAGCCTCCAAGTAATCCAATGTATTCCAAACAGAGTGTACCATGCATTATGCTTCATTTACAAGACATTACGCAAGGAGCACCAATGGTTAGGTTAGAATGATCATTTTCACTGGCCGATCAACTTGACATGTCCGCCCAAAATCGTCCATAACTTTTGATTTAGAGTTCAAATAACACGAATCCAACGCCCACGTTAA
This sequence comes from Pugionium cornutum, assembly GCA_018901935.1. Taxonomy (NCBI): domain Eukaryota; kingdom Viridiplantae; phylum Streptophyta; class Magnoliopsida; order Brassicales; family Brassicaceae; genus Pugionium; species Pugionium cornutum. Next base: position 18,463,749 of record CM032162.1, on the reverse strand, counting down.
GCTAGATCATTTTCCATATTCTCACAACATTTGAGAGTGAAAGAGCTATGTAAAACCCTCCAAGTAATCTAATGTATCCCAAACTGCGTGATGTCTTGCATTATGCTTCATTTATAAGCCTTTCCTCAAGGAACACCAATGCTCAGTTTAGAATGATCATTTTAACTAGCTGATCAACTTAACATATCCGCACTAAATAGTCTTTAACGCTTGATTTAGCGGTCAAAAGGACATGTGTCCAACGCCAATGTTAAGCTAGCTCAATTTTCCATATTGTGATAATAATTGAGACTGAAAGAGCTACGACAAAACCTCCTTGAAATCTTATGTATCCCAAAATACATGATGCCATGCATTATACTTCTTTTATAAGCCTTTAGTCAAGGAGCACCAATGATCAGTTTAGAATGATCATTTTAACTAGCTGATCAGCTTGACATGTTGGCACTAAATAATCTTTAACTGTTGAATTAGAGCTCAAAATCATATGAGTCGAACCCCTACATTAACCTAGCTCAATTTTCCATATTTTGACAACCTTTGAGACTAAAGAGCTACTACAAAGCCTCCAAGTAATTAAATGTATTCCAAAATACATGATGCCATGCATTATGCTTCATTTATAAGCCTTTACTAAAGTAGCACTAGTGATTAGTTTAGAATGATCATTTTAACTAATTGTTCAACTGGACATGTCTGCACTAAATCGTATTTACCTTTTGATTTAGAGCTCAAAATAACATGAGTTCAACGCCTACGTTAAGCTAGCTCAATTTTCCATAATGTGACAAGATTTGAGACTCAAAGAGCTACTACAAAGCTTCCAAGTAATCCAATGTATCCCAAGCAGCGTGTTGCCATGCATTATGCTTCATTTATAAGCCCTTTTGGAAAGAACGCCAATTATCAGTTTAGATTGATCATTTTAACTAGATGATCAACTTGACATGTCCGGAATAAATCGTCTTTAAGATTTGAGTTAGAGCTCAAAATAACACGAGTCGAAAACCCACATTAAGCTAACTCAATTTTCCATATTGTGATAACATTTGAGATTGAAATAGCTACTACAAAGACTCCAAGTAATCCAATGTATCCAGAACTGCATGATACCATGCAACCTGCTTCATTTATAAGCCTTTACTCAAGGAGCCCCAATGATTAGTTTAAAATTATCATTTAACCTGGCCTATCAACTTGACATGTTCGCACTAAGTTGTCTGTAACTATTGATTTAGAGTTCAAAATGACACGAATCCTACGCCCACATTAATCTAGCTCAATTTTCCATATTCAGATAATATTTGAGACTTAAAGAGCCACTACAAAGCCTCGAAGTAAGCCAATGTATCCGAAATTGCGTGACGCCTTGCATTATGCTTCATTTATAAGCCTTTACTCAAGGAACACCAATGATCAGTTAGAATGATCATTTTAACTGGCCCATCAACTTGACACGTTCGCACTGAATTATCCGTAACTTTCAATTTAGAGTTCCGAATGACATGAACCCCACACAAATGTTAACCTAGCTCAATTTTCTATATTTTGACAAAATTCAACACCGAAATAGCTATGAAAAAGCCTCCAAGTAATCCAATCTATCCCACACTGTGTGATGCCATGCATTATGCTTCATTTATAAGCCTTTACTCAAGGAGCATCAATAATCCGTTTGGAATGATTCTTTTAACTAGCTGATCAACTTGACATGTCCGCACTAAATTGTCTTTAACATTTGAGTTATAGCTCAAAGTAAAATGAGTCCAATGCCTACATTAGGCTAGCTCAATTTGTCATATTGTGACAATATTTGAGAGTAAAAGAGCTCCCACAAAGCCTCCAAATAATCCAATGTATCCCGAACAGTGTGATCCCATGCATTCTGCTTCATGTGTAAGCCTCTACTCATGGAGCACCCCAATGATTAGTTTAGAATGATTATTTTAACTGGCCAATCAACTTGACATGTCCGCACTAAATCGTCCATAACATTTGATTTAGAGGTCAAAATAACACAAATCCAACATGCACGTTAAGCTAGCTCAATTTTATATATTGTGAAAAGATTTAACACCAAAATAACAACGAAAAAGTCTCCAAGTAATCCAATCTATCCAAAAAAGCGTGATGCCATGAATTATGCTTCATTTATAAGCCTTTACTCAACAAGCACCAATGATCCGCTTATAATGATCATTTCAACTGGCTGATCAACTTGACGTGTTCGTACTAAATCGTCTTCAACTTTTTATTAAGAGCTCAAAATCATAAGAGTCGAACACCCATATTGAGCTAGCTCAATTTTCCATATTGTGACAACCTTTGAGACTAAAGAGCTACTACAAAGCCTACTTGTAATTAAATGTATTCCAAGCTGCGTGATGCCATGCATTATGCTTCAGTTATAAGCCTTTACTCAACGACCACCAATGATCAGTTTAGAATGATCATTTTAATTAGTTGTTCAACTTCATATGTCCGCAATAAATCGTCTGTAACTTTTGATGTCGATTTCCGAATGACAAGAATCCAACGCCCACGTAAAGCTACCGCAATATTCTATATTGTGAAAAAATTTAAGATTTAAATAGCTAGTGCAAAGCTTCCAAGTAATCCAATCTATACCAAAATACATGACCTATGTAAAACCCTGCAAGTAATCCAATGTATCCGAAACAGGGTGATGCCTTGCATTATTCTTCATTTATAAGCCTTTCCTCAAGGAGCACCAATGAAAAAGTTTAGAATGATCATTAGTACTAGCTGATAAATTTGACATGTGCGCACTTAATCGTCTTTAACATTTCAGTTAGAGCTCAAGATAACATGAGTCCAAGGCCCACATTAACCTAGCTCAGACTTCCATATTGTGACTAGCTGATAAACTTGAAATTTTCACACAACATTGTCTTTAACTTTTGAACTAGAGCTCAAAATCATATGAGTCGAACGCCCACATTAAGCTAGCTCAATTTTCCAGATTGTGACAACCTTTGAGACTAAAGAGCTACTACAAAGCCTCCAAGAATTTAAATTTATTCCAAATTGTGTGATGCCATGCATTATGCTTCATTTATAAGCCTTTACTCAAGTAGCCCCAACGATCAGTTTAGAATGATCATTTTAACTAATTTTTAACTTAACATGTCTGCACTAAATCGCTTTACCTTTTGATTTAGAACTCAAAATAACATGAGTTCAACGCCCACGTTAAGCTACCTCAATTTTCCATAATTTGACAACATTTGAGACTGAAAGAGCTACTACAAAGCCTCCAAGTAATCCAATGTATCCCAAGCAGCGTGTTGCCATGCATTATGCTTCATTTATAAGCCTGTTTGGAAGGAAAACCAATGATCAGTTTAGAATGATCATTTTAACTAGATGATCAACTTGACATGTCCGGAATAAATCGTCTTTAACATTTGAGTTAGAGCTCAAAATAACATGAGTCCAGAGCCCACATTAATCTAGCTCAATTTTCCATATTGTGATAACATTTGAGATTGAAATAGCTACTACAAAGCCTCCAAGTAATCCAATGTATCCCGAACTGTGTGATACCATGCAATATGCTTCATTTATAAGCTTTTACTTAAGGAGCCCCAATGATCAGTTTAGAATGATCATTTAACGTGGTCGATCAACTTGACATGTTCGCACTAAATCGTCTGTAACTTTTGATTTAGAGTTCAAAATGACACGAATCCTATGCCCACGTTAATCTAGCTCAATTTTCCATATTCAGACAATATTTGAGACTTAAAGAGCCACTACAAATCCTCCAAGTAATCCAATGTACCCGAAATTGCGTGATGCCTTGCATTATGCTTCATTTATAAGCCTTTACTCAAGTAGCACCAATGATCAGTTTAGAATGATCATTTTAACTGGCCCATCAACTTAGCACGTTCGCGCTAAATTATCCGTAACTTTTAATTTAGATTTCCGAATGACACAAACCCCACACACACGTTAACCTAGCTCAATTTTCTATATTTTGACAAAATTCAACACCGAAATAGCAATGAAAAAGCCTCCAAGTAATCCAATCTATCCCACACTGTGTGATGCCATGCATTATGCTTCATTTATAAGCCTTTACTCAATGAGCACCAATGATCCGTTTAGAATGATTATTTTACCTACCTGATCAACTTGACATGTCCGCATTAAATCGTCTTTAACATTTGAGTTATAGCTCAAAATAAATGAGTCCAACGCCTACAATAAGCTAGCTTAATTTCTCATGTTGTGACAATATTTGAGATTGAAAGTGCTACTACAAAGCCTCCAAATAATCCAATGTATCCGAAACAGCGTGATCCCATGCATTCTGGTTCATGTATAATCCTCTACTCATGGAGCACCAATGATCAGTTTAGAATGATCATTTTAACTGGCCAATTACCTTGACATGTTCGCACTAAATCGTCTATAACATTTGATTTAGAGTTCAAAATAACACGAATCCAACACACACGTTAATCTAGCTTAATTTTCTATATTGTGAAAAAATTTAATACCGAAATAACAACAAAAAAGCCTCCAAGTAATCCAATCTATCCCAAAACGCGTGATGACATGAATTATGCTTCATTTATCAGCCTCTACTCAAGAAGCGCCATTGATCCGTTTATAATGATCATTTTAACAGGCCGATAACCTTGACATGTCTGTACTAAATCGTCTTTAACTTTTTATTTAGAGCTCAAAATCATATGAGTCCAACACCCACATTAATCAAGCTCAATTTTCCATATTGTGACAACCGTTGAGACTAAACAGCTACTACAAAGCCTCCTAGTAATTAAATGGATTCTAAGTTGCGTGTTGCCATGCATTATGCTTGAGTTATAAGCGTTTATTCAACGAGCACCAATGATCAGTTTAGAATGATCATTTTAACTAGCTGATCAGCTTGATATATCCGCACTAAATCATCTGTAACTTTGATTTAGATTTCAGAATCACAAGAATCCAACGCCCACGTTAAGCTAGCTCAATATTCTGTATTGTGACCAAAATTTAAGATTTAAATAGCTAGGAAAAAGCCTCCAAGTAATCCAATATATACCAAACTACATGAGCTATGTAAAACCCTGCAAGTAATCCAATGTATCCCAAACTGCGTGATACCGTGCATTATGCTTCATTTATAAGCCTTTCCTCAAGGATCACCAATGAAAAAGTTTAGAATGATGATCTTAACTAGCTGATCAACTTGACATGTGCGCAATAAATCTTCTTTAACATTTCAGTTAGAGCTCAAAATAACATGAGTCCAAGGCCCACATTAACCTAGCTCAGTCTTCCAGATTGTGATAACATTTGAGATTGAAAGAGCTACTACACAGCCTCGAAGAAATCCAATGTATCCCGAACTGCGTGATGCCATGCATTATGCTTCATTTATAAGTCTCTACTGAGGGAGCACCAATGATCAGTTTAGAATGATCATTTTAACTTGCCGATCAACTTGACATGTCCGCACTAAATCATAGATAACTTTTGATTTGGAGTTCAAAATAACACGAATCCAACGTGGACGTTAAGCTAGCTCAATTTTTCTATATTTGTGAAAAAATTTAGACCAAAATAACAACGAAAAATCCTCCAAGTAATCCAATCTTTCCCATAAAACGTGATGCCATTCATTATGCTTGATTTATAAGCATTTACTCAAGGAGCAGTAACGATTAGTTTAGAATGATCATTTTATCTAGCTTATCAATTTGAAACGTTGACACTAAATCATCTTTAACATTTGATTTAGAGCTCAAAATAACATAAGTACAACGCCCACATTAAGCTAGCTCAATTTTTGATATTGTGACAACATTTGAGAATGAAAGAGATACGCAAAAGCCTACATGTAATCCAATATATCCCAAACTGCATGAAGCCTTGCTTTTGCTTCATTTATAAGCCTTTACTCAAGGAGCAGCAATGATCAATTTAAAATGATCATTTTAACCCGCCGAAAAATATGACATATCCGCACGAAATAGTCTGTAACTTTTGATTTAGATTTCAGAATGACATGAATCCAACGCCCACGTTAATATAGCTCAATTTTCTATATTGTGACAACATTTTTGACTAAAAAAGCTACGACAAAGACTCCAAGTAATCCAATGTATCCTAAACTTCGTCATGCCATGCATTATGCTTCATTTGTAAGCCTTTACTCAAATAGCACCAATGATCAGTTTAGAATGATCATTTTTTAACTGACCGATCAACTTGACATGTCAGCACTAAATCGTTCATAACTTTTGATTTAGAATTCAAAATAACTAGAATCCAAAACGTATATTAAGCTAACTCAATTTTCTATATTTTGAAAAAATTAAGACCAAAATAACAACGAAAAAGCCTCAAATTAATCCAATGTATCCCAAACTGTGTGATGACATGCATTATGCTTCATTATAAGCTTTTGCTCAAGGAGCACCAATGATCTGTTTAGAATGATCATTTTAACTAGCTGATAAACTTGACTTGTTTGCACTAAATCATCTTTAACTTTTGATTTAGAGCTCAAAATCACATGAGTCCAACGTCCACATTATGCCAACTCAATTTTCCATATTGTGACAATCTTTGAGACTGAAAGAGCTACTACAAAGCCTCCAAGTAGATAAATGTATTCCAAAATGCATGATGCCATACATCATGTTTCATATATAAGCCTTTACTGAAGGAGAACCAATGATCAGTTTATAATGATCATTTTAACTGGCCGATCAACTTGTCATGCCTGAACTAAATCGTTTTTAACTTTTTTTATAGCTCAAAGTCACATGAGTCCAATGCCCACATTAAGGTAGCTAAATTTTCCATATGATGACATCATTTGAGACTAAAAGAGATACGACAAAGCCTCACAGTAATCCAATGTATCCCAAACTTAATGATTCAGTGCATTATGCTTCATTTTTAAGCCTTTACTCAAGGAGCACCAATGATCAGTTTAGATTGGTTATTTTAACTGGCCAGTCAACTTGATATGTCCCCACTAAATCCTCCGTAACTTTTGGTACTTGGAGTTCCGAATGACATGAATCCAACACCCACATTAAGCTAGCTCAATATTATATATTGTGACAACATTTAAGACTAAAAAGCCTACAAATAATCAAACCTATCCTAAGCAACGTGATGCCATGCATTACGCTTCTTTATAAGCCTTTACTAAATGAGCACTATTGATCAGTTTAGAATGATCATTTTAACTAGCTGATCAACTTGACATTTCCGCACTAAATCTTCTTTAACATACGATTTAGAGCTCAAAATGACATGATTCCAACGCCCACATTAAGCTAGCTCAATTTTCCACATTGTGGCAACATTTGAGACGGAAAGAGATACGAGAAAGCCTCCAAGTAATCCAATCTATCCCAAACTGCGTGATGCCATATTTTATGCTTCATTTATAAGCCTTTACATATGGAGCACCAATGATCTGTTTATAATTATCATTTTAACTAGCTGATAACCTTGACATGTCCACACTAAATGTTCTTTCACTTTTTATTTAGACTAAAGATGACTGGAATCCAACGCCCATGTTAATTTAGTTCAATTTCCCATATTGCAAAAACATTTGAGACTGAAAGAGCTAGACAAAGCATCAAACTAATGCAATCTGTCCCAAATTGCCTCGATTCAAGGCTTATATGAGCGTGGGCTGTTTGAAGAAGGTTAGGTGAGAAACTCGACCTTAGACTTCTTGGATAGGGGTTTCTGGGTTGGTATTTGATGGAAGGGTGAAGTGAACCACACGACGGGTGATGAACCTCGTGATAAATCACAAACTTAGAGCTAGGAGGGCTGGTCTCAACTAGGTTCTAAGCGCACAAGATTCTTGAGAGAAAACTTGTAAGAAAATTCGATCTTTATTGATTAGCAAAAATCGCTTTTAACTTTAAATCCTTCGAGGCTAAAGCTCTCCCGACATGAGTTGGTTGAATAAGAAAATTAGATTTAATGAGCTTCTTTTCCTTACTCATTTTCTGTTGAAGCTCATGTACCTGGGCAGGTGTGAGAGGAGCTAGGCTGACCTTTCTCTTGTCATGCACGAAAATGTAGAGATTGGTTCGGCATTCATGCGGTCTCCTTGTCAAACTGCCATGGCCTTCCTAGCAGAAGATGGCCACCTTGCATGGGCACCACATCGCATACGACTTGGTCTTGGTACTTGCCCACACTGAATGGCACAGTGACTTGCTCATGGATCTTGAGCTCCACTTTTTCATCGAGCCATCTCAGTCTATATGGTCGAGGATGCCTTGTCTTCTCTCAACCTAGCTTATCAACCATGTATGCACTAGCAACGTTAGTACAAGAACCACCATCTATGATGAGGTTACATACCTTGCCCTTTATGGTGCAACGGCTGTGGAAGATGTTCTCCCTTTGGATGGTCTCTGAAGGATCCACCATTGCACTGAGGATGCGTCTAGTGACCAGCACTTCCCCCACATCAGGGTACTCAATGTCACCGTATTCTCCTTCTGGTTCATAGTCCTCTTCATCTTGGGACTCATACTCTCCAGCTTCCGTTGTCAGCATGACCCGGTTGTTTGGGCACTCCCTTGAGATGTGTCCACGACCCCTACTGATACAAGCCTCGATTCAAGGCTTATATGCGCGTGGACTGTTTGGAGAAGGTTAGGTGAGAAACTCGACCTTAGACTTCTTGGATAGGGGTTTCTGGGTTGGTATTTGATGGAAGGGTGAAGTGAACCACATGAGGGGTGATGAACCTCGTGATAAATCACAAACTTAGAGCTAGGAGGGCTGGTCTCAATTAGGTTCTAAGCGCACAAGATTCTTGAGAGAAAACTTGTAAGAAAATTCGATCTTTATTGATTAGCAAAAAGGTTGTCGAACTACAATGCTGGAAGGAGCCTTATTAATATGCTCGACAGCTTGACCTTCTAGGGTCGACTCAAATAAGAAAAGGAAAATTTACAAAAATGCACAAAAGGAAAAGATACAAAAGTGTATAATCGAAAAAGGACCTATTCCTAAAATGTCTTTGACTCAATAAATATAAATATTCTAGATCCTACCTTGCAAAACAGAAAGAGGCATATATTCTTATTGAAAACTTACCTTACTTACCTCACGGCCAAGAAATGGAAGGTGGCCGTCCTTGTGGCATGCACGCGCCTTGCTCCTAGTCTTCGACTTGGAGTAGGGTTAGGAATCTTTGGGCCCTGACCTCTCTTGCCACTAAAGCCCAAGTCTCTGAAGTCCCTTGCATTGTTGAGAAGCCTTTGGACTCTTCTTTGCACTTCTGGCCCACTGTCCTTTGTCGATCATCCTCTAGGAGCTTGTCGACCCATAAGCTGAATTTGTAGAAGAGTGCTCTTGATCTGCTCCTTGTCATTGCTCCTGGTGGCACCACTGGTGTTGAGACTTCCTCTAGATGCATGTCCTGAAGCTGGTAGCTTATCTGGTCCGAGTCTCCTTGTGTAGAAGTTGAAATGCTCATGTACTCGGTTGGATCGGCTGTACCGGCTTGACTGTGCGAGGTACTGGCCGGAATGCCTTCTGGACCGGCCAAGTTGATCCCGGAGTCGGCGGCGTCACCAATGGGACAGGCGGTGTCATCCACGTCGCCACCAAGTGTGCTGGAAGCTCTGGCCTCTCCGCCAGCAATACTGATCGGTCCAGTCCTGTTGGTCGAGGGTCCGGCGGTACCGCTTGGGCCGGCAGACGTGCCAAATGGCCCGGCTGTCTCGGGCAAGCTTCCTGGTCGGCCAGTCTGGTCTCTTGGCTGGACATACGACCTGATGTCCCCATCAGGGGAGTTCTTGTCTATCGTTGGCCCCTATGGTAGATTCAGTCAGGGGCCTGACAGGCGGTGGTTTACCCTGTGGCAGATGCCAGCGGTTCGAGTCCACTTATCTCCAACTCGTGAACTTAGCCGATACAAAACTATATGATAGCACCCAATTTTTTGGATTCGGCAGTTTGATCTCTGATTTTTCATTCATGGACTTTGATAACATCTTTCCATTTAGCAGCACCTTAGGATGGCATAGCCTTAAAGTTAAGGGCGAGGTTCAAACGAGGAAAGGCTTACGGTGGATACCTAGGCACCCAAAGATGAGCAAGGGCATAGTAAGCGACGAAATGCTTCGAGGAGTTGAAAATAAGTGTAGATCCGGAGATTCCCGAATAGGTTAACCTTTTGAACTGCTGCTGAATCCATGGGCAGGCAAGAGACAACCTGGCGAACTGAAACATCTTAGTAGCCAGAGGAAAAGAAAGCAAAAGCGATTTCCGTAGTAGCCGCGAGGGAAATGGGAGCAGCCGAAACCGTGAAAACGGGGTTGTGGGAGAGCAATAAAAGCGTCGTGCTGCTAGGCGTAGCGGTGGAGTGCCGCACCCTAGATGGGGTTATTTTTTTCAATCTCTATTCTTCTATCCATAATTGGTATTGGGATTTATCCTGATTTTGTGCTCTCATTAACAAGTGACAAGGTCAAATCCATTTTATCTAATTATTTCTATGGATAGTTTTCAAGAAATAAAAAGCATTAAATTGAATTGTAATCAGAAGTCTTTGGTCTTTGTATTGTGAGAACCTTTTGAATCATTGTATTACTTGATTCAAAAGGTTCTTGATGATTTACTACTAAAACTAAATATTATTTCTTAACTTATATGAAGTTTTATATAGATACTATTCTTTTTTATTTACATTCCTTTCTTTTTTACTTAACATATCCGCACTAAATCGTTTTTAACGTTTGATTTAGCGCTCAAAATGACATGTTTCCAACGCCCACATTAATCTAGCTCAATTTTCCAAATTGTGACAATATTTGAGACTGAAAGAGATACGACAAAACCTCCCTGTAATATAATGTATCCCAAACTGCGTGATGCCATGCATTATGCTTCATTTATTGGCCTTTACGGAAGGAGCACCAATGATCATTTTAGAATGATCATTTTAACTGGCCGATCAACTTGACATGTCCGCAATAACTCATCCGTAACTTTTGATTTAGAGTTCATAATGATCCGAATCAAACGCCTACGTAAAGCTAGCTGAATTTTCTATATTGTGATAACATTTGAGACTAAAAGAGATACGAAAAAGCCTCCAAGTAATCTAATCTATCCCACACTGCGTGATGCCATGCATTATATTTCTTTTATAAGCCTTTAGTCAAGGATCACCAATGATCAGTTTAGAATGATCATTTTAACTAGCTGACATGTTCACACTACATCGTCTTTAACTTTTGAATTAGAGCTCAAAATCATATGAGTGGAACACCCACATTATGCTAGCTCAATTTTCCATATTGTGACAACCTTTGAGAATAAAGAGCTACTACAAAGTCTCCAAGTAATTAAATGTATTTCAAATTGCGTGATGCCATGCATTATGCTTCATTTCTAAGTCTATACTCAACTTGCCCCAATTATCAGTTTAGAATGATCATTTTAGCTAATTGTTTAACTTGATCTTTCCTAACTAAATCGCTTTACCTTTTGATTTAGAACTAAAAATAACATGAGTTCAATGCCCACGTTAAGCTAGCTCAATTTTCCATAATGTGACAACATTTAACACTCAAAGAGCTACAAAAAAGCATCCAAGTAATCCAATGTATCTCAGGCAGCATGTTGCCATGCATTACGCTTCATTTATAGGCCTTTTCGGAAGGAACACTAATGATCAGTTTAGAATGATCATTTTAACTAGTTGATCAACTTGACATGTCCGGAATAAATTGTCCTTAACCTTTGAGTTAGAGCTCAAAATAACAAGAGTCCAAAGCCCACATTAATCTAGCTCAATTTTTCATATTGTGATAACATTTGAGATTGAAAGAGTTACTACAAGTTCTCCAAGTAATCCAATGTATCCCAAACTGCGTGATACCATGCAACATGCTTCATTTATAAGCCTTTACTCAAGGAGCACCAATGATCAGTTTAAAATGATCATTTAACCTGGCCGATCAACTGGACATGTTCGCACTAAATCGTTTGTAACTTTTAAAATAGAGTTCAAAATGACACGAATCCTACACCCACGTTAATCAAGCTCAATTTTCCATATTCAGCCAATATTTAGGACTTAAATAGCCACTACAAAGCATCCAAGTAATCCAATGTATCCGAAATTGTGTGATGCCTTGCATTATGCTTCATTAATAAGGTTTTACTCAAGGAGCACCAATGATCAGTTTAGAATGATCATTTTAACTCGCCGATCAACTTGACATGTTCGCACTACATCGTCTGTAACTTTTGATTTAGAGTTCCGAATGACAAGAACCCCACGCCCACGTTAACCTAGCTCAATTTTTTATATTTTGACAAAATTCAACACAGAAATAGCTACGAAAAAGCCTCCAAGTAATCCAATCTATCCCACACTGTGTGATGCCATGCATTATTCTTCATTTATAAGCCTTTACTTAAGGAGCACCTATGATCTGTTTAGAATGATTATTTTAACTACCTGATTAACTTGACATGTCCGCACTAAATTGTCTTTAACATTTGAGTTATAGCTCAAAATAACATGAGTCCAACGCCTACATTAAGCTAGCTCAATTTGTCATATTGTGTCAATATTTACGACAAAAAAAGCTATGACAAAGCGTCCAAGTAATCCATTCTATTCCAAACTGCCAGATGCCATGCATTATACTTCATTTATAATCCTTTACTCAAGGAGCACCAATGATAAGTTTAGAATGATCATTTCACTAACTGATCAACTTGACATGTCCGCAATAAATCGTTTTTAACTTTTGATTTAGAGCTAAAAATGACAAGAGTCCAACGTCCACGTTAAGCTAGCTCAATCTTCCATAACGTTATCACATTTGAGACTGAAAGAGCTACAAAATAGCCTCCAAGTAATCCAATGTATTCCAAACAGAGTGATGCCATGCATTATGCTTCATTTACAAGACATTATGCAAGGAGCACCAATGATTAGTTTAGAATGAACATTTTCACTGGCCTATCAACTTGACATGTCCGCACAAAATCGTCCGTAACTTTTGATTTAGAGTTCAAATAACACGAATCCAACGCCCACGTTAAGCTAGATCATTTTCCATATTGTGACAACATTTGAGAGTGAAAGAGCTATGTAAAACCCTCCAAGTAATCCAATGTATCCCAAACTACGTGATGTCGTGCATTATGCTTCATTTATAAGCCTTTCCTCAAGGAGCACCAATGCTAAGTTTAGAATGATCATTTTAACTAGCTGATCAACTTAACATATCCGCACTAAATAGTCTTTAACGTTTGATTTAGAATTCAAAAGGACATGTGTCCAACACCCACGTTAAGCTAGCTCAATTTTCCATATTGTGATAATAATTGAGACCGAAAGAGCTACGACAAAACCTCCATGAAATCTTATGTATCCCAAAATACTTGATGCCATGCATTATGCTTCATTTATTAGCCTTTACGCAGGAGCACAAATGATTATTTTAGAATGATCATTTTAACTGTCCGGTCAACTTGACATGTTCGCACTAAATCATCCGTAACTTTTGATTTAGAGTTCATAATGACCCGAATCCAATGCCTACGTAATGCAAGCTCAATTTTCTATATTGTGACAATATTTGAGACTAAAAGAGATACGAAAAAGCCTCCAAGTAATCTAATCTATTTCACACTGCGTGATGCCATGCATTATACTTCTTTTATAAGCCTTTAGTCAAGGAGCACCAATGATCAGTTTAGAATGATCATTTTAACTAGCTGATCAACTTGACATGTTGGCACTAAATAATCTTTAACTGTTGAATTAGAGCTCAAAATCATATGTCGAATGCCTACATTAAGCTAGCTCAATTTTCCATATTTTCACAACCTTTGAGAATAAAGAGCTACTACAAAGCCTCCAAGTACTTAAATGTATTCCAAACTACGTGATGCCATGAATTATGCTTCATTTATAAGCCTTTACTATAGTAGGACTAGTCATTAGTTTAGAATGATCATTTTAACTAATTGTTCAACTTGACATGTCTGCACTAAATCGTATTTACCTTTCGATTTAGAGCTCAAAATAACATGAGTTCAACACCCACGTTAAGCTAGCTCAATATTCCATAATGTGACAAGATTTGAGACTGAAAGAGCTACTACAAAGCTTCCAAGTAATCCAATGTATCCCAAGCAGCGTGTTGCCATGCATTATGCTTCATTTATAAGCCTTTTTGGAAAGAACACCAATGATCAGTTTAGAATGATCATTTTAACTAGATGATCAACTTGACATGTCCGGAATAAATCGTCCTTAAGATTTGAGTTAGAGCTCAAAATAACATGAGTCCAAAGCCCACATTAAGCTAACTCAATTTTACATATTGTGATAACATTTGAGATTGAAATAGCTACTACAAACCCTCCAAGTAATCCAATGTATCCATACCTGCGTGATACCATGCAACATGCTTCATTTATAAGCCTTTACTCAAGGAGCCCCAATGATCAGTTTAAAATGATCATTTAACCTGGCCGATCAACTTGACATATTCGCACTAAATCGTCTGTAACTATTGATTTAGAGTTCAAAATGACACGAATCCTACGCCCACATTAATCTAGCTCAATTTTCCATATTCAGATAATATTTGAGACTTAAAGAGCCACTACAAAGCCTCGAAGTAAGCCAATGTATCCGAAATTGCGTGATGCCTTGCATTATGCTTCATTTATAAGCCTTTACTCAAGGAACACCAATGATCAGTTTAGAATGATCATTTTAAATGGCCCATCAACTTGACACGTTCGCACTAAATTATCCGTAACTTTCAATTTAGAGTTCCGAATGACACGAACCCCACACACATGTTAACCTAGCTCAATTTTCTATATTTTGACAAAATTCAACACCGAAATACCTATGAAAAAGCCTCCAAGTAATCCAATCTATCCCACACTGTGTGATGCCATGCATTATGCTTCATTTATAAGCCTTTACTCAAGGAGCACCAATGATCCGTTTGGAATGATTCTTTTAACTAGCTGATCAACTTGACATGTCCGCACTAAATCGTCTTTAACATTTTAGATATAGCTCAAAGTAAAATGAGTCCAGTGCCTACATTAAGCTAGCTCAATTTTTCATATTGTGAAAATATTTGAGAGTAAAAGAGCTACTACAAAGCCTCCAAATAATCCAATGTAACTTTTGATTTAGAATTCAAAATGACACGAATCCTATGCCCCCGTTAATCTAGCTCAATTTTCCATATTCAGACAATATTTGAGACTTAAAGAGCCACTACAAATCCTCCAAGTAATCCAATGTACCCGAAATTGCGTGATGCCTTGCATTATGCTTCATTTATAAGCCTTTACTCAAGTAGCACCAATGATCAGTTTAGAATGATCATTTTAACTGGCCAATAACCTTGACATGTTCGCACTAAATCGTCCATAACATTTGATTTAGAGTTCAAAATAACACGAATCCAACACGCACGTTAAGCTAGCTCAATTTTATATATTGTGAAAAGATTTAACACCAAAATAACAACGAAAAAGTCTCCAAGTAATCCAATCTATCCAAAAAAGCGTGATGCCATGAATTATGCTTCATTTATAAGCCTTTACTCAACAAGCACCAATGATCCGTTTATAATGATCATTTTAACTGGCCGATCAACTTGACGTGTCCGTACTAAATCGTCTTCAACTTTTTATTTAGAGCTCAAATTCATAAGAGTCCAACCCCCACATTAAGCTAGCTCAATTTTCCATATTGTGACAACCTTTGAGACTAAAGAGCTACTACAAAGCCTCCAAGTAATTAAATGTATTCCAAGCTGCGTGATGCCATGCATTATGCTTCAGTTATAAGCCTTTATTCAACGACCACCAATGATCAGTTTAGAATGATCATTTTAATTAGTTGTTCAACTTCATATGTCCGCAATAAATCATTTGTAACTTTTGATTTCAATTTCAGAATGACAAGAATCCAACGCCCACGTAAAGCTAGCTCAATATTCTATATTGTGAACAAATTTAAGATTTAAATAGCTAGTGCAAAGCTTCCAAGTGATCCAATATATACCAAAATACATGACCTATGAAAAACCCTGCAAGTAATCTAATGTATCCGAAACAGGGTGATGCCTTGCATTATTCTTCATTTATAAGCCTTTCCTCAAGGAGCACCAATGAAAAAGTTTAGAATGATCATTAGTACTAGCTGATCAACTTGACATGTGCGCACTAAATCGTCTTTAACATTTCAGTTAGAGCTCAAGATAACATGAGTCCAAGGCCCACATTAACCTAGCTCAGTCTTCCATATTGTGACTAGCTGATAAACTTGACATTTTCGCACAACATCGTCTTTAACTTTTGAACTGGAGCTCAAAATCATATGAGTCGAACGCCCACATTAAGCTAGCTCAATTTTCCAGATTGTGACAACCTTTGAGACTAAAGAGCTACTACAAATTGTGTGATGCCATGCATTATGCTTCATTTATAACCCTTTACTCAAGTAGCCCCAACGATCAGTTTAGAATGATCATTTTAACTAAATTTTTAACTTAACATGTCCGCACTAAATCGCTTTACCTTTTGATTTAGAACTCAAAATAACATGAGTTCAACGCCCACGTTAAGCTACCTCAGTTTTCCATAATGTGACAACATTTGAGACTGAAAGAGCTACAACAAAGCCTCCAAGTAATCCAATGTATCCCAAGCAGCGTGTTGCCATGCATTATGCTTCATTTATAAGCCTTTTTGGAAGGAAAACCAATGATCAGTTTAGAATGATCATTTTAACTAGATGATCAACTTGACATGTCCGGAATAAATCGTCTTTAACATTTGAGTTAGAGCTCAAAATAACATGAGTCCAGAGCTGATGAGGACATCAGGTCGTACATCCAGCCAGGAGACCATACTGGCCGACTAGGAAGCTTGCCCGAGACAGTCGGACCATCTGGCACGCCTGCCGGCCCAAGCAGTACCGTCGGACCCTCGACCACAAGGACCAGAGCAACCAGCATTTCCGACGGAGAGGCCCAAGCTTCTGGCACACTTGGTGGCGGCGTGGATGACACCGCCGGTCCCTCTGGTGATGCCGCCAACTCCTGGATCAACTTGGCTGGTCCTGAAGGCATTCCGGGCAGTACCTCGCACAATCCAGCCGGTACAGCCGATCCAGCCGAGTGCACGCGCATTTCCACTTCTACACAAGAAGACTCGGACCAAATGAGCTACCAGCTCCAGGACATGCACCTAGAGGAAGACTCTACACCAGTGGTACCTCAAGGAGCATTGACAAGAAGCAGATCAAGGGCACTCTTCCAAAAATTCAGCTTATGGGTCGACAAGCTCCTAGAGGAAGATCGACTAAGGACAATGGGCCAAAAGTGCAAGGAAGAGTCCAATGGCTTCTCAACAACACAAGGGACATCAGAGACTTGGGCTTTAGTGGCAAGAGAGGTTAGGGCCCGAAGATTCTTAACCCTACTCCAAGTCGAAGACTAGGAGCAAGGCGCGTGCATGCCACAAGGACGGCCACCTTCCATTTCTTGGCCATGAGGTAAGTTAGAGTAAGTTTCAATTCGAATATATGCCTCTTCTGTTTTGCAGGGTAGGATCTAGAATATTTACTTTTATTGAGTCAAAGACATTTTAGGAATAGGTCCTTCAGAGACCATCCAAAGGGAGAACATCTTCCACAGCTGTTGCACCATCAAGGGCAAGGTATGTAACCTCATCATAGATGGTGGTTCTTGCACTAACGTTGCTAGTGCATATATGGTTGATAAGCTAAGTCTAGAGAAGACAAGGCATCCTCGACCATATAGACTGAGATGGCTGGATGACAAAGTGGAGCTCAAGATCCATGAGCAAGTCACTGTGTCATTCAGTGTGGGCAAGTACCAAGACCAAGTCGTGTGCGACGTGGTGCCCATGCAAGCTGGCCATCCTCTGCTAGGAAGACCATGGCAGTTTGAAAAAGAGACCAGGCATGATGGCCGAACCAATCTCTACACTTTTGTGCATGACAAAAGAAAGGTCAGCTTGACTCCTCTTACACCTGCCCAGGTACATGAGCTACAACTCCAAATGAGTAAGGAAAAGAAACTTATCAAGTCTAATTTTCTTATTCAACCAAGCCATGTCCGGAGAGCTTTAGCCTCAAAGGATTTAATGTTACTAATGGTTTTCAAAGAAGTGTTGAATGTAGAAAAAGAACAGGTAGAGCTACCTCCTGAAGTAGCAACTCTCCTCAACAAGTTCCAGGATGTATTTCCAGAGGAGATACCAGCAGGCTTGCCTCCTTTACGTGGCATAGAACACCAGATTGATCTAGTGCCTGGAGCAGCCCTGCCCAACCGGCCAGCCTAACGGATGAGTCCAGAGGAGTCCAAGGAGCTTGAGAAGCAAGTCAAGGAGCTCTTGGAGAAAGGCTATGTTCGAGAGAGCCTCAGTCCATGTGCCGTACCAGTGCTACTAGTGCCCAAGAAGGATGGGACATGGCGAATGTGTGTGGACTGCCAAGCAATCAACAACATCACTGTCAAGTACCGGCATCCAATACCACGGCTGGATGACATGCTAGATGAGCTGAGTGGAGCCACGGTCTTCTCCAAGATAGACCTCAAGAGTGGATACCACCAGGTCAGGATGAAAGAAGGTGATGAATGGAAGAATGCTTTCAAGACAAAGCAAGGGCTCTACGAGTGGACAGTCATGCCATTTGGCTTGACTAATGCCCCAAGCACCTTCATGCGCCTTATGAACCAAGTTCTTAGGGCGTACATCAGTAAGTTTGTAGTGGTTTACTTTGATGACATACTAGTTTATAGTAAGTGCCAACGGGAACACCTCACACATCTTGAGATGGTACTTAAAACCCTTCGACAAGAAGGGCTTTATGCCAATCTCAAGAAGTGCACCTTTTGTACTGATAAGCTTGTCTTTTTAGGTTTTGTTGTAAGTTCACAGGGCCTAGAGGTTGATCAGGAGAAGATTCGAGCCATACAAGAATGGCCAACACCAGGCAACATCAGCCAAGTGAGGAGCTTCCACGGACTGGCCAGCTTCTATAGGAGATTCGTGCCCAACTTCAGCAGTATTGCCTCACCCTTGACGGCAGTAGTGAAGAAGAACGTGGAATTCAGCTGGGGAGAAGCTCAGGAGAAGGCATTCCTGGCCTTGAAGGACAGCCTTACACATGCACCAGTGCTAGTCAAGACTTGTATCAAGAGCCCACATTAATCTAGCTCAATTTTCCATATTGTGATAACATTTGAGATTGAAATAGCTACTACAAAGACTCCAAGTAATCCAATGTATCCCGAACTGTGTGATACCATGCAATATGCTTCATTTATAAGCTTTTACTCAAGGAGCCCCAATGATCAGTTTAGAATGATCATTTAACGTGGCCGATCAACTTGACATGTTCGCACTAAATCATCTGTAACTTTTGATTTAGAATTCAAAATGACACGAATCCTATGCCCCCGTTAATCTAGCTCAATTTTCCATATTCAGATAATATTTGAGACTTAAAGAGCCACTACAAATCCTCCAAGTAATCGAATGTACCCGAAATTGCGTGATGCCTTGCATTATGCTTCATTTATAAGCCTTTACTCAAGTAGCACCAATGATCAGTTTAGAATGATCATTTTAACTGGCCAATAACCTTGACATGTTCGCACTAAATCGTCCATAACATTTGATTTAGAGTTCAAAATAACACGAATCCAACAGCACGTTAATCTAGCTCAAATTGCTATATTGTGAAAAAATTTAATACCGAAATAACAACGAAAAAGCCTCCAAGTAATCCATTCTATCCCAAAAAGCGTGATGCCATGAATTATGCTTCATTTATTAGCCTTTACTCAAGAAGCGCCATTGATCCGTTTATAATCATCATTTTAACAGGCTGATAACCTTGACATGTCCGTACTAAATCGTCTTTAACTTTTTATTTAGAGCTCAAAATCATATGAGTCCAACACCCACATTAATCTAGCTCAATTTTCCATAATTTGACAATCGTTGAAACTAAACAGCTACTACAAAGCCTCCTAGTAATTAAATGTATTCTAAGTTGCGTGTTGCCATGCATTATGCTTGAGTTATAAGCGTTTATTCAACGAGCACCAATGATCAGTTTAGAATGATCATTTTAACTAGCTGATCAACTTGATATATCCGCACTAAATCATCTATAACTTTTGATTTATATTTCAGAATGACAAGAATCCAACGCCCACGTTAAGCTAGCTCAATATTCTATATTGTGACCAAAATTTAAGATTTAAATAGCTAGGAAAAAGCCTCCAACTAATCCAATATATACCAAACTAAATGAGCTATGTAAAACCCTGTAAGTAATCCAATGTATCCCAAACTGCGTGATGTCGTGCATTATACTTCATTTATAAGCCTTTCCTCAAGGATCACCAATGAAAAAGTTTAGAATGATCATTTTAACTAGCTGATCAACTTGACATGTGCGCAATAAATCTTCTTTAACATTTGAGTTAGAGCTCAAAATAACATGAGTGCAAAGCCCACATTAACCTAGCTCAGTCTTCTATATTGTGACAACATTTGAGAATGAAAGAGCTACTGCAAAGCCTTGAAGTAATCCAATGTATCCCGAACTGCGTGATGCCATGCATTATGCTTCATTTATAAGTCTCTACTGAGGAAGCACCAATGATCAGTTTAGAATGATCATTTTAACTGGCCGATCAACTTGACATGTCCGCACTAAATCATACATAACTTTTGATTTGGAGTTCAAAATAACACGAATCCAACGTGGACGTTAAGCTAGCTGAATTTTTCTATATTGTGAAAACATTTAGACCAAAATAACAACGAAAAAGCCTCCAAGTAATCAATCTTTCCCATAAAACGTGATGCCATTCATTATGCTTCATTTATAAGCATTTACTCAAGGAGCAGTAACGATTAGTTTAGAATGATCATTTTATCTAGCTTATCAATTTGACACATTGGCACTAAATCATCTTTAACATTTGATTTAGAGCTCAAAATAACATAAGTCCATCGCCCACATTAAGCTAGCTCAATTTTTGATATTGTGACAACATTTGAGAATGAAAGAGATACGCAAAAGCCTACAAGTAATCCAATATATCCCAAACTGCGTGAAGCCTTGCTTTTGCTTCATTTATAAGCCTTTACTCAAGGAGCAGCAATGATCAATTTAAAATGATCATTTTAACCCGCCGAAAAATTTGACATATCCGCACGAAATAGTTTGTAACTTTTGATTTAGATTTCAGAATGACATGAATCCAACGTCCACATTAAGATAGCTCAATTTTCTATATTTTGACAACATTTTTGAGTAAAAGAGCTACGACAAAGACTCCAAGTAATCCAATGTATCCTAAACTTCGTCATGCCATGCATTATGCTTCATTTGTAAGCCTTTACTCAAATAGCACCAATGATCAGTTTAGAATCATCATTTTTTAACTGGCCGATCAACTTGACATGTCAGCACTAAATCGTTCATAACCTTTGATTTAGAATTCAAAATAACTAGAATCCAAAATGTACATTAAGCTAACTCAATTTTCTACATTGTGAAAAAATTAATACCAAAATAACAACGAAAAAGCCTCAAATTAATCAAATGTATCCCAAACTGCGTGATGCCATGCATTATGCTTCATTTATAAGCTTTTGCTCAAGGAGCACCAATGATCTGTTTAGAATGATCATTTTAACTAGCTCATCAACTTGACTTGTTCGCACTAAATCATCTTTAACTTTTGATTTAGAGCTCCAAATCACATGAGTCCAACGTCCACATTATGCCAACTCAATTTTCCATATTGTGACAACCTTTGAGACTGAAAGAGCTACTACAAAGCCTCCAAGTAAATAAATGTATTCCAAAATGCATGATGCCATACATCATGTTTCATATATAAGCCTTTACTCAAGGAGCACCAATGATCAGTTTATAATGATCATTTTAACTGGCCGATCAACTTGTCATGCCCGAACTAAATCGTCTTTAACCTTTTTTTATAGCTAAAGGTCACATGAGTCCAATGCCCACATTAAGGTAGCTCAATTTTCCATATGATGACATCATTTGAGACTAAAAGAGATACGACAAAGCCTAACAGTAATCCAATGTATCCCAAACTTAATGATTCAATGCATTATGCTTCATTTTTAAGCCTTTACTCAAGGAGCACCAATGATCAGTTTAGATTGATCCAACGCCCACATTAAGCTAACTCAATATTCTATATTGTGACAACATTTAAGACTAAAATAGGTATGAAAAAGCCTACAAATAATCCAACCTATCCTAAACAACGTGATGCCATGCATTACACTTCTTTATAAGCCTTTACTCAAGGAGCACCATTGATCTGTTTAGAATGATCATTTTACTAGCTGATCAACTTGACATTTCTGCACTAAATCGTCTTTAACATACGATTTAGAGCTCAAAATGACATGATTCCAATGCCCACATTAAGCTAGCTCAATTTTCCACATTGTGGCAACATTTGAGACGGAAAGAGATACGAGAAAGCCTCCAAGTAATCCAATCTATCCCAAACTGCGTGATGCCATATTTTATGCTTCATTTATAAGCCTTTACTTGTGGAGCACCAATGATCTGTTTATAATTATCATTTTAACTAGCTGATAACCTTGACATGTCCACACTAAATGTTCTTTCACTTTTTATTTAGACTAAAGATGACTGGAATCCAACGCCCATGTTAATTTAGTTGAATTTCCCATATTGCAAAAACATTTGAGACTGAAAGAGCTAGACAAAGCATCAAACTAATTCAATCTGTCCCAAATTGTGTAATGCCATTTATTATGCTTCATTTATAAGCTTTACTCAAGGAGCACCGATGACCAGTTTAGAATGATCATTTTAACTGGTCGATCAACTTGACATTTCCACACTAAATATTCCATAACTTTTGATTTAGAGGTTAGAATGACACGAGTCGAACACCCACGTTAAGCTAACTCAATCTTGAATATTGTGAAATCATTTGAGACAGAAAGAGATAGACAAAACATCAAAGTAATGCAATCATGTCATGCATTATACTTCATTTATAAGCCTTTACTCAAGGAGCACCAATGACCAGTTTAGAATGATCATTTTAAATAGCCAATCAACTTGACATGTTCGCACTAAATTGTACATAACTTTTGATTTGGAGGTCAAAATAACACAAATCCAGTGCCCACGTTACGGTAACTTGATTTTTATATTGTGACAAAATTTAAGACCGAAATAGCTACGACAAAGCTTCCAAGTAGTCTAATGTATTCCAAACAGCATTATGCATTATGCTTCATTTATATGCCTTTACTCAATGAGCACCAATGAACAGCTTAGATTGATCATTTTACCTAGCTGATCAACTTGACATGTCTGCACTAAATCGTTCGTAACTTGTGATTTAGAGTTCAAAATGGCACAAATCCAACACCCACGTTCAGGTAGCTCAATTTTCTATATTGTAACAAAACTTAAGATGAAAATAGCTATGAGTAAGCCTCCATGTAATCCAATTTATGCCAAACAGAATGACAAGAATCCAACGGACACGTTAAGCTAACTCAAGTTTTTATTATGTGGCAAAATTTGAGACCGAACTAGGTACGATGAGGCCTCCAAGTAATCCAAGCTATCCCAAACTGCGTCATGTCATGCATTATGCTTCATTTATAAACCTTTACTCAAGGAACACCAATGATCAGTTTAGAATGATCATTTTTACTAGCTGATCAATTTGATATGTGTGCACTAAATTGTTTTTAACTTTTTATTGAGAGCTCAAGATGACGTTAAACAAGCTCAATTTTCCATATTGTGAAAACATTTTAGACTGAAAGAGCTAAAAAAAGCATAAAAGTGATGCACTCCATCCCAAATTGGATGATGTCATGCATTATGCTCTATTTATAAGCCTTTACTTAAGGAGCACGAATAATCAGTTTAGAATGATCATTTTAATTGGCCAATCAACTTGACATCTCCGCACTAAATCGGCCATAACTTTTGATTCAGATTTCAAAATGACATGAATCGAATACCCACGTTAAGGTAGCTCAATTTTCTATATTGTGACACAATTTAAGATCAAAATCGCTGTGACAAAGACTCCAAGTAATCCAATCTATTCCATACTACATGATGCTATGTATTATGCTTCATTTATACGCCTGTACTCAATGAGCACCAATAATCAGTTTAGAATGATCATTTTAACTAGCTGATCAAGTTGACATGTCTACAATAAATCATCTTTAACTTTTCATTTGGAGCTCAAAATGTCATGAGTTCAACTCCCATGTTTAACTAGGTCAATTTTTTATATTGTGACAACATTGGAAACTGAATGGCTACGACAAAGCCCCCAAGTAATCCAATATATCCCAAACTGAGTGATACCGTGCATTATGTTTCATTTATAAGCATTTACTCAAGAAGCTCCAATGATCAGTTTAGAATTATCATTTTAACTACCTGCTCAACTTTAGATGTCCGCACTAAATCGTCGGTAACTTATTATTTAGAGTTCAAAATTACATGAATCCAACACACACGTTAAGCTAAATCAATTTTATATATTATGACAAATTTAAAATCGAAATAGCTATGAAAAAACCTCCAAGTAATCCAATCTATCCTAAACTGTGTGATGTTATGCATTCTGCTTCATTTATTCGCCTTTACTCAATGAGCACAAATGATCAGTTTAGAATGATCATTTTTCCTAGCTGATCGACTTGACATGTACGCTCTAAATCATCTTTAACCTTTCATCTATAGCTCAAAATGACATGATTCCAATGCCTATGTCAAGCTAGCTCTATTTTCCGTATTGTGAACATATTTGTGACTAAAAGAGCTAGACGAATCTCAAAGTAATGCAATCAATCCGAAACTACGTGATGCCATGCATTATGCTACATTTATAAGTCTTTACTCATGGAACACCAATGATCAGTTTAGAATGATCATTTTATTTTCCCGATCAACTTGACATGTCCGCACTAAATTGTCTTTCAATTTTAATTTAGAGCTCCAAACTGACATGAGCCCAACACCCACATTACGCTGGCACAATTTTCAATATTGTGAGAAAATTTAAGACCAAAATAGTTACGACAAAGCCTCCAAGTAATCCAATCTATCCCAAACTCCTTTTTACCATGCAATATTCTTCATTTATAAGCATTTACTCAAAGAGCACCAACAATCAGTGTAGAATGATCATTTTAACTAGCTGATCAACTTGACATGTCCGTACTAAATCATCTTTAACTTTTTATTTAGTGCTCAAGATGACATGAATCCAACGCCCACCTTAAGTTATCTCAATTTTCCATATTGTGAAAATATTTGAGAATGAAAGACCTAGACAAAGCATCAAAGTAATACAATCTATCCCAAACTGTGTGATGTCATACATTATGCTTCATTTAAAAGCCTTTACTCAAAGAGCACCAATGATTTGTTTAGAATGATCATTTTAACTGGAAAATCAACTTGACATGTCCGCACTAAATCGTCCATAACTTTTAATTTATAGTTCAGAATGATACGAATCCAATGCCCGCCTTAAACTAACTTAATTTTCTATATTATAACAAAAGTTCAAAAAATAGCTACGCAGAGCCTCCAAGTAATCCATTCTATCCCAAACTGCATTAAGTCATGCATTATGCTTTTTTATAAGCCGTTACTCAAGGAGCACCAATGATCAATTTACAATTATCATTTTAACTAGCTCATCAACTTGACATGTCTGCACTAAATCGTCTTTTAATTTTTATTTAGAGCCTAAGATGACATGAATCCAACACCCACGTTAAGCTAGTTCATTTTCCATATTGTAAAAACATTTGAGACTGAAAGAGCTAGACAAAGCATCAAAGTATTGCAATCTATACCAAACTGCATGATACCTTGTAATATGCTTCATTTGTAAGCATTAACTCAAGGAGCACCAATGACCAGTTTAGAATGATCATTCTAACAGACCAATCAACGTGGCGTGTCTACACTAAATCGTCCGTAACTTGTGATTTAGAATTCAAAATTACACAAATCAAACAACGACGTTAAGATAGCTCGATTTTATATATTGTGACAAAATTTAAGACCAAAATAGCTAAAACAAATCCTCCAAGTAATCCAATCTATCCCAAACTGTGTGATGTCATGCATTATGCTTCATTTGTAAGCCTTTACTCAAGAAGCACCAATAACTAGCTGATCAACTAGACATGTCCGCACTAAATCGTCTTTACCCTTTTATTTAGAGCTCAAAATGACATGAATCCAGCGCCCACATTACGCTAGCTCAATTTTCAATATTGTGAAAACATTTGAGACTGAAAATGCTACACGAAGCATCAAAGTAATGCAATCTATCCCAAACTTCATGATGCCATGCATTATGCTTCATTTAGAAGCCTTTACTAAAGGAGCACCAACGACCCATTTAGAATGATCATTTTAACTGGATGATCACTTTGACATCTCCGCACTAAATCATCCGTACATTTTGATTTAGAATTCAGAATAACACGAATCAAATGCCCACATTAAGCTAACTAAATTTTCTTTATTGTGTCAAAATTTAAGATGGAAATAGCTACGACAAAGCCTCCAAGGAATCGAAATCTATCCTAAACTTCATGGTGTCATGCGTTATGATTCATTTATAAACCGTTATTCAAGGAGCACCAATGATCAGTTTACAATGATCATTTTAACTAGCTGATCAACTTGACATACCATGGATTATGCGTCATTTATAAGCCTTTACTCAAAGAGCACCAATGATTTGTTTAGAATGATCATTTTAACTGGACAATCAACTTGACATGTCCGCACTAAATCGTCCGTAACCTTTAATTTATAGTTCAGAATGATACGAATCCAATGCCTGCCTTAAACAAACTTAATTTTCTATATTATAACAAAAGTTTAAAAAATAGCTACGCAGAGCCTCCAAGTAATCCAATCTATCCCAAACTGCATTAAGTCATGCATTATACTTTTTTATAAGCCATTACTCAAGGAGCACCAATGATCACTTTACAATTATCATTTTAACTAGCTCATCAACTTGACATGTCTGCACTAAATCATCTTTTAATTTTTATTTAGAGCCTAAGATGACATGAATCCAATACCCACGTTAGGCTAGTTCATTTTCCATATTGTAAAAACATTTGAGACTGAAAGAGCTAGACAAAGCATCAAAGTAATGCAATCTATCCCAAACTGCATGATACCTTGCAAAACAGAAAGAGGCATATATTCGAATTGAAAACTTACCTTTCTTACCTCATGGCCAAGAAATGGAAGGTGGCCGTCCTTGTGGCATGCATACGCCTTGCTCCTAGTCTTCGACATGGAGTAGGGTTAGGAATCTTTGGATCCTGACCTCTCTTGCCACTAAAGCCCAAGTCTCTGAAGTCCCTTGCATTGTTGAGAAGCCTTTGGACTCTTCTTTCCACTTCTGGCCCACTGTCCTTTGTCGATCATCCTCTAGGAGCTTGTCGACCCATAAGCTGAATTTGTAGAAGAGTGCTCTTGATCTGCTCCTTGTCATTGCTCCTGGTGGCACCACTGGTGTTGAGACTTCCTCTAGATGCATGTCCTGAAGCTGGTAGCTTATCTGGTCCGAGTCTCCTTGTGTAGAAGTTGAAATGCTCATGTACTCGGTTGGATCGGCTGTACCGGCTTGACTGTGCGAGGTACTGGCCGGAATGCCTTCTGGACCGGCCAAGTTGATCCCGGAGTCGGCGGCGTCACCAATGGGACAGGCGGTGTCATCCACGTCGCCACCAAGTGTGCTGGAAGCTCTGGCCTCTCCGCCAGCAATACTGATCGGTCCAGTCCTGTTGGTCGAGGGTCCGGCGGTACCGCTTGGGCCGGCAGACGTGCCAAATGGCCCGGCTGTCTCGGGCAAGCTTCCTGGTCGGCCAGTCTGGTCTCCTAGCCGGACATACGACCTGATGTCCCCATCAGGGGAGTTCTTGTCTATCGTTGGCCCCTATGGTAGATTCAGTCAGGGGCCTGACAGGCGGTGGTTTACCCTGTGGCAGATGCCAGCGGTTCGAGTCCACTTATCTCCAACTCGTGAACTTAGCCAATACAAAACTATATGATAGCACCCAATTTTTCGGATTCGGCAGTTCGATCTCTTATTTTTCATTCATGGACGTTGATAACATATTTCCATTTAGCAGCACCTTAGGATGGCATAGCCTTAAAGTTAAGGGCGAGCTTCAAACGAGGAAAGGCTTATGGTGGATACCTAGGCACCCAAAGATGAGGAAGGGCATAGTAAGCGACGAAATGCTTCGGAGAGTTGAAAATAAGTGTAGATCCGGAGATTCCCGAATAGGTTAACCTTTTGAACTGCTGCTGAATCCATGGGCAGGCAAGAGACAACCTGGCGAACTGAAACATCTTAGTAGCCAGAGGAAAAGAAAGCAAAAGCGATTCCCGTAGTAGCGGCGAGGGAAATGGGAGCAGCCTAAATCGTGAAAACGAGGTTGTGGGAGAGCAATAAAAGCGTCGTGCTGCTAGGCGTAGCGGTGGAGTGCCGCACCCTAGATGGAGAGAGTCCAGTAGCCCAAAGGATCACTAGCTTATGCTCTGGCCCGAGTAGCATGGGGCACGTGGAATCCCAAGTGAATCAGCAAGGACCACCTTGCAAGGCTAAATACTCCTGGGTGACCGATTTCGAAGTAGTACCGTGAGGGAAGGCTGAAAAGAACCCCCATCGGGGAGTGAAATAGAACATGAATCCGTAAGCTCCCAAGTAGTGGGTGGATCCCTGGGCTCTGACCGCGTGCCTGTTGAAGAATGAGCCCCCGACTCATAGGCAGTGGCTTGGTTAAGTGAACCCACTGAAGCCGTAGAGAAAGCGAGCCTTCGTAGGGCAATTGTCACTGCCTATGGACCCAAACCTGGGTGATCTATCTATGACCAGGATGATGCTTGGGTGAAACTAAGTGGATGTCCGAACCGACTGATGTTGAAAAATCAGCGGATGAGTTGTGGTTAGGGGTGAAATGCCACTCAAACCCAGAGCTAGCGGGTTCTCCCCGAAATGGGTTGAGGCACAGCAGTTGACTGGACATCTAGGGGTAAAGCACTGTTTCGGTGCACCTGCGAGAGCGGTACCAAATCGAGGAAAACTCTGAATACTAGATATGACCTCAAAATAATAGGGGTCATGGTCGGCTAGTGAGATGGTGGGGGATAAGCTTCATCGTCGAGAGGGAAACAGCCCGGATCACCAGCTAAGGCCCCTAAATGACCGCTCAGTGATAAAGGAGGTAGGGGTGCAGAGACAGCCAGGAGGTTTGCCTAGAAGCAGTCACCCTTGAAAGAGTGCGTAATAGCTATTTTATCGATGGCTTCCCTTGCATTACGGGGCATGAGTGGTTTTGTTGCAGAATTAATCATTTTTTGGAATAATTACCAGCCAAAAATAATTTTTAATTTCATAAAATTTAATTATTTTTGTAATGGCAATTGGAATGATATTAATTCCTATATATTTATTATCTATGTCACGCCAAATGTTCTATGGATACAAGATAATTAATGTCAAAAACTTTTCTTTTTTTGATTTTGGTCCCTGAGAGTAATTTTTTTCAATCTCTATTCTTCTATCCATAATTGGTATTGGGATTTATCCTGATTTTGTGCTCTCATTACCAAGTGACAAGGTCAAATCCATTTTATCTAATTATTTCTATGGATAGTTTTCAAGAAATAAAAAAGCATTAAATTGAATTGTAATCAGAAGTCTTTGGTCTTTGTATTGTGAGAATCTTTTGAATCATTGTATTACTTGATTCAAAAGGTTCTTGATGATTTACAACTAAAACTAAATATTATTTCTGAACTTATATGAAGTTTTATATAGATACTATTCTTTTTTATTTACATTCCTTTCTTTTTTACTTAACATATCCGCACTAAATCGTTTTTAACGTTTGATTTAGCGCTCAAAATGACATGTTTCCAAGCCCACGTTAATCTAGCTCAATTTTCCATATTGTGACAATATTTAAGACTGAAAGAGATACGACAAAACCTCGTTGTAATATAATGTATCCCAAACTGCGTGATGTCATGCATTATGCTTCATTTATTGGGCTTTAAGCAAAGAGCACCAATGATCATTTTAGAATGATCATTTTAACTGGCCGATCAACTTGACATGTCCGTAACTTTTGATTTAGAGTTCATAATGATCCGAGTCAAACGCCTACGTAAAGCTAGCTGAATTTTTAATATTGTGATAACATTTGAGACTAAAAGAGATACGAAAAAGCCTCCAAGTAATCTAATCTATCCCACACTGCGTGATGCAATGCATAATATTTCTTTTATAAGCCTTTAGTCAAGGATCACCAATGATTAGTTTAGAATAATCATTTTAACTAGCTGACATGTTCGCACTACATCGTCTTTAACTTTTGAATTAGAGCTCAAAATCATATGATTCGAACACCCACATTATGCTAGCTCAATTTTCCATATTGTGACAACCTTTGAGACTAAAGAGCTACTACAAAGTCTCCAAGTAATTAAATGTATTTCAAATTGCATGATGCCATGCATTATGCTTCATTTCTAAGTCTATACTCAAGTATGCCCAATTATCAGTTTGGAATGATCATTTTAACTAATTGTTTAACTTGACATTTCCGAACTAAATCACTTTACCTTTTGATTTAGAACTAAAAATAACATGAGTTCAACGCCCACGTTAAGCTAGCTCAATTTTCCATAATGTAACAACATTTGACACTGAAAGAGCTACAAAAAAGCATCCAAGTAATCCAATGTAACTCAGACAGCATGTTGCCATGCATTATGCTTTATTTATAGGCTTTTTCGGAAGGAACACCAATGATCAGTTTAGAATGATCATTTTAACTAGTTGATCAACTTGACATGTCCGGAATAAATTGTCCTTAACCTTTGAGTTAGAGCTCAAAATAACAAGAGTCCAAAGCCCACATTAATCTAGCTCAATTTTTCATATTGTGATAACATTTGAGATTGAAAGAGTTACTACAAGTTCTCCAAGTAATCCAATGTATCCCAAACTGCGTGATACCATGCAATATGCTTCATTTATAAGCCTTTACTCAAGGAGCACCAATGATCAGTTTAAAATAATCATTTAACCTGGCCGATCAACTTGACATGTTCGCACTAAATCGTTTGTAACTTTTGATTTAGAGTTCAAAATGACACGAATCCTACGCCTACGTTAATGAAGCTCAATTTTCCATATTCAGACAATATTTAGGACTTAAATAGCCACTACAAAGCATCCAAGTAATCAAATGTATCCGAAATTGCGTGATGCCTTGCATTATGCTTCATTAATAACGCTCTACTCAAGGAGCACCAATGATCAGTTTAGAATGATCATTTTAACTCACTGATCAACTTGACATGTTTGCACTATATCATCTGTAACTTTTGATTTAGAGTTCCGAATGACAAGAACCCCACGCCCACGTTAACCTAGCTCAATTTTTTATATTTTGACAAAATTCAACACAGAAATAGCTAAGAAAAAGCCTCCAAGTAATCCAATCTATCCCACACTGTGTGATGCCATGCATTATTCTTCATTTATAAGCCTTTACTTAAGGAGCACCTATGATCTATTTAGAATGATTATTTCAACTACCTGATTAACTTGACATGTCCGCACAAAATTGTCTTTAACATTTGAGTTATAGCTCAAAATAACATGAGTCCAACGCCTACATTAAGCTAGCTCAATTTGTCATATTGTGTCAATATTTACGACAGAAATAGCTACGACAAAGCGTCCAAGTAATCCAATCTATTCCAAACTGCCGGATGCCATGCATTATACTTCATTTATAATCCTTTACTCAAGGAGCACCAATGATAAGTTTAGAATGATCATTTCACTAACTGATCAACTTGACATGTCCGCAATAAATCGTTTTTAACTTTTGATTTAGAGCTCAAAATGACAAGAGTCCAACGTCCACGTTAAGCTAGCTCAATCTTCCATAACGTTATCACATTTGAGACTGAAAGAGCTACAAAATAGCCTCCAAGTAATCCAATGTATTCCAAACAGAGTGATGCCATGCATTATGCTTCATTTACAAGACATTACGCAAGGAGCACCAATGATTAGTTTAGAATGATCATTTTCACTGGCTGATCACCTTCACATGTCCACACAAAATCGTCCGTAACTTTTGATTTAAAGTTCAAATAACACGAATCCAACGCCCACATTAAGCTAGATCATTTTCCATATTGTGACAACATTTGAGAGTGAAAGAGCTATGTAAAACCCTCCAAGTAATCCAATGTATCCCAAACTGCGTGATGTCGTGCATTATGCTTAATTTATAAGCCAATCCTAAGTTTAGAATGATCATTTTAACTAGCTGATCAACTTAACATATCCGCACTAAATAGTCTTTAACGTTTGATTTAGCGGTCAAAAGGACATGTGTCCAACGCCCACATTAAGCTAGCTCAATTTTCCATATTGTGATAATAATTGAGACTGAAAGAGCTACGACAAAACCTCCTTGAAATCTTATGTATCCCAAAATACGTGATGTCATGCATTATGCTTCATTTATTAGCCTTTACGCAAGGAGCACAAATGATTATTTTAGAATGATCATTTTAACTGTCCTGTCAACTTGACATGATCGCACTAAATCATCCGTAACTTTTGATTTAGAGTTCATAATGACCCGAATCCAATGCCTACGTAAAGCTAGCTCAATTTTATATATTGTGACAACATTTGAGACTAAAAGAATACGAAAAAGCCTCCAAGTAATCTAATCTATTTCACACTGCGTGATGCCATGCATTATACTTCTTTTATAAGCCTTTAGTCAAGGAGCACCAATAATCAGTTTAGAATGATCATTTTAACTAGCTGATCAACTTGACATGTTGGCACTAAATAATCTTTAACTGTTGAATTAGAACTCAAAATCATATGAGTCGAACGCCTACATTAAGCTAGCTCAATTTTCGATATTTTGACAACCTTTGAGACTAAAGCACTGCTCTAAAGCCTCCAAGTAATTAAATGTATTCCAAACTACGTGATGCCATGCATTATGCTTCATTTATAAGCCTTTAATAAAGTAGCACTAGTGATAAGTTTAGAATGATCATTTTAACTAATTGTTCAACTTGACATGTCTGCACTAAATCATATTTACCTTTTGATTTAGAGCTCAAAATAACATGAGTTCAACGCCCACGTTAAGCTAGCTCAAGTTTCCATAATGTGACAACATTTGAGACTGAATGAGCTACTACAAAGCTTCCAAGTAATCCAATGTATCCCAAGAAGCGAGTTGCCATGCATTATGCTTCATTTATAAGCCTTTTTGGAAAGAACACCAATGATCAGTTTAGAATGATCATTTAACTAGATGATCAACTTGAAATGTCCAGAATAAATCGTCTTTAAGATTTGAGTTAGAGCTCAAAATAACATGAGTCCAAAGCCCACATTAAGCTAACTCGATTTTCCATATTGTGATAACATTTGAGATTGAAATAGCTACTACAAAGCCTCCCAGTAATCCAATGTATCCAGAACTGCGTGATACCATGCAACATGCATCATTTATAAGCCTTTACTCAAGGAGCCCCAATGATCAGTTTAAATGATCATTTAACCTGGCCGATCAACTTGACGTGTTCGCACTAAATCGTCTGTAACTATTGATTTAGAGTTCAAAATGACACGAATCCTACGCCCACTTTAATCTAGCTCAATTTTCCATATTCAGATAATATTTGAGACTTAAAGAGCCACTAAAAAGCCTCGAAGTAAGCTTATGTATCCGAAATTACGTGACGCCTTGCATTATGCTTTATTTATAAGCCTGTACTCAAGGAACACCAATGATCAGTTTAGAATGATCATTTTAACTGGCCCATCAACTTGACACGTTCGCACTAAATTATCCATAACTTTCAATTTAGAGTTCCGAATGACACGAACCCCACACACATGTTAACCTAGCTCAATTTTCTATATTTTGACAAAATTCAACAGCAAAATAGCTATGAAAAAGCCTCCAAGTAATCCAATCTATCCCACACTGTGTGATGCCATGCATTTTGCTTCATTTATACACCTTTACTCAAGGAGCACCAATGATCCGTTTGGAATGATTCTTTTAACTAGCTGATCAACTTGACATGTCCGCACTAAATCGTCTTTGACATTTGAGTTATAGCTCAAAGTAAAATGAGTCCAATGCCTTCATTAGGCTAGCTCAATTTGTCATATTGTGACAATATTTGAGAGTAAAAGAGCTACTACAAAGCCTCCAAATAATCCAATGTATCCCGAACAGTGTGATCCCATGCATTCTGCTTCATGTGTAAGCCTCTACTCATGGAGCACCAATGATTTTTTTAGAATGATTATTTTAACTGGCCAATCAACTTGACATGTCCGTAGTAAATCGTCCATAACATTTGATTTAGAGTTCAAAATAACACGAATCCAACACGCACGTTAAGCTAGCTCAATTTTATATATTGTGAAAAGATTTAACACCAAAATAACAACGAAAAAGCCTCCAAGTAATCCAATCTATCCAAAAAGCGTGATGCCATGAATTATGCTTCATTTATAAGCCTTTACTCAACAAGCACCAATGATCCGTTTATAATGATCATTTTAACTGGCCGATCAACTTGACATGTCCGTACTAAATCGTCTTCAACTTTTTATTTAGAGCTCAAAATCATAAGAGTCCAACACCCACATTAAGCTAGCTCAATTTTCCATATTGTGACAACCTTTGAGACTAAAGAGCTACTACAAAGCCTACTTGTAATTAAATGTATTCCAAGCTACGTGATGCCATGCATTATGCTTCAGTTATAAGCCTTTATTCAACGAGCACCAATGATCAGTTTAGAATGATCATTTTAATTAGTTGATCAACTTCATATGTCCGTAATAATTCGTCTGTAACTTTTGATTTCGATTTCAGAATGACAAGAATCCAACGCCCACGTAAAGGTAGCTCAATATTCTATATTGTGAAAAAATTTAAGATTTAAATAGCTAGTGCAAAGCCTCCAAGTAATCCAATCTATACCAAAATACATGACCTATGTAAAACCCTGCAAGTAATCCAATGTATCCGAAATAGGGTGATGCCTTGCATTATTCTTCATTTATAAGCCTTTCCTCAATGAGCACCAATGAAAAAGTTTAGAATGATCATTAGTACTAGCTGATCAACTTGACATGTGCGCACTAAATCGTCTTTAACATTTCAGTTAGAGCTCAAGATAACATGAGTCCACGGCCCACATTAACCTAGCTCAGTCTTCCATATTGTGACTAGCTGATAAACTTGACATTTTCACACAACATCGTCTTTAACTTTTGAACTGGAGCTCAAAATCATATGAGTCGAACGCCCACATTAAGCTAGCTCAATTTTCCAGATTGTGACAACCTTTGAGACTAAAGAGCTACTACAAAGCCTCCAAGAATTTAATTTGTTAACTTAACATGTCCGCACTAAATCGCTTTACCTTTTAATTTAGAACTCAAAATAACATGAGTTCAACGCCCACGTTAAGCCACGTCAATTTTCCATAATGTGACAACATTTGAGACTGAAAGAGCTACTACAAAGCCTCCAAGTAATCCAATGTATCCCAACCAGCGTGTTGCCATGCATTATGCTTCATTTATAAGCCTTTTTGGAAGGAAAACCAATGATCAGTTTAGAATTATCATTTTAACTACATGCTCAACTTGACATGTCTGGAATAAATCGTCTTTAACATTTGAGTTAGAGCTCCAAATAACATGAGTCCAGAGCCCACATTAATCTAGCTCAATTTTCCATATTGTGATAACATTTGAGATTGAAATAGCTACTACAAAGCCTCCAAGTAATCCAATGTATCCCGAACTGTGTGATACCATGCAATATGC
The DNA here is from genome assembly GCA_018901935.1 of Pugionium cornutum. Classification (NCBI taxonomy): domain Eukaryota; kingdom Viridiplantae; phylum Streptophyta; class Magnoliopsida; order Brassicales; family Brassicaceae; genus Pugionium; species Pugionium cornutum. The sequence goes on along the minus strand of CM032162.1, from coordinate 18,427,630 downwards.
TTCATTTATAAGCTTTTACTCAAGGAGCCCAAATGATCAGTTTAGAATGATCATTTAACGTGGCCGATCAACTTGACATGTTCGCACTAAATCGTCTGAAACTTTTGATTTAGAGTTCCAAATGACACGAATCCTATGCCCCCGTTAATCTAGCTCAATTTTCTATATTTAGACAATATTTGAGACTTAAAGAGCTACTAAAAATCCTCCAAATAATCCAATGTACCCAAAATTGCGTGATGTCTTGTATTATGCTTCATTTATAAGCCTTTACTCAAGTAGCACAATTGATCAGTTTAGAATGATCATTTTAACTGGCCCATCAACTTGGCACATTCGCGCTAAATTATCCGTAACTTTTGATTTAGAGTTCCGAATGACATGAACCCCACACACACGTTAACCTAGCTCAATTTTCTATATTTTGACAAAATTCAACACCGAAATAGCAATGAAAAAGCCTCCAAGTAATCCAATCTATCCCACACTGTGTGATGCCATGCATTATGCTTCATTTATAAGTCTTTACTCAATGAGCACCAATGATCCGTTTAGAATGATTATTTTACCTACCTGATCAACTTGACATGTCCGCATTAAATCGTCTTTAACATTTGAGTTATAGCTCAAAATAAAATGAGTCCAACGCCTACATTAAGCTAGCTTAATTTCTCATATTGTGACAATATTTGAGACTGAAAGAGCTACTACAAAGCCTCCAAATAATCCAATGTATCCGAAACAGCGTGATCCCATGCATTCTGGTTCATGTATAAGCCTCTACTCATGGAGCATCAATGATCAGTTTAGAATGATCATTTTGACTGGCCAATAACCTTGAAATGTTCGCACTAAATCGTCCATAACATTTGATTTAGAGTTCAAAATAACACGAATCCAACGCGCACGTTAATCTAGCTCAATTTTCTATATTGTAAAAAAATTTAATACCAAAATAACAACGAAAAAAGCCTTCAAGTAATCCAATCTATCCCAAAAAGCATGATGCCATGAATTATGCTTCATTTATCAGCCTTTACTCAAGAAGCGCCATTGATCCGTTTATAATGATCATTTAACAGCCCGATAACCTTGACATGTCCGTACTAAATCGTCTTTAACATTTGATTTAGAGTTCCGAATGACACGAACCCCACACACACGTTAACCTAGCTCAATTTTCTATATTTTGACAAAATTCAACACCGAAATAGCAATGAAAAAGCCTCCAAGTAATCCAATCTATCCCACACTGTGTGATGCCATGCATTATGCTTCATTTATAAGTCTTTACTCAATGAGCACCAATGATCCGTTTAGAATGATTATTTTACCTACCTGATCAACTTGACATGTCCGCATTAAATCGTCTTTAACATTTCAGTTATAGCTCAAAATAAAATGAGTCAAACGCCTACATTAAGCTAGCTTAATTTCTCATATTGTGACAATATTTGAGACTGAAAGAGCTACTACAAAGCCTCCAAATAATCCAATGTATCCGAAACAGCATGATCCCATGCATTCTGGTTCATGTATAAGCCTCTACTCATGGAGCACCAATGATCAGTTTAGAATGATAATTTTGACTGGCCAATAACCTTGAAATGTTCACACTAAATCGTCCATAACATTTGATTTAGAGTTCAAAATAACACGAATCCAACGCGCACGTTAATCTAGCTCAATTTTCTATATTGTAAAAAAATTTAATACCGAAATAACAACGAAAAAGCCTCCAAGTAATCCAATCTATCCCAAAAAGCATGATGCCATGAATTATGCTTCATTTATCAACCTTTACTCAAGAAGCGTCATTGATCCGTTTAAAATGATCATTTTAACAGCCCGATAACCTTGACATGTCCGTACTAAATCGTCTTTAACTTTTTATTTAGAGCTCAAAATCATATGAGTCCAACACCCACATTAATCTAGCTCAATTTTCAATATTGTGACAACCGTTGAGACTAAACAGCTACTACAAAGCCTCCTAGTAATTAAATGTATTCTAAGTTGCGTGTTGCCATGCATTATGCTTGAGTTATAAGCGTTTATTCAACGAGCACCAATGATCAGTTTAGAATGATCATTTTAACTAGCTGATCAACTTGATATATCCGCACTAAATCATCTGTAACTTTTGATTTAGATTTCAGAATGACAAGAATCCAACGCCCACGTTAAGCTAGCTCAATATTCTATATTGTGACCAAAATTTAAGATATAATAAATAGCTAGGAAAAACCTCCAAGTAATCCAATATATACCAAACTACATGAGCTATGTAAAACCCTGCAAGTAATCCAATGTATTCCAAACTGCGTGATGTCGTGCATTATGCTTGATTTATAAGCCTTTCCTCAAGGATCACCAATGAAAAAGTTTAGAATGATCATTTTAACTAGCGGATCAACTTGACATGTGCGCAATAAATCTTCTTTAACATTTGAGTTAGAGCTCAAAATAACATGAGTCCAAGGCCCACATTAACCTAGCTCAGTCTTCCATATTGGGACAACATTTGAGACTGAAAGAGCTACTACAAAGTCTCGAAGTAATCCAATGTATCCCGAACTGCGTGATGCCATGCATTATGCTTCATTTATAAGTCTCTACTGAGGGAGCACCAATGATCAGTTTAGAATGATCATTTTAACTGGCCGATCAACTTGACATGTCCGCACTAAATCATACATAAGTTTTAATTTGGAGTTCAAAATAACACGAATCCAACGTGGACGTTAAGCTAGCTGAATTTTTCTATATTATGAAAATATTTAGACCAAAATAACAACGAAAAAGCCTCCAAGTAATCCAATCTTTCCCATAAAACGTGATGCCATTTATTATGCTTCATTTATAAGCATTTACTCAAGGAGCAGTAACGATTAGTTTAGAATGATCATTTTATCTAGCTTATCAATTTGACACGTTGGCACTAAATCGTCTTTAACATTTGATTTAGAGCTCAAAATAATATAAGTCCGACGCCCACATTAAGCTAGCTCAATTTTTGATATTGTGACAACATTTGAGAATGAGAGAGATACGCAATGCCTACAAGTAATCCAATATATCCCAAACTACGTGAAGCCTTGCTTTTGCTTCATTTATAAGCCTCTACTCAAGGAGTAGGAATGATCAATTTAAAATGATCATTTTAACCCGCCAAAAAATTTGACATATCCGCACGAAATAGTCTGTAACTTTTGATTTAGATTTCAGAATGACATGAATCCAACGCCCATGCTAAGATAGCTCAATTTTCTATATTGTGACAATATTTATAAGCCTTTACTATAGTAGGACTAGTCATTAGTTTAGAATGATCATTTTAACTAATTGTTCAACTTGACATGTCTGCACTAAATCGTATTTACCTTTCGATTTAGAGCTCAAAATAACATGAGTTCAACACCCACGTTAAGCTAGCTCAATATTCCATAATGTGACAAGATTTGAGACTGAAAGAGCTACTACAAAGCTTCCAAGTAATCCAATGTATCCCAAGCAGCGTGTTGCCATGCATTATGCTTCATTTATAAGCCTTTTTGGAAAGAACACCAATGATCAGTTTAGAATGATCATTTTAACTAGATGATCAACTTGACATGTCCGGAATAAATCGTCCTTAAGATTTGAGTTAGAGCTCAAAATAACATGAGTCCAAAGCCCACATTAAGCTAACTCAATTTTACATATTGTGATAACATTTGAGATTGAAATAGCTACTACAAACCCTCCAAGTAATCCAATGTATCCATACCTGCGTGATACCATGCAACATGCTTCATTTATAAGCCTTTACTCAAGGAGCCCCAATGATCAGTTTAAAATGATCATTTAACCTGGCCGATCAACTTGACATATTCGCACTAAATCGTCTGTAACTATTGATTTAGAGTTCAAAATGACACGAATCCTACGCCCACATTAATCTAGCTCAATTTTCCATATTCAGATAATATTTGAGACTTAAAGAGCCACTACAAAGCCTCGAAGTAAGCCAATGTATCCGAAATTGCGTGATGCCTTGCATTATGCTTCATTTATAAGCCTTTACTCAAGGAACACCAATGATCAGTTTAGAATGATCATTTTAAATGGCCCATCAACTTGACACGTTCGCACTAAATTATCCGTAACTTTCAATTTAGAGTTCCGAATGACACGAACCCCACACACATGTTAACCTAGCTCAATTTTCTATATTTTGACAAAATTCAACACCGAAATACCTATGAAAAAGCCTCCAAGTAATCCAATCTATCCCACACTGTGTGATGCCATGCATTATGCTTCATTTATAAGCCTTTACTCAAGGAGCACCAATGATCCGTTTGGAATGATTCTTTTAACTAGCTGATCAACTTGACATGTCCGCACTAAATCGTCTTTAACATTTTAGATATAGCTCAAAGTAAAATGAGTCCAGTGCCTACATTAAGCTAGCTCAATTTTTCATATTGTGAAAATATTTGAGAGTAAAAGAGCTACTACAAAGCCTCCAAATAATCCAATGTAACTTTTGATTTAGAATTCAAAATGACACGAATCCTATGCCCCCGTTAATCTAGCTCAATTTTCCATATTCAGACAATATTTGAGACTTAAAGAGCCACTACAAATCCTCCAAGTAATCCAATGTACCCGAAATTGCGTGATGCCTTGCATTATGCTTCATTTATAAGCCTTTACTCAAGTAGCACCAATGATCAGTTTAGAATGATCATTTTAACTGGCCAATAACCTTGACATGTTCGCACTAAATCGTCCATAACATTTGATTTAGAGTTCAAAATAACACGAATCCAACACGCACGTTAAGCTAGCTCAATTTTATATATTGTGAAAAGATTTAACACCAAAATAACAACGAAAAAGTCTCCAAGTAATCCAATCTATCCAAAAAAGCGTGATGCCATGAATTATGCTCATTTATAAGCCTTTACTCAACAAGCACCAATGATCCGTTTATAATGATCATTTTAACTGGCCGATCAACTTGACGTGTCCGTACTAAATCGTCTTCAACTTTTTATTTAGAGCTCAAATTCATAAGAGTCCAACCCCCACATTAAGCTAGCTCAATTTTCCATATTGTGACAACCTTTGAGACTAAAGAGCTACTACAAAGCCTCCAAGTAATTAAATGTATTCCAAGCTGCGTGATGCCATGCATTATGCTTCAGTTATAAGCCTTTATTCAACGACCACCAATGATCAGTTTAGAATGATCATTTTAATTAGTTGTTCAACTTCATATGTCCGCAATAAATCATTTGTAACTTTTGATTTCAATTTCAGAATGACAAGAATCCAACGCCCACGTAAAGCTAGCTCAATATTCTATATTGTGAACAAATTTAAGATTTAAATAGCTAGTGCAAAGCTTCCAAGTGATCCAATATATACCAAAATACATGACCTATGAAAAACCCTGCAAGTAATCTAATGTATCCGAAACAGGGTGATGCCTTGCATTATTCTTCATTTATAAGCCTTTCCTCAAGGAGCACCAATGAAAAAGTTTAGAATGATCATTAGTACTAGCTGATCAACTTGACATGTGCGCACTAAATCGTCTTTAACATTTCAGTTAGAGCTCAAGATAACATGAGTCCAAGGCCCACATTAACCTAGCTCAGTCTTCCATATTGTGACTAGCTGATAAACTTGACATTTTCGCACAACATCGTCTTTAACTTTTGAACTGGAGCTCAAAATCATATGAGTCGAACGCCCACATTAAGCTAGCTCAATTTTCCAGATTGTGACAACCTTTGAGACTAAAGAGCTACTACAAATTGTGTGATGCCATGCATTATGCTTCATTTATAACCCTTTACTCAAGTAGCCCCAACGATCAGTTTAGAATGATCATTTTAACTAAATTTTTAACTTAACATGTCCGCACTAAATCGCTTTACCTTTTGATTTAGAACTCAAAATAACATGAGTTCAACGCCCACGTTAAGCTACCTCAGTTTTCCATAATGTGACAACATTTGAGACTGAAAGAGCTACAACAAAGCCTCCAAGTAATCCAATGTATCCCAAGCAGCGTGTTGCCATGCATTATGCTTCATTTATAAGCCTTTTTGGAAGGAAAACCAATGATCAGTTTAGAATGATCATTTTAACTAGATGATCAACTTGACATGTCCGGAATAAATCGTCTTTAACATTTGAGTTAGAGCTCAAAATAACATGAGTCCAGAGCTGATGAGGACATCAGGTCGTACATCCAGCCAGGAGACCAGACTGGCCGACTAGGAAGCTTGCCCGAGACAGTCGGACCATCTGGCACGCCTGCCGGCCCAAGCAGTACCGTCGGACCCTCGACCACAAGGACCAGAGCAACCAGCATTTCCGACGGAGAGGCCCAAGCTTCCGGCACACTTGGTGGCGGCGTGGATGACACCGCCGGTCCCTCTGGTGATGCCGCCAACTCCTGGATCAACTTGGCTGGTCCTGAAGGCATTCCGGGCAGTACCTCGCACAATCCAGCCGGTACAGCCGATCCAGCCGAGTGCACGCGCATTTCCACTTCTACACAAGAAGACTCGGACCAAATGAGCTACCAGCTCTAGGACATGCACCTAGAGGAAGACTCTACACCAGTGGTACCTCAAGGAGCATTGACAAGAAGCAGATCAAGGGCACTCTTCCACAAATTCAGCTTATGGGTCGACAAGCTCCTAGAGGAAGATCGACTAAGGACAATGGGCCAAAAGTGCAAGGAAGAGTCCAATGGCTTCTCAACAACACAAGGGACATCAGAGACTTGGGCTTTAGTGGCAAGAGAGGTTAGGGCCCGAAGATTCTTAACCCTACTCCAAGTCGAAGACTAGGAGCAAGGCGCGTGCATGCCACAAGGACGGCCACCTTCCATTTCTTGGCCATGAGGTAAGTTAAGGTAAGTTTCAATTCGAATATATGCCTCTTCTGTTTTGCAGGGTAGGATCTAGAATATTTACTTTTATTGAGTCAAAGACATTTTAGGAATAGGTCCTTCAGAGACCATCCAAAGGGAGAACATCTTCCACAGCTGTTGCACCATCAAGGGCAAGGTATGTAACCTCATCATAGATGGTGGTTCTTGCACTAACGTTGCTAGTGCATATATGGTTGATAAGCTAGGTCTAGAGAAGACAAGGCATCCTCGACCATATAGACTGAGATGGCTGGATGACAAAGTGGAGCTCAAGATCCATGAGCAAGTCACTGTGTCATTCAGTGTGGGCAAGTACCAAGACCAAGTCGTGTGCGACGTGGTGCCCATGCAAGCTGGCCATCCTCTGCTAGGAAGACCATGGCAGTTTGAAAAAGAGACCAGGCATGATGGCCGAACCAATCTCTACACTTTTGTGCATGACAAAAGAAAGGTCAGCTTGACTCCTCTTACACCTGCCCAGGTACATGAGCTACAACTCCAAATGAGTAAGGAAAAGAAACTTATCAAGTCTAATTTTCTTATTCAACCAAGCCATGTCCGGAGAGCTTTAGCCTCGAAGGATTTAATGTTACTAATGGTTTTCAAAGAAGTGTTGAATGTAGAAAAAGAACAGGTAGAGCTACCTCCTGAAGTAGCAACTCTCCTCAACAAGTTCCAGGATGTATTTCCAGAGGAGATACCAGCAGGCTTGCCTCCTTTACGTGGCATAGAACACCAGATTGATCTAGTGCCGGAGCAGCCCTGCCCAACCGGCCAGCCTACCGGATGAGTCCAGAGGAGTCCAAGGAGCTTGAGAAGCAAGTCAAGGAGCTCCTGGAGAAAGGATATGTTCGAGAGAGCCTCAGTCCATGTGCCGTACCAGTGCTACTAGTGCCCAAGAAGGATGGGACTTGGTGCATGTGCGTGGACTGCCGAGCAATTAACAACATCACAGTCAAGTACCGGCATCCGATTCCACGGCTGGATGACATGCTAGATGAGCTGAGTGGAGCCACGGTCTTCTCCAAGATAGACCTCAAGAGTGGATACCACCAGGTCAGGATGAAGGAAGGTGATGAGTGGAAGACTGCTTTCAAGACAAAGCAAGGGCTCTACGAGTGGACAGTCATGCCATTCGGCTTGACTAATGCCCCAAGCACCTTCATGCCTTATGAACCAAGTTCTTAGGGCGTACATCAGTAAGTTTGTAGTTGTTTACTTTGATGACATACTTGGTTTATAGTAAGTGCCTACTGGAACACCTCACACATCTTGAGATGGTACTTAAAACCCTTCGACAAGAAGAGCTTTATGCCAATCTCAAGAACTGCATCTTTTTGTACTGATAAACTTGTCTTTTTAGGTTTTGTTGTAAGTTCACAGGGCCTACAGGTTGATGAGGAGAAGATTCGAGCCATACAAGAATGGCCAACACCATGCAACATCAGCCAAGTGAGGAGCTTCCACGGACTGGCCAGCTTCTATAGGAGATTCGTGCCCAACTTCAGCAGTATTGCCTCACCCTTGACGGCAGTAGTGAAGAAGAACGTGGAATTCAGCTGGGGAGAAGCTCAGGAGAAGGCATTCCTGGCCTTGAATGACAGCCTTACACATGCACCAGTGCTAGTCAAGACTTGTATCAAGAGCCCACATTAATCTAGCTCAATTTTCCATATTGTGATAACATTTGAGATTGAAATAGCTACTACAAAGACTCCAAGTAATCCAATGTATCCCGAACTGTGTGATACCATGCAATATGCTTCATTTATAAGCTTTTACTCAAGGAGCCCCAATGATCAGTTTAGAATGATCATTTAACGTGGCCGATCAACTTGACATGTTCGCACTAAATCATCTGTAACTTTTGATTTAGAATTCAAAATGACACGAATCCTATGCCCCCGTTAATCTAGCTCAATTTTCCATATTCAGATAATATTTGAGACTTAAAGAGCCACTACAAATCCTCCAAGTAATCGAATGTACCCGAAATTGCGTGATGCCTTGCATTATGCTTCATTTATAAGCCTTTACTCAAGTAGCACCAATGATCAGTTTAGAATGATCATTTTAACTGGCCAATAACCTTGACATGTTCGCACTAAATCGTCCATAACATTTGATTTAGAGTTCAAAATAACACGAATCCAACAGCACGTTAATCTAGCTCAAATTGCTATATTGTGAAAAAATTTAATACCGAAATAACAACGAAAAAGCCTCCAAGTAATCCATTCTATCCCAAAAAGCGTGATGCCATGAATTATGCTTCATTTATTAGCCTTTACTCAAGAAGCGCCATTGATCCGTTTATAATCATCATTTTAACAGGCTGATAACCTTGACATGTCCGTACTAAACCGTCTTTAACTTTTTATTTAGAGCTCAAAATCATATGAGTCCAACACCCACATTAATCTAGCTCAATTTTCCATAATTTGACAATCGTTGAAACTAAACAGCTACTACAAAGCCTCCTAGTAATTAAATGTATTCTAAGTTGCGTGTTGCCATGCATTATGCTTGAGTTATAAGCGTTTATTCAACGAGCACCAATGATCAGTTTAGAATGATCATTTTAACTAGCTGATCAACTTGATATATCCGCACTAAATCATCTATAACTTTTGATTTATATTTCAGAATGACAAGAATCCAACGCCCACGTTAAGCTAGCTCAATATTCTATATTGTGACCAAAATTTAAGATTTAAATAGCTAGGAAAAAGCATAAGTTTTAATTTGGAGTTCAAAATAACACGAATCCAACGTGGATGTTAAGCTAGCTGAATTTTTCTATATTATGAAAATATTTAGACCAAAATAACAACGAAAAAGCCTCCAAGTAATCCAATCTTTCCCATAAAACGTGATGCCATTTATTATGCTTCATTTATAAGCATTTACTCAAGGAGCAGTAACGATTAGTTTAGAATGATCATTTTATCTAGCTTATCAATTTGACACGTTGGCACTAAATCGTCTTTAACATTTGATTTAGAGCTCAAAATAATATAAGTCCGACGCCCACATTAAGCTAGCTCAATTTTTGATATTGTGACAACATTTGAGAATGAGAGAGATACGCAATGCCTACAAGTAATCCAATATATCCCAAACTACGTGAAGCCTTGCTTTTGCTTCATTTATAAGCCTCTACTCAAGGAGTAGGAATGATCAATTTAAAATGATCATTTTAACCCGCCAAAAAATTTGACATATCCGCACGAAATAGTCTGTAACTTTTGATTTAGATTTCAGAATGACATGAATCCAACGCCCATGCTAAGATAGCTCAATTTTCTATATTGTGACAATATTTATAAGCCTTTACTATAGTAGGACTAGTCATTAGTTTAGAATGATCATTTTAACTAATTGTTCAACTTGACATGTCTGCACTAAATCGTATTTACCTTTCGATTTAGAGCTCAAAATAACATGAGTTCAACACCCACGTTAAGCTAGCTCAATATTCCATAATGTGACAAGATTTGAGACTGAAAGAGCTACTACAAAGCTTCCAAGTAATCCAATGTATCCCAAGCAGCGTGTTGCCATGCATTATGCTTCATTTATAAGCCTTTTTGGAAAGAACACCAATGATCAGTTTAGAATGATCATTTTAACTAGATGATCAACTTGACATGTCCGGAATAAATCGTCCTTAAGATTTGAGTTAGAGCTCAAAATAACATGAGTCCAAAGCCCACATTAAGCTAACTCAATTTTACATATTGTGATAACATTTGAGATTGAAATAGCTACTACAAACCCTCCAAGTAATCCAATGTATCCATACCTGCGTGATACCATGCAACATGCTTCATTTATAAGCCTTTACTCAAGGAGCCCCAATGATCAGTTTAAAATGATCATTTAACCTGGCCGATCAACTTGACATATTCGCACTAAATCGTCTGTAACTATTGATTTAGAGTTCAAAATGACACGAATCCTACGCCCACATTAATCTAGCTCAATTTTCCATATTCAGATAATATTTGAGACTTAAAGAGCCACTACAAAGCCTCGAAGTAAGCCAATGTATCCGAAATTGCGTGATGCCTTGCATTATGCTTCATTTATAAGCCTTTACTCAAGGAACACCAATGATCAGTTTAGAATGATCATTTTAAATGGCCCATCAACTTGACACGTTCGCACTAAATTATCCGTAACTTTCAATTTAGAGTTCCGAATGACACGAACCCCACACACATGTTAACCTAGCTCAATTTTCTATATTTTGACAAAATTCAACACCGAAATACCTATGAAAAAGCCTCCAAGTAATCCAATCTATCCCACACTGTGTGATGCCATGCATTATGCTTCATTTATAAGCCTTTACTCAAGGAGCACCAATGATCCGTTTGGAATGATTCTTTTAACTAGCTGATCAACTTGACATGTCCGCACTAAATCGTCTTTAACATTTTAGATATAGCTCAAAGTAAAATGAGTCCAGTGCCTACATTAAGCTAGCTCAATTTTTCATATTGTGAAAATATTTGAGAGTAAAAGAGCTACTACAAAGCCTCCAAATAATCCAATGTAACTTTTGATTTAGAATTCAAAATGACACGAATCCTATGCCCCCGTTAATCTAGCTCAATTTTCCATATTCAGATAATATTTGAGACTTAAAGAGCCACTACAAAGCCTCGAAGTAAGCCAATGTATCCGAAATTGCGTGATGCCTTGCATTATGCTTCATTTATAAGCCTTTACTCAAGTAGCACCAATGATCAGTTTAGAATGATCATTTTAACTGGCCAATAACCTTGACATGTTCGCACTAAATCGTCCATAACATTTGATTTAGAGTTCAAAATAACACGAATCCAACACGCACGTTAAGCTAGCTCAATTTTATATATTGTGAAAAGATTTAACACCAAAATAACAACGAAAAAGCCTCCAAGTAATCCAATCTATCCAAAAAGCGTGATGCCATGAATTATGCTTCATTTATAAGCCTTTACTCAACAAGCACCAATGATCCGTTTATAATGATCATTTTAACTGGCCGATCAACTTGACATGTCCGTACTAAATCGTCTTCAACTTTTTATTTAGAGCTCAAAATCATAAGAGTCCAACACCCACATTAAGCTAGCTCAATTTTCCATATTGTGACAACCTTTGAGACTAAAGAGCTACTACAAAGCCTCCAAGTAATTAAATGTATTCCAAGCTGCGTGATGCCATGCATTATGCTTCAGTTATAAGCCTTTATTCAACGACCACCAATGATCAGTTTAGAATGATCATTTTAATTAGTTGTTCAACTTCATATGTCCGCAATAAATCATTTGTAACTTTTGATTTCAATTTCAGAATGACAAGAATCCAACGCCCACGTAAAGCTAGCTCAATATTCTATATTGTGAACAAATTTAAGATTTAAATAGCTAGTGCAAAGCTTCCAAGTGATCCAATATATACCAAAATACATGACCTATGAAAAACCCTGCAAGTAATCTAATGTATCCGAAACAGGGTGATGCCTTGCATTATTCTTCATTTATAAGCCTTTCCTCAAGGAGCACCAATGAAAAAGTTTAGAATGATCATTAGTACTAGCTGATCAACTTGACATGTGCGCACTAAATCGTCTTTAACATTTCAGTTAGAGCTCAAGATAACATGAGTCCAAGGCCCACATTAACCTAGCTCAGTCTTCCATATTGTGACTAGCTGATAAACTTGACATTTTCGCACAACATCGTCTTTAACTTTTGAACTGGAGCTCAAAATCATATGAGTCGAACGCCCACATTAAGCTAGCTCAATTTTCCAGATTGTGACAACCTTTGAGACTAAAGAGCTACTACAAATTGTGTGATGCCATGCATTATGCTTCATTTATAACCCTTTACTCAAGTAGCCCCAACGATCAGTTTAGAATGATCATTTTAACTAAATTTTTAACTTAACATGTCCGCACTAAATCGCTTTACCTTTTGATTTAGAACTCAAAATAACATGAGTTCAACGCCCACGTTAAGCTACCTCAGTTTTCCATAATGTGACAACATTTGAGACTGAAAGAGCTACAACAAAGCCTCCAAGTAATCCAATGTATCCCAAGCAGCGTGTTGCCATGCATTATGCTTCATTTATAAGCCTTTTTGGAAGGAAAACCAATGATCAGTTTAGAATGATCATTTTAACTAGATGATCAACTTGACATGTCCGGAATAAATCGTCTTTAACATTTGAGTTAGAGCTCAAAATAACATGAGTCCAGAGCTGATGAGGACATCAGGTCGTACATCCAGCCAGGAGACCATACTGGCCGACTAGGAAGCTTGCCCGAGACAGTCGGACCATCTGGCACGCCTGCCGGCCCAAGCAGTACCGTCGGACCCTCGACCACAAGGACCAGAGCAACCAGCATTTCCGACGGAGAGGCCCAAGCTTCCGGCACACTTGGTGGCGGCGTGGATGACACCGCCGGTCCCTCTGGTGATGCCGCCAACTCCTGGATCAACTTGGCTGGTCCTGAAGGCATTCCGGGCAGTACCTCGCACAATCCAGCCGGTACAGCCGATCCAGCCGAGTGCACGCGCATTTCCACTTCTACACAAGAAGACTCGGACCAAATGAGCTACCAGCTCCAGGACATGCACCTAGAGGAAGACTCTACACCAGTGGTACCTCAAGGAGCATTGACAAGAAGCAGATCAAGGGCACTCTTCCACAAATTCAGCTTATGGGTCGACAAGCTCCTAGAGGAAGATCGACTAAGGACAATGGGCCAAAAGTGCAAGGAAGAGTCCAATGGCTTCTCAACAACACAAGGGACATCAGAGACTTGGGCTTTAGTGGCAAGAGAGGTTAGGGCCCGAAGATTCTTAACCCTACTCCAAGTCGAAGACTAGGAGCAAGGCGCGTGCATGCCACAAGGACGGCCACCTTCCATTTCTTGGCCATGAGGTAAGTTAAGGTAAGTTTCAATTCGAATATATGCCTCTTCTGTTTTGCAGGGTAGGATCTAGAATATTTACTTTTATTGAGTCAAAGACATTTTAGGAATAGGTCCTTCAGAGACCATCCAAAGGGAGAACATCTTCCACAGCTGTTGCACCATCAAGGGCAAGGTATGTAACCTCATCATAGATGGTGGTTCTTGCACTAACGTTGCTAGTGCATATATGGTTGATAAGCTAAGTCTAGAGAAGACAAGGCATCCTCGACCATATAGACTGAGATGGCTGGATGACAAAGTGGAGCTCAAGATCCATGAGCAAGTCACTGTGTCATTCAGTGTGGGCAAGTACCAAGACCAAGTCGTGTGCGACGTGGTGCCCATGCAAGCTGGCCATCCTCTGCTAGGAAGACCATGGCAGTTTGAAAAAGAGACCAGGCATGATGGCCGAACCAATCTCTACACTTTTGTGCATGACAAAAGAAAGGTCAGCTTGACTCCTCTTACACCTGCCCAGGTACATGAGCTACAACTCCAAATGAGTAAGGAAAAGAAACTTATCAAGTCTAATTTTCTTATTCAACCAAGCCATGTCCGGAGAGCTTTAGCCTCAAAGGATTTAATGTTACTAATGGTTTTCAAAGAAGTGTTGAATGTAGAAAAGGAACAGGTAGAGCTACCTCCTGAAGTAGCAACTCTCCTCAACAAGTTCCAGGATGTATTTCCAGAGGAGATACCAGCAGGCTTGCCTCCTTTACGTGGCATAGAACACCAGATTGATCTAGTGCCTGGAGCAGCCCTGCCCAACCGGCCAGCCTAACGGATGAGTCCAGAGGAGTCCAAGGAGCTTGAGAAGCAAGTCAAGGAGCTCTTGGAGAAAGGCTATGTTCGAGAGAGCCTCAGTCCATGTGCCGTACCAGTGCTACTAGTGCCCAAGAAGGATGGGACATGGCGAATGTGTGTGGACTGCCAAGCAATCAACAACATCACTGTCAAGTACCGGCATCCAATACCACGGCTGGATGACATGCTAGATGAGCTGAGTGGAGCCACGGTCTTCTCCAAGATAGACCTCAAGAGTGGATACCACCAGGTCAGGATGAAAGAAGGTGATGAATGGAAGAATGCTTTCAAGACAAAGCAAGGGCTCTACGAGTGGACAGTCATGCCATTTGGCTTGACTAATGCCCCAAGCACCTTCATGCGTCTTATGAACCAAGTTCTTAGGGCGTACATCAGTAAGTTTGTAGTGGTTTACTTTGATGACATACTAGTTTATAGTAAGTGCCAACGGGAACACCTCACACATCTTGAGATGGTACTTAAAACCCTTCGACAAGAAGGGCTTTATGCCAATCTCAAGAAGTGCACCTTTTGTACTGATAAGCTTGTCTTTTTAGGTTTTGTTGTAAGTTCACAGGGCCTAGAGGTTGATCAGGAGAAGATTCGAGCCATACAAGAATGGCCAACACCAGGCAACATCAGCCAAGTGAGGAGCTTCCACGGACTGGCCAGCTTCTATAGGAGATTCGTGCCCAACTTCAGCAGTATTGCCTCACCCTTGACGGCAGTAGTGAAGAAGAACGTGGAATTCAGCTGGGGAGAAGCTCAGGAGAAGGCATTCCTGGCCTTGAAGGACAGCCTTACACATGCACCAGTGCTAGTCAAGACTTGTATCAAGAGCCCACATTAATCTAGCTCAATTTTCCATATTGTGATAACATTTGAGATTGAAATAGCTACTACAAAGACTCCAAGTAATCCAATGTATCCCGAACTGTGTGATACCATGCAATATGCTTCATTTATAAGCTTTTACTCAAGGAGCCCCAATGATCAGTTTAGAATGATCATTTAACGTGGCCGATCAACTTGACATGTTCGCACTAAATCATCTGTAACTTTTGATTTAGAATTCAAAATGACACGAATCCTATGCCCCCGTTAATCTAGCTCAATTTTCCATATTCAGATAATATTTGAGACTTAAAGAGCCACTACAAATCCTCCAAGTAATCGAATGTACCCGAAATTGCGTGATGCCTTGCATTATGCTTCATTTATAAGCCTTTACTCAAGTAGCACCAATGATCAGTTTAGAATGATCATTTTAACTGGCCAATAACCTTGACATGTTCGCACTAAATCGTCCATAACATTTGATTTAGAGTTCAAAATAACACGAATCCAACAGCACGTTAATCTAGCTCAAATTGCTATATTGTGAAAAAATTTAATACCGAAATAACAACGAAAAAGCCTCCAAGTAATCCATTCTATCCCAAAAAGCGTGATGCCATGAATTATGCTTCATTTATTAGCCTTTACTCAAGAAGCGCCATTGATCCGTTTATAATCATCATTTTAACAGGCTGATAACCTTGACATGTCCGTACTAAATCGTCTTTAACTTTTTATTTAGAGCTCAAAATCATATGAGTCCAACACCCACATTAATCTAGCTCAATTTTCCATAATTTGACAATCGTTGAAACTAAACAGCTACTACAAAGCCTCCTAGTAATTAAATGTATTCTAAGTTGCGTGTTGCCATGCATTATGCTTGAGTTATAAGCGTTTATTCAACGAGCACCAATGATCAGTTTAGAATGATCATTTTAACTAGCTGATCAACTTGATATATCCGCACTAAATCATCTGTAACTTTTGATTTATATTTCAGAATGACAAGAATCCAACGCCCACGTTAAGCTAGCTCAATATTCTATATTGTGACCAAAATTTAAGATTTAAATAGCTAGGAAAAAGCCTCCAACTAATCCAATATATACCAAACTAAATGAGCTATGTAAAACCCTGTAAGTAATCCAATGTATCCCAAACTGCGTGATGTCGTGCATTATGCTTCATTTATAAGCCTTTCCTCAAGGATCACCAATGAAAAAGTTTAGAATGATCATTTTAACTAGCTGATCAACTTGACGTGTGCGCAATAAATCTTCTTTAACATTTGAGTTAGAGCTCAAAATAACATGAGTGCAAAGCCCACATTAACCTAGCTCAGTCTTCTATATTGTGACAACATTTGAGAATGAAAGAGCTACTGCAAAGCCTTGAAGTAATCCAATGTATCCCGAACTGCGTGATGCCATGCATTATGCTTCATTTATAAGTCTCTACTGAGGAAGCACCAATGATCAGTTTAGAATGATCATTTTAACTGGCCGATCAACTTGACATGTCCGCACTAAATCATACATAACTTTTGATTTGGAGTTCAAAATAACACGAATCCAACGTGGACGTTAAGCTAGCTGAATTTTTCTATATTGTGAAAACATTTAGACCAAAATAACAACGAAAAAGCCTCCAAGTAATCAATCTTTCCCATAAAACGTGATGCCATTCATTATGCTTCATTTATAAGCATTTACTCAAGGAGCAGTAACGATTAGTTTAGAATGATCATTTTATCTAGCTTATCAATTTGACACATTGGCACTAAATCATCTTTAACATTTGATTTAGAGCTCAAAATAACATAAGTCCATCGCCCACATTAAGCTAGCTCAATTTTTGATATTGTGACAACATTTGAGAATGAAAGAGATACGCAAAAGCCTACAAGTAATCCAATATATCCCAAACTGCGTGAAGCCTTGCTTTTGCTTCATTTATAAGCCTTTACTCAAGGAGCAGCAATGATCAATTTAAAATGATCATTTTAACCCGCCGAAAAATTTGACATATCCGCACGAAATAGTTTGTAACTTTTGATTTAGATTTCAGAATGACATGAATCCAACGTCCACATTAAGATAGCTCAATTTTCTATATTTTGACAACATTTTTGAGTAAAAGAGCTACGACAAAGACTCCAAGTAATCCAATGTATCCTAAACTTCGTCATGCCATGCATTATGCTTCATTTGTAAGCCTTTACTCAAATAGCACCAATGATCAGTTTAGAATCATCATTTTTTAACTGGCCGATCAACTTGACATGTCAGCACTAAATCGTTCATAACCTTTGATTTAGAATTCAAAATAACTAGAATCCAAAATGTACATTAAGCTAACTCAATTTTCTACATTGTGAAAAAATTAATACCAAAATAACAACGAAAAAGCCTCAAATTAATCAAATGTATCCCAAACTGCGTGATGCCATGCATTATGCTTCATTTATAAGCTTTTGCTCAAGGAGCACCAATGATCTGTTTAGAATGATCATTTTAACTAGCTCATCAACTTGACTTGTTCGCACTAAATCATCTTTAACTTTTGATTTAGAGCTCCAAATCACATGAGTCCAACGTCCACATTATGCCAACTCAATTTTCCATATTGTGACAACCTTTGAGACTGAAAGAGCTACTACAAAGCCTCCAAGTAAATAAATGTATTCCAAAATGCATGATGCCATACATCATGTTTCATATATAAGCCTTTACTCAAGGAGCACCAATGATCAGTTTATAATGATCATTTTAACTGGCCGATCAACTTGTCATGCCCGAACTAAATCGTCTTTAACCTTTTTTTATAGCTAAAGGTCACATGAGTCCAATGCCCACATTAAGGTAGCTCAATTTTCCATATGATGACATCATTTGAGACTAAAAGAGATACGACAAAGCCTAACAGTAATCCAATGTATCCCAAACTTAATGATTCAATGCATTATGCTTCATTTTTAAGCCTTTACTCAAGGAGCACCAATGATCAGTTTAGATTGATCCAACGCCCACATTAAGCTAACTCAATATTCTATATTGTGACAACATTTAAGACTAAAATAGGTATGAAAAAGCCTACAAATAATCCAACCTATCCTAAACAACGTGATGCCATGCATTACACTTCTTTATAAGCCTTTACTCAAGGAGCACCATTGATCTGTTTAGAATGATCATTTTACTAGCTGATCAACTTGACATTTCTGCACTAAATCGTCTTTAACATACGATTTAGAGCTCAAAATGACATGATTCCAATGCCCACATTAAGCTAGCTCAATTTTCCACATTGTGGCAACATTTGAGACGGAAAGAGATACGAGAAAGCCTCCAAGTAATCCAATCTATCCCAAACTGCGTGATGCCATATTTTATGCTTCATTTATAAGCCTTTACTTGTGGAGCACCAATGATCTGTTTATAATTATCATTTTAACTAGCTGATAACCTTGACATGTCCACACTAAATGTTCTTTCACTTTTTATTTAGACTAAAGATGACTGGAATCCAACGCCCATGTTAATTTAGTTGAATTTCCCATATTGCAAAAACATTTGAGACTGAAAGAGCTAGACAAAGCATCAAACTAATTCAATCTGTCCCAAATTGTGTAATGCCATTTATTATGCTTCATTTATAAGCTTTACTCAAGGAGCACCGATGACCAGTTTAGAATGATCATTTTAACTGGTCGATCAACTTGACATTTCCACACTAAATATTCCATAACTTTTGATTTAGAGGTTAGAATGACACGAGTCGAACACCCACGTTAAGCTAACTCAATCTTGAATATTGTGAAATCATTTGAGACAGAAAGAGATAGACAAAACATCAAAGTAATGCAATCATGTCATGCATTATACTTCATTTATAAGCCTTTACTCAAGGAGCACCAATGACCAGTTTAGAATGATCATTTTAAATAGCCAATCAACTTGACATGTTCGCACTAAATTGTACATAACTTTTGATTTGGAGGTCAAAATAACACAAATCCAGTGCCCACGTTACGGTAACTTGATTTTTATATTGTGACAAAATTTAAGACCGAAATAGCTACGACAAAGCTTCCAAGTAGTCTAATGTATTCCAAACAGCATTATGCATTATGCTTCATTTATATGCCTTTACTCAATGAGCACCAATGAACAGCTTAGATTGATCATTTTACCTAGCTGATCAACTTGACATGTCTGCACTAAATCGTTCGTAACTTGTGATTTAGAGTTCAAAATGGCACAAATCCAACACCCACGTTCAGGTAGCTCAATTTTCTATATTGTAACAAAACTTAAGATGAAAATAGCTATGAGTAAGCCTCCATGTAATCCAATTTATGCCAAACAGAATGACAAGAATCCAACGGACACGTTAAGCTAACTCAAGTTTTTATTATGTGGCAAAATTTGAGACCGAACTAGGTACGATGAGGCCTCCAAGTAATCCAAGCTATCCCAAACTGCGTCATGTCATGCATTATGCTTCATTTATAAACCTTTACTCAAGGAACACCAATGATCAGTTTAGAATGATCATTTTTACTAGCTGATCAATTTGATATGTGTGCACTAAATTGTTTTTAACTTTTTATTGAGAGCTCAAGATGACGTTAAACAAGCTCAATTTTCCATATTGTGAAAACATTTTAGACTGAAAGAGCTAAAAAAAGCATAAAAGTGATGCACTCCATCCCAAATTGGATGATGTCATGCATTATGCTCTATTTATAAGCCTTTACTTAAGGAGCACGAATAATCAGTTTAGAATGATCATTTTAATTGGCCAATCAACTTGACATCTCCGCACTAAATCGGCCATAACTTTTGATTCAGATTTCAAAATGACATGAATCGAATACCCACGTTAAGGTAGCTCAATTTTCTATATTGTGACACAATTTAAGATCAAAATCGCTGTGACAAAGACTCCAAGTAATCCAATCTATTCCATACTACATGATGCTATGTATTATGCTTCATTTATACGCCTGTACTCAATGAGCACCAATAATCAGTTTAGAATGATCATTTTAACTAGCTGATCAAGTTGACATGTCTACAATAAATCATCTTTAACTTTTCATTTGGAGCTCAAAATGTCATGAGTTCAACTCCCATGTTTAACTAGGTCAATTTTTTATATTGTGACAACATTGGAAACTGAATGGCTACGACAAAACCCCCAAGTAATCCAATATATCCCAAACTGAGTGATACCGTGCATTATGTTTCATTTATAAGCATTTACTCAAGAAGCTCCAATGATCAGTTTAGAATTATCATTTTAACTACCTGCTCAACTTTAGATGTCCGCACTAAATCGTCGGTAACTTATTATTTAGAGTTCAAAATTACATGAATCCAACACACACGTTAAGCTAAATCAATTTTATATATTATGACAAATTTAAAATCGAAATAGCTATGAAAAAACCTCCAAGTAATCCAATCTATCCTAAACTGTGTGATGTTATGCATTCTGCTTCATTTATTCGCCTTTACTCAATGAGCACAAATGATCAGTTTAGAATGATCATTTTTCCTAGCTGATCGACTTGACATGTACGCTCTAAATCATCTTTAACCTTTCATCTATAGCTCAAAATGACATGATTCCAATGCCTATGTCAAGCTAGCTCTATTTTCCGTATTGTGAACATATTTGTGACTAAAAGAGCTAGACGAATCTCAAAGTAATGCAATCAATCCGAAACTACGTGATGCCATGCATTATGCTACATTTATAAGTCTTTACTCATGGAACACCAATGATCAGTTTAGAATGATCATTTTATTTTCCCGATCAACTTGACATGTCCGCACTAAATTGTCTTTCAATTTTAATTTAGAGCTCCAAACTGACATGAGCCCAACACCCACATTACGCTGGCACAATTTTCAATATTGTGAGAAAATTTAAGACCAAAATAGTTACGACAAAGCCTCCAAGTAATCCAATCTATCCCAAACTCCTTTTTACCATGCAATATTCTTCATTTATAAGCATTTACTCAAAGAGCACCAACAATCAGTGTAGAATGATCATTTTAACTAGCTGATCAACTTGACATGTCCGTACTAAATCATCTTTAACTTTTTATTTAGTGCTCAAGATGACATGAATCCAACGCCCACCTTAAGTTATCTCAATTTTCCATATTGTGAAAATATTTGAGAATGAAAGACCTAGACAAAGCATCAAAGTAATACAATCTATCCCAAACTGTGTGATGTCATACATTATGCTTCATTTAAAAGCCTTTACTCAAAGAGCACCAATGATTTGTTTAGAATGATCATTTTAACTGGAAAATCAACTTGACATGTCCGCACTAAATCGTCCATAACTTTTAATTTATAGTTCAGAATGATACGAATCCAATGCCCGCCTTAAACTAACTTAATTTTCTATATTATAACAAAAGTTCAAAAAATAGCTACGCAGAGCCTCCAAGTAATCCATTCTATCCCAAACTGCATTAAGTCATGCATTATGCTTTTTTATAAGCCGTTACTCAAGGAGCACCAATGATCAATTTACAATTATCATTTTAACTAGCTCATCAACTTGACATGTCTGCACTAAATCGTCTTTTAATTTTTATTTAGAGCCTAAGATGACATGAATCCAACACCCACGTTAAGCTAGTTCATTTTCCATATTGTAAAAACATTTGAGACTGAAAGAGCTAGACAAAGCATCAAAGTATTGCAATCTATACCAAACTGCATGATACCTTGTAATATGCTTCATTTGTAAGCATTAACTCAAGGAGCACCAATGACCAGTTTAGAATGATCATTCTAACAGACCAATCAACGTGGCGTGTCTACACTAAATCGTCCGTAACTTGTGATTTAGAATTCAAAATTACACAAATCAAACAACGACGTTAAGATAGCTCGATTTTATATATTGTGACAAAATTTAAGACCAAAATAGCTAAAACAAATCCTCCAAGTAATCCAATCTATCCCAAACTGTGTGATGTCATGCATTATGCTTCATTTGTAAGCCTTTACTCAAGAAGCACCAATAACTAGCTGATCAACTAGACATGTCCGCACTAAATCGTCTTTACCCTTTTATTTAGAGCTCAAAATGACATGAATCCAGCGCCCACATTACGCTAGCTCAATTTTCAATATTGTGAAAACATTTGAGACTGAAAATGCTACACGAAGCATCAAAGTAATGCAATCTATCCCAAACTTCATGATGCCATGCATTATGCTTCATTTAGAAGCCTTTACTAAAGGAGCACCAACGACCCATTTAGAATGATCATTTTAACTGGATGATCACTTTGACATCTCCGCACTAAATCATCCGTACATTTTGATTTAGAATTCAGAATAACACGAATCAAATGCCCACATTAAGCTAACTAAATTTTCTTTATTGTGTCAAAATTTAAGATGGAAATAGCTACGACAAAGCCTCCAAGGAATCGAAATCTATCCTAAACTTCATGGTGTCATGCGTTATGATTCATTTATAAACCGTTATTCAAGGAGCACCAATGATCAGTTTACAATGATCATTTTAACTAGCTGATCAACTTGACATACCATGGATTATGCGTCATTTATAAGCCTTTACTCAAAGAGCACCAATGATTTGTTTAGAATGATCATTTTAACTGGACAATCAACTTGACATGTCCGCACTAAATCGTCCGTAACCTTTAATTTATAGTTCAGAATGATACGAATCCAATGCCTGCCTTAAACAAACTTAATTTTCTATATTATAACAAAAGTTTAAAAAATAGCTACGCAGAGCCTCCAAGTAATCCAATCTATCCCAAACTGCATTAAGTCATGCATTATACTTTTTTATAAGCCATTACTCAAGGAGCACCAATGATCACTTTACAATTATCATTTTAACTAGCTCATCAACTTGACATGTCTGCACTAAATCATCTTTTAATTTTTATTTAGAGCCTAAGATGACATGAATCCAATACCCACGTTAGGCTAGTTCATTTTCCATATTGTAAAAACATTTGAGACTGAAAGAGCTAGACAAAGCATCAAAGTAATGCAATCTATCCCAAACTGCATGATACCTTGCAAAACAGAAAGAGGCATATATTCGAATTGAAAACTTACCTTTCTTACCTCATGGCCAAGAAATGGAAGGTGGCCGTCCTTGTGGCATGCATACGCCTTGCTCCTAGTCTTCGACATGGAGTAGGGTTAGGAATCTTTGGATCCTGACCTCTCTTGCCACTAAAGCCCAAGTCTCTGAAGTCCCTTGCATTGTTGAGAAGCCTTTGGACTCTTCTTTCCACTTCTGGCCCACTGTCCTTTGTCGATCATCCTCTAGGAGCTTGTCGACCCATAAGCTGAATTTGTGGAAGAGTGCTCTTGATCTGCTCCTTGTCATTGCTCCTGATGGCACCACTGGTGTTGAGACTTCCTCTAGATGCATGTCCTGAAGCTGGTAGCCTATCTGGTCCAGTCTCCTTGTGTAGAAGTTGAAATGCTCGTGTACTCGGTTGGATTGACTGACCGGCTTGACTGTGTGAGCTACTGGCCGGAATGCCTTCTGGACCGGCCAAGTTGATCCCGGAGTCGGCGGCATCACCAATGGGACCGGCGGTGTCATCCACGTCTCCACCAGTTGGGCCGGAGGTTTGGGCCTCTCCGCCGGCAATGCTGATCGGTCCGGTCCTGTTGGTCGAGGGTCCGGCGGTACCGCCTGGGCCGGCAGACGTGCCAAATGGCTCGGCTGTCTCGGGCAAGCTTCCTGGTCGGCCAGTCTGGTCTCCTAGCCGGACATACGACCTGATGTCCCCATCAGGGGAGTTCTTGTCTATCGTTGGCCTCTATGGTAGAATCAGTCAGGGGCCCGACAGGTGGTGGTTTACCCTGTGGCAGATGCCAGCGGTTCGAGTCCACTTATCTCCAACTCGTGAACTTAGCCAATACAAAACTATATGATAGCACCCAATTTTTCGGATTCGGCAGTTCGATCTCTTATTTTTCATTCATGGACGTTGATAACATATTTCCATTTAGCAGCACCTTAGGATGGCATAGCCTTAAAGTTAAGGGCGAGCTTCAAACGAGGAAAGGCTTATGGTGGATACCTAGGCACCCAAAGATGAGGAAGGGCATAGTAAGCGACGAAATGCTTCGGAGAGTTGAAAATAAGTGTAGATCCGGAGATTCCCGAATAGGTTAACCTTTTGAACTGCTGCTGAATCCATGGGCAGGCAAGAGACAACCTGGCGAACTGAAACATCTTAGTAGCCAGAGGAAAAGAAAGCAAAAGCGATTCCCGTAGTAGCGGCGAGGGAAATGGGAGCAGCCTAAATCGTGAAAACGAGGTTGTGGGAGAGCAATAAAAGCGTCGTGCTGCTAGGCGTAGCGGTGGAGTGCCGCACCCTAGATGGAGAGAGTCCAGTAGCCCAAAGGATCACTAGCTTATGCTCTGGCCCGAGTAGCATGGGGCACGTGGAATCCCAAGTGAATCAGCAAGGACCACCTTGCAAGGCTAAATACTCCTGGGTGACCGATTTCGAAGTAGTACCGTGAGGGAAGGCTGAAAAGAACCCCCATCGGGGAGTGAAATAGAACATGAATCCGTAAGCTCCCAAGTAGTGGGTGGATCCCTGGGCTCTGACCGCGTGCCTGTTGAAGAATGAGCCCCCGACTCATAGGCAGTGGCTTGGTTAAGTGAACCCACTGAAGCCGTAGAGAAAGCGAGCCTTCGTAGGGCAATTGTCACTGCCTATGGACCCAAACCTGGGTGATCTATCTATGACCAGGATGATGCTTGGGTGAAACTAAGTGGATGTCCGAACCGACTGATGTTGAAAAATCAGCGGATGAGTTGTGGTTAGGGGTGAAATGCCACTCAAACCCAGAGCTAGCGGGTTCTCCCCGAAATGGGTTGAGGCACAGCAGTTGACTGGACATCTAGGGGTAAAGCACTGTTTCGGTGCACCTGCGAGAGCGGTACCAAATCGAGGAAAACTCTGAATACTAGATATGACCTCAAAATAATAGGGGTCATGGTCGGCTAGTGAGATGGTGGGGGATAAGCTTCATCGTCGAGAGGGAAACAGCCCGGATCACCAGCTAAGGCCCCTAAATGACCGCTCAGTGATAAAGGAGGTAGGGGTGCAGAGACAGCCAGGAGGTTTGCCTAGAAGCAGTCACCCTTGAAAGAGTGCGTAATAGCTATTTTATCGATGGCTTCCCTTGCATTACGGGGCATGAGTGGTTTTGTTGCAGAATTAATCATTTTTTGGAATAATTACCAGCCAAAAATAATTTTTAATTTCATAAAATTTAATTATTTTTGTAATGGCAATTGGAATGATATTAATTCCTATATATTTATTATCTATGTCACGCCAAATGTTCTATGGATACAAGATAATTAATGTCAAAAACTTTTCTTTTTTTGATTTTGGTCCCTGAGAGTAATTTTTTTCAATCTCTATTCTTCTATCCATAATTGGTATTGGGATTTATCCTGATTTTGTGCTCTCATTACCAAGTGACAAGGTCAAATCCATTTTATCTAATTATTTCTATGGATAGTTTTCAAGAAATAAAAAAGCATTAAATTGAATTGTAATCAGAAGTCTTTGGTCTTTGTATTGTGAGAATCTTTTGAATCATTGTATTACTTGATTCAAAAGGTTCTTGATGATTTACAACTAAAACTAAATATTATTTCTGAACTTATATGAAGTTTTATATAGATACTATTCTTTTTTATTTACATTCCTTTCTTTTTTACTTAACATATCCGCACTAAATCGTTTTTAACGTTTGATTTAGCGCTCAAAATGACATGTTTCCAAGCCCACGTTAATCTAGCTCAATTTTCCATATTGTGACAATATTTGAGACTGAAAGAGATACGACAAAACCTCGTTGTAATATAATGTATCCCAAACTGCGTGATGCCATGCATTATGCTTCATTTATTGGGCTTTAAGCAAAGAGCACCAATGATCATTTTAGAATGATCATTTTAACTGGCCGATCAACTTGACATGTCCGTAACTTTTGATTTAGAGTTCATAATGATCCGAGTCAAACGCCTACGTAAAGCTAGCTGAATTTTTAATATTGTGATAACATTTGAGACTAAAAGAGATACGAAAAAGCCTCCAAGTAATCTAATCTATCCCACACTGCGTGATGCAATGCATAATATTTCTTTTATAAGCCTTTAGTCAAGGATCACCAATGATTAGTTTAGAATAATCATTTTAACTAGCTGACATGTTCGCACTACATCGTCTTTAACTTTTGAATTAGAGCTCAAAATCATATGATTCGAACACCCACATTATGCTAGCTCAATTTTCCATATTGTGACAACCTTTGAGACTAAAGAGCTACTACAAAGTCTCCAAGTAATTAAATGTATTTCAAATTGCATGATGCCATGCATTATGCTTCATTTCTAAGTCTATACTCAAGTATGCCCAATTATCAGTTTGGAATGATCATTTTAACTAATTGTTTAACTTGACATTTCCGAACTAAATCACTTTACCTTTTGATTTAGAACTAAAAATAACATGAGTTCAACGCCCACGTTAAGCTAGCTCAATTTTCCATAATGTAACAACATTTGACACTGAAAGAGCTACAAAAAAGCATCCAAGTAATCCAATGTAACTCAGACAGCATGTTGCCATGCATTATGCTTTATTTATAGGCTTTTTCGGAAGGAACACCAATGATCAGTTTAGAATGATCATTTTAACTAGTTGATCAACTTGACATGTCCGGAATAAATTGTCCTTAACCTTTGAGTTAGAGCTCAAAATAACAAGAGTCCAAAGCCCACATTAATCTAGCTCAATTTTTCATATTGTGATAACATTTGAGATTGAAAGAGTTACTACAAGTTCTCCAAGTAATCCAATGTATCCCAAACTGCGTGATACCATGCAATATGCTTCATTTATAAGCCTTTACTCAAGGAGCACCAATGATCAGTTTAAAATAATCATTTAACCTGGCCGATCAACTTGACATGTTCGCACTAAATCGTTTGTAACTTTTGATTTAGAGTTCAAAATGACACGAATCCTACGCCTACGTTAATGAAGCTCAATTTTCCATATTCAGACAATATTTAGGACTTAAATAGCCACTACAAAGCATCCAAGTAATCAAATGTATCCGAAATTGCGTGATGCCTTGCATTATGCTTCATTAATAACGCTCTACTCAAGGAGCACCAATGATCAGTTTAGAATGATCATTTTAACTCACTGATCAACTTGACATGTTTGCACTATATCATCTGTAACTTTTGATTTAGAGTTCCGAATGACAAGAACCCCACGCCCACGTTAACCTAGCTCAATTTTTTATATTTTGACAAAATTCAACACAGAAATAGCTAAGAAAAAGCCTCCAAGTAATCCAATCTATCCCACACTGTGTGATGCCATGCATTATTCTTCATTTATAAGCCTTTACTTAAGGAGCACCTATGATCTATTTAGAATGATTATTTCAACTACCTGATTAACTTGACATGTCCGCACAAAATTGTCTTTAACATTTGAGTTATAGCTCAAAATAACATGAGTCCAACGCCTACATTAAGCTAGCTCAATTTGTCATATTGTGTCAATATTTACGACAGAAATAGCTACGACAAAGCGTCCAAGTAATCCAATCTATTCCAAACTGCCGGATGCCATGCATTATACTTCATTTATAATCCTTTACTCAACGAGCACCAATGATAAGTTTAGAATGATCATTTCACTAACTGATCAACTTGACATGTCCGTAATAAATCGTTTTTAACTTTTGATTTAGAGCTCAAAATGACAAGAGTCCAACGTCCACGTTAAGCTAGCTCAATCTTCCATAACGTTATCACATTTGAGACTGAAAGAGCTACAAAATAGCCTCCAAGTAATCCAATGTATTCCAAACAGAGTGATGCCATGCATTATGCTTCATTTACAAGACATTACGCAAGGAGCACCAATGATTAGTTTAGAATGATCATTTTCACTGGCTGATCACCTTCACATGTCCACACAAAATCGTCCGTAACTTTTGATTTAAAGTTCAAATAACACGAATCCAACGCCCACATTAAGCTAGATCATTTTCCATATTGTGACAACATTTGAGAGTGAAAGAGCTATGTAAAACCCTCCAAGTAATCCAATGTATCCCAAACTGCGTGATGTCGTGCATTATGCTTAATTTATAAGCCAATCCTAAGTTTAGAATGATCATTTTAACTAGCTGATCAACTTAACATATCCGCACTAAATAGTCTTTAACGTTTGATTTAGCGGTCAAAAGGACATGTGTCCAACGCCCACATTAAGCTAGCTCAATTTTCCATATTGTGATAATAATTGAGACTGAAAGAGCTACGACAAAACCTCCTTGAAATCTTATGTATCCCAAAATACGTGATGTCATGCATTATGCTTCATTTATTAGCCTTTACGCAAGGAGCACAAATGATTATTTTAGAATGATCATTTTAACTGTCCTGTCAACTTGACATGATCGCACTAAATCATCCGTAACTTTTGATTTAGAGTTCATAATGACCCGAATCCAATGCCTACGTAAAGCTAGCTCAATTTTATATATTGTGACAACATTTGAGACTAAAAGAATACGAAAAAGCCTCCAAGTAATCTAATCTATTTCACACTGCGTGATGCCATGCATTATACTTCTTTTATAAGCCTTTAGTCAAGGAGCACCAATAATCAGTTTAGAATGATCATTTTAACTAGCTGATCAACTTGACATGTTGGCACTAAATAATCTTTAACTGTTGAATTAGAACTCAAAATCATATGAGTCGAACGCCTACATTAAGCTAGCTCAATTTTCGATATTTTGACAACCTTTGAGACTAAAGCACTGCTCTAAAGCCTCCAAGTAATTAAATGTATTCCAAACTACGTGATGCCATGCATTATGCTTCATTTATAAGCCTTTAATAAAGTAGCACTAGTGATAAGTTTAGAATGATCATTTTAACTAATTGTTCAACTTGACATGTCTGCACTAAATCATATTTACCTTTTGATTTAGAGCTCAAAATAACATGAGTTCAACGCCCACGTTAAGCTAGCTCAAGTTTCCATAATGTGACAACATTTGAGACTGAATGAGCTACTACAAAGCTTCCAAGTAATCCAATGTATCCCAAGAAGCGAGTTGCCATGCATTATGCTTCATTTATAAGCCTTTTTGGAAAGAACACCAATGATCAGTTTAGAATGATCATTTAACTAGATGATCAACTTGAAATGTCCAGAATAAATCGTCTTTAAGATTTGAGTTAGAGCTCAAAATAACATGAGTCCAAAGCCCACATTAAGCTAACTCGATTTTCCATATTGTGATAACATTTGAGATTGAAATAGCTACTACAAAGCCTCCCAGTAATCCAATGTATCCAGAACTGCGTGATACCATGCAACATGCATCATTTATAAGCCTTTACTCAAGGAGCCCCAATGATCAGTTTAAATGATCATTTAACCTGGCCGATCAACTTGACGTGTTCGCACTAAATCGTCTGTAACTATTGATTTAGAGTTCAAAATGACACGAATCCTACGCCCACTTTAATCTAGCTCAATTTTCCATATTCAGATAATATTTGAGACTTAAAGAGCCACTAAAAAGCCTCGAAGTAAGCTTATGTATCCGAAATTACGTGACGCCTTGCATTATGCTTTATTTATAAGCCTGTACTCAAGGAACACCAATGATCAGTTTAGAATGATCATTTTAACTGGCCCATCAACTTGACACGTTCGCACTAAATTATCCATAACTTTCAATTTAGAGTTCCGAATGACACGAACCCCACACACATGTTAACCTAGCTCAATTTTCTATATTTTGACAAAATTCAACAGCAAAATAGCTATGAAAAAGCCTCCAAGTAATCCAATCTATCCCACACTGTGTGATGCCATGCATTTTGCTTCATTTATACACCTTTACTCAAGGAGCACCAATGATCCGTTTGGAATGATTCTTTTAACTAGCTGATCAACTTGACATGTCCGCACTAAATCGTCTTTGACATTTGAGTTATAGCTCAAAGTAAAATGAGTCCAATGCCTTCATTAGGC
Organism: Pugionium cornutum; assembly: GCA_018901935.1. NCBI lineage: Eukaryota > Viridiplantae > Streptophyta > Magnoliopsida > Brassicales > Brassicaceae > Pugionium > Pugionium cornutum. Next base: position 18,396,919 of record CM032162.1, on the reverse strand, counting down.
TAGCTCAATTTGTCATATTGTGACAATATTTGAGAGTAAAAGAGCTACTACAAAGCCTCCAAATAATCCAATGTATCCCGAACAGTGTGATCCCATGCATTCTGCTTCATGTGTAAGCCTCTACTCATGGAGCACCAATGATTTTTTTAGAATGATTATTTTAACTGGCCAATCAACTTGACATGTCCGTAGTAAATCGTCCATAACATTTGATTTAGAGTTCAAAATAACACGAATCCAACACGCACGTTAAGCTAGCTCAATTTTATATATTGTGAAAAGATTTAACACCAAAATAACAACGAAAAAGCCTCCAAGTAATCCAATCTATCCAAAAAGCGTGATGCCATGAATTATGCTTCATTTATAAGCCTTTACTCAACAAGCACCAATGATCCGTTTATAATGATCATTTTAACTGGCCGATCAACTTGACATGTCCGTACTAAATCGTCTTCAACTTTTTATTTAGAGCTCAAAATCATAAGAGTCCAACACCCACATTAAGCTAGCTCAATTTTCCATATTGTGACAACCTTTGAGACTAAAGAGCTACTACAAAGCCTACTTGTAATTAAATGTATTCCAAGCTACGTGATGCCATGCATTATGCTTCAGTTATAAGCCTTTATTCAACGAGCACCAATGATCAGTTTAGAATGATCATTTTAATTAGTTGATCAACTTCATATGTCCGTAATAATTCGTCTGTAACTTTTGATTTCGATTTCAGAATGACAAGAATCCAACGCCCACGTAAAGGTAGCTCAATATTCTATATTGTGAAAAAATTTAAGATTTAAATAGCTAGTGCAAAGCCTCCAAGTAATCCAATCTATACCAAAATACATGACCTATGTAAAACCCTGCAAGTAATCCAATGTATCCGAAATAGGGTGATGCCTTGCATTATTCTTCATTTATAAGCCTTTCCTCAATGAGCACCAATGAAAAAGTTTAGAATGATCATTAGTACTAGCTGATCAACTTGACATGTGCGCACTAAATCGTCTTTAACATTTCAGTTAGAGCTCAAGATAACATGAGTCCACGGCCCACATTAACCTAGCTCAGTCTTCCATATTGTGACTAGCTGATAAACTTGACATTTTCACACAACATCGTCTTTAACTTTTGAACTGGAGCTCAAAATCATATGAGTCGAACGCCCACATTAAGCTAGCTCAATTTTCCAGATTGTGACAACCTTTGAGACTAAAGAGCTACTACAAAGCCTCCAAGAATTTAATTTGTTAACTTAACATGTCCGCACTAAATCGCTTTACCTTTTAATTTAGAACTCAAAATAACATGAGTTCAACGCCCACGTTAAGCCACGTCAATTTTCCATAATGTGACAACATTTGAGACTGAAAGAGCTACTACAAAGCCTCCAAGTAATCCAATGTATCCCAACCAGCGTGTTGCCATGCATTATGCTTCATTTATAAGCCTTTTTGGAAGGAAAACCAATGATCAGTTTAGAATTATCATTTTAACTACATGCTCAACTTGACATGTCTGGAATAAATCGTCTTTAACATTTGAGTTAGAGCTCCAAATAACATGAGTCCAGAGCCCACATTAATCTAGCTCAATTTTCCATATTGTGATAACATTTGAGATTGAAATAGCTACTACAAAGCCTCCAAGTAATCCAATGTATCCCGAACTGTGTGATACCATGCAATATGCTTCATTTATAAGCTTTTACTCAAGGAGCCCAAATGATCAGTTTAGAATGATCATTTAACGTGGCCGATCAACTTGACATGTTCGCACTAAATCGTCTGAAACTTTTGATTTAGAGTTCCAAATGACACGAATCCTATGCCCCCGTTAATCTAGCTCAATTTTCTATATTTAGACAATATTTGAGACTTAAAGAGCTACTAAAAATCCTCCAAATAATCCAATGTACCCAAAATTGCGTGATGTCTTGTATTATGCTTCATTTATAAGCCTTTACTCAAGTAGCACAATTGATCAGTTTAGAATGATCATTTTAACTGGCCCATCAACTTGGCACATTCGCGCTAAATTATCCGTAACTTTTGATTTAGAGTTCCGAATGACATGAACCCCACACACACGTTAACCTAGCTCAATTTTCTATATTTTGACAAAATTCAACACCGAAATAGCAATGAAAAAGCCTCCAAGTAATCCAATCTATCCCACACTGTGTGATGCCATGCATTATGCTTCATTTATAAGTCTTTACTCAATGAGCACCAATGATCCGTTTAGAATGATTATTTTACCTACCTGATCAACTTGACATGTCCGCATTAAATCGTCTTTAACATTTGAGTTATAGCTCAAAATAAAATGAGTCCAACGCCTACATTAAGCTAGCTTAATTTCTCATATTGTGACAATATTTGAGACTGAAAGAGCTACTACAAAGCCTCCAAATAATCCAATGTATCCGAAACAGCGTGATCCCATGCATTCTGGTTCATGTATAAGCCTCTACTCATGGAGCATCAATGATCAGTTTAGAATGATCATTTTGACTGGCCAATAACCTTGAAATGTTCGCACTAAATCGTCCATAACATTTGATTTAGAGTTCAAAATAACACGAATCCAACGCGCACGTTAATCTAGCTCAATTTTCTATATTGTAAAAAAATTTAATACCAAAATAACAACGAAAAAGCCTTCAAGTAATCCAATCTATCCCAAAAAGCATGATGCCATGAATTATGCTTCATTTATCAGCCTTTACTCAAGAAGCGCCATTGATCCGTTTATAATGATCATTTAACAGCCCGATAACCTTGACATGTCCGTACTAAATCGTCTTTAACATTTGATTTAGAGTTCCGAATGACACGAACCCCACACACACGTTAACCTAGCTCAATTTTCTATATTTTGACAAAATTCAACACCGAAATAGCAATGAAAAAGCCTCCAAGTAATCCAATCTATCCCACACTGTGTGATGCCATGCATTATGCTTCATTTATAAGTCTTTACTCAATGAGCACCAATGATCCGTTTAGAATGATTATTTTACCTACCTGATCAACTTGACATGTCCGCATTAAATCGTCTTTAACATTTCAGTTATAGCTCAAAATAAAATGAGTCAAACGCCTACATTAAGCTAGCTTAATTTCTCATATTGTGACAATATTTGAGACTGAAAGAGCTACTACAAAGCCTCCAAATAATCCAATGTATCCGAAACAGCGTGATCCCATGCATTCTGGTTCATGTATAAGCCTCTACTCATGGAGCACCAATGATCAGTTTAGAATGATAATTTTGACTGGCCAATAACCTTGAAATGTTCACACTAAATCGTCCATAACATTTGATTTAGAGTTCAAAATAACACGAATCCAACGCGCACGTTAATCTAGCTCAATTTTCTATATTGTAAAAAAATTTAATACCGAAATAACAACGAAAAAGCCTCCAAGTAATCCAATCTATCCCAAAAAGCATGATGCCATGAATTATGCTTCATTTATCAACCTTTACTCAAGAAGCGTCATTGATCCGTTTAAAATGATCATTTTAACAGCCCGATAACCTTGACATGTCCGTACTAAATCGTCTTTAACTTTTTATTTAGAGCTCAAAATCATATGAGTCCAACACCCACATTAATCTAGCTCAATTTTCAATATTGTGACAACCGTTGAGACTAAACAGCTACTACAAAGCCTCCTAGTAATTAAATGTATTCTAAGTTGCGTGTTGCCATGCATTATGCTTGAGTTATAAGCGTTTATTCAACGAGCACCAATGATCAGTTTAGAATGATCATTTTAACTAGCTGATCAACTTGATATATCCGCACTAAATCATCTGTAACTTTTGATTTAGATTTCAGAATGACAAGAATCCAACGCCCACGTTAAGCTAGCTCAATATTCTATATTGTGACCAAAATTTAAGATATAATAAATAGCTAGGAAAAACCTCCAAGTAATCCAATATATACCAAACTACATGAGCTATGTAAAACCCTGCAAGTAATCCAATGTATTCCAAACTGCGTGATGTCGTGCATTATGCTTGATTTATAAGCCTTTCCTCAAGGATCACCAATGAAAAAGTTTAGAATGATCATTTTAACTAGCGGATCAACTTGACATGTGCGCAATAAATCTTCTTTAACATTTGAGTTAGAGCTCAAAATAACATGAGTCCAAGGCCCACATTAACCTAGCTCAGTCTTCCATATTGGGACAACATTTGAGACTGAAAGAGCTACTACAAAGTCTCGAAGTAATCCAATGTATCCCGAACTGCGTGATGCCATGCATTATGCTTCATTTATAAGTCTCTACTGAGGGAGCACCAATGATCAGTTTAGAATGATCATTTTAACTGGCCGATCAACTTGACATGTCCGCACTAAATCATACATAAGTTTTAATTTGAAGTTCAAAATAACACGAATCCAACGTGGACGTTAAGCTAGCTGAATTTTTCTATATTATGAAAATATTTAGACCAAAATAACAACGAAAAAGCCTCCAAGTAATCCAATCTTTCCCATAAAACGTGATGCCATTTATTATGCTTCATTTATAAGCATTTACTCAAGGAGCAGTAACGATTAGTTTAGAATGATCATTTTATCTAGCTTATCAATTTGACACGTTGGCACTAAATCGTCTTTAACATTTGATTTAGAGCTCAAAATAATATAAGTCCGACGCCCACATTAAGCTAGCTCAATTTTTGATATTGTGACAACATTTGAGAATGAGAGAGATACGCAATGCCTACAAGTAATCCAATATATCCCAAACTACGTGAAGCCTTGCTTTTGCTTCATTTATAAGCCTCTACTCAAGGAGTAGGAATGATCAATTTAAAATGATCATTTTAACCCGCCAAAAAATTTGACATATCCGCACGAAATAGTCTGTAACTTTTGATTTAGATTTCAGAATGACATGAATCCAACGCCCATGCTAAGATAGCTCAATTTTCTATATTGTGACAATATTTTTGACTAAAAGAGCTATGACAAAGACTCCAAGTAATCCAATGTATCCTAAACTTCGTCATGCCATGCATTATGCTTCATTTGTAAGCCTTTACTCAAATAGCACCAATGATCAGTTTAGAATGATCATTTTTTAACTGGCCGATCAACTTGACATGTCAGCACTAAATCGTTCATAACTTTTGATTTCGAATTCAAAATAACTAGAATCCAAAACGTACATTAAGCTAACTCAATTTTCTACATTGTGAAAACATTAAGACCAAAATAACAACAAAAAAGCCTCAAATTAATCCAATGTATCCCAAACTGCGTGATGCCATGCATTATGCTTCATTTACAAGCTTTTGCTCAAGGAGCACCAATAATCTGTTTAGAATGATCATTTTAACTAGCTGATCATCTTGACTTGTTCGCACTAAATCATCTTTAACTTTTGATTTAGAGATCAAAATCACATGAGTCCAACGTCCACATTATGCCAACTCAATTTTCCATATTGTGACAACCTTTGAGACTGAAAGAGCTACTACAAAGCCTCCAAGTAAATAAATGTATTCCAAAATGCATGATGCCATACATCATGTTTCATATATAAGCCTTTACTCAAGGAGTACCGATGATCAGTTTATAATGATCATTTTAACTGGCCGATCAACTTGTCATGCCCGAACTAAATCGTCTTTAACTTTTTTTATAGCTCAAAGTCACATAAGTCCAATGCCCACATTAAGGTAGCTTAATTTTCCATATGATGACATCATTTGAGACTAAAAGAGATACGACAAAGCCTAACAGTAATCCAATGTATCCCAAACTAAATGATTCAATGCATTATGCTTCATTTTTAAGCCTTTACTCAAGGAGCACCAATGATCAGTTTAGATTGATCATTTTAACTGGCCAGTCAACTTGATATGTCCCCACTAAATCCTCCGTAACTTTTGGTATTTGGAGTTCCGAATGACATGAATCCAACGCCCACATTAAGCTAGCTCAATATTCTATATTTTGACAACATTTAAGACTAACGTAGGTATGAAAAGCCTACAAATAATCCAACCTATCCTAAACAATGTGATGCCATGCATTACGCTTCTTTATAAGCCTTTACTCAAGGAGCACCATTGATCAGTTTAGAATGATCATTTTAACTAGCTGATCCACTTGACATTTCTGCACTAAATCGTCATTAACATACGATTTAGAGCTCAAAATGACATGATTCCAACGCCCACATTAAGCTAGCTCAATTTTCCACATTGTGGCAACATTTGAGATGGAAAGAGATACGAGAAAGCCTCCAAGTAATCCAATCTATCCCAAACTGCGTGACGCCATATTTTATGCTTCATTTATAAGCCTTTACTTATGGAGCACCAATGATCTGTTTATAATTATAATTTTAACAAGCTGATAACCTTGACATGTCCACAGTAAATGTTATTTCACTTTTTATTTAGACTAAAGATGACTGGAATCCAACGCCCATGTTAATTTAGATCAATTTCACATATTGCAAAAATATTTGAGACTGAAAGAGCTAGACAAAGCATCAAACTAATGCAATCTGTCCCAAATTGCGTGATGCCATTTATTATGCTTCATTTATAAGCTTTACTCAAGGAGCACCGATGACCAGTTTATAATGATCATTTTAACTGGTCGATCAACTTGACATTTCCACACTAAATATTCCATAACTTTTGATTTAGAGGTCAGAATCACACGAGTCGAACACCCATGTTAAGCTAACTCAATCTTGAATATTGTGAAAACATTTGAGACAGAAAGAGATAGACAAAACATCAAAGTAATGCAATCATGTCATGCATTATACTTCATTTATAAGCCTTTACTCAAGGAGCACCAATGACCAGTTTAGAATGATCATTTTAAATAGCCAATCAACTTCACAAGTTCGCACTAAATTGTACATAACTTTTGATTTGGAGGTCAAAATAACACAAATCCAGCGCCCACGTTACGGTAACTTGATTTTTATATTGTGACAAAATAAGACCGAAATAGCTACGACAAAGTTTCCAAGTAGTCTAATGTATTCCAAACAACATTATGCATTATGCTTCATTTATACGCCTTTACTCAATGAGCACCAATGAACAGCTTAGATTGATCATTTTACCTAGCTGATCAACTTGATATGTCTGCACTAAATCGTTTGTAACTTGTGATTTAGAGTTCAAAATGGCACGAATCCAACACCCACGTTCAGGTAGCTCAATTTTCTATATTGTAACAAAACTTAAGATGAAAATAGCTATGAGTAAGCCTCCATGTAATCCAATTTATGCCAAACTGCATGATGCTATGCATTATGCTTCATTTATACGCCTTTAGTCTATGAGCACCAATGATGAGTTTAGAATGATGATTTAAACTAGATTTTCAACTTGACAAGTCCAGACTAAATCGTTTTTAACTTTTGATTTAGAGCTCAAAATTGCATGAGTCCAATGGCCACGTTAAAGTAGTTCAATTTTCTATATTGTGACAACATTTAAGACTGAAAGAGCTACTACAAAGCCCCTATGTAATCCAGTGTATCCCAAACTGCGTGATGCCGTGCATTTTGTTTCATTTATAATCATTTATTCAACGGGCACCAGTGTTTAGTTTAGAATGATCATTTTAACGGGCCGACCAACTTGACTGTCTACACTAAATCGTCTGTAACTTTTTTTTTAGAGTTCAGAATGACAAGAATCCAACGGACACGTTAAGCTAACTCAATTTTTTATTATGTGGCAAAATTTGAGACCAAAATAGGTACGACGAGGCCTCCAAGTAATCCAAGCTATCCCAAACTGCGTCATGTCATGCATTATGCTTCATTTATAAACCATTACTCAAGGAACACGAATGATCAGTTTAGAATGATCATTTTTACTAGCTGATCAACTTGATATGTGTGCACTAAATTGTCTTTAACTTTTTATTGAGAGCTCAAGATTACGTTAAACAAGCTCAATTTTCCATATTGTGAAAACATTTTAGACTGAAAGAGCTAAACAAAGCATAAAAGTGATGCACTCCATCCCAAATTGGGTGATGCCATGCATTATGCTCTATTTATAAGCCTTTACATAAGGAGCACCAATGATCAGTTTAGAATGATCATTATAATTGGCCAATCAACTTGACATGGCCGCACTAAATCGGCCGTAACTTTTGATTTAGATTTCAAAATGACATGAATCGAATACCCACGTTAAGGTAGTTCAATTTTCTATATTGTGACACAATTTAAGATCAAAATCGCTGTGACAAAGACTCCAAGTAATCCAATCTATTCCATACTACACGATGCTATGTATTATGCTTCATTTATACGCCTTTACTCAATGAGCACCAATAATCAATTTAGAATGATCATTTAAACTAGCTGATCAAGTTGACATGTCTACAATAAATCATCTTTAACTTTTCATTTGGAGCTCAAAATGTCATGAGTTCAATGCCCATGTTTAACTAGGTCAATTTTTTATATTGTGACAATATTAGAAACTGAATGGCTACGACAAAGCCCCCAAGTAATCCAATATATCCCAAACTGAGTGATACCGTGCATTATGTTTCATTTATAAGCGTTTACTCAAGAAGCTACAATGATCAGTTTAAATTATCATTTTAACTACCTGCTCAACTTCAGATGTCCGCACTAAATCGTCGGTAACTTATCATTTAGAGTTCAAAATGACATGAATCCAACACACACGTTAAGCTAGATCAATTTTATATATTATGAAAAATTTAAAATCGAAATAGCTATGAAAAAACCTCCAAGTAATCCAATCTATCCCAAACTGTGTTATGTTATGCATTCTGCTTCATTTATTCACCTTTACTCAATAAGCACAAATAATCAGTTTAGAATGATCGTTTTTCCGAGCTGATCGACTTGACATGTACGCTCTAAATCATCTTTATTCTTTCATTTATAGCTCAAAATGACATGATTCCAACGCCTATGTCAAGCTAGCTCAATTTTCCATATTCTGAACATATTTGAGACTGAAAGAGCTAGACGAATCTCAAAGTAATGCAATCAATCCGAAACTACGTGATGCCATGCATTATGCTACATTTATAAGCCCCTTTACTCATGGAACACCAATGATCAGTTTAGAATGATCATTTTATTTTCCCAATCAACTTGACATGTCCGCACTAAATTTTCTTTAAATTTTAATTTTGAGCTCCAAACTGACATGAGTCCAACACCCACATTACGCTGGCACAATTTTCAATATTGTGAGAAAATTTAGGACCAAAATAGTTACGACAAAGCCTCCAAGTAATCCAATCTATCCCAAACTCCTTTTTACCTTGTGTTATTCTTCATTTATAAGCATTTACTCAAAGAGCACCAATTATCAGTGTAGAATGATCATTTTAACTAGCTGATCAACTTGACATGTCCGTACTAAATCATCTTTAACTTTTTATTTAGTGCTCAAGATGACATGAATCCAACGCCCACCTTAAGTTATCTCAATTTTCCATATTGTGAAAATATTTGAGAATGAAAGACCTAGACAAAGCATCAAAGTAATACAATCTATCCCAATCTGTGTGATGTCATACATTATGCTTCATTTAAAAACCTTTACTCAAAGAGCACCAATGATTTGTTTAGAATGATCATTTTAATTTGTTAATTAACTTGACATGTCCGCACTAAATCATCCGTAACTTTTAATTTATAGTTCAAAATGATACGAATCAAACGCCCGCCTTAAACTAACTTAATTTTCTATATTATAAAAAAGTTTAAAAAATAGCTACGCAGAGCCTCCAAGTAATCCATTCTATCCCAAACTGCATTAAGTCATGCATTATGCTTTTTTATAAGCCGTTACTCAAGGAGCACCAATGATCAGTTTACAATTATCATTTTAACTAGCTCATCATCTTTAACTTTTTATTTAGTGCTCAAGATGACATGAATCCAACGCCCACCTTAAGTTATCTCAATTTTCCATATTGTGAAAATATTTGAGAATGAAAGACCTAGACAAAGCATCAAAGTAATACAATCTATCCCAAACTGTGTGATGTCATACATTATGCTTCATTTAAAAGCCTTTACTCAAAGAGCACCAATGATTTGTTTAGAATGATCATTTTAATTTGTTAATTAACTTGACATGTCAGCACTAAATCATCCGTAACTTTTAATTTATAGTTCAGAATGATACGAATCAAACGCCCGCCTTAAACTAACTTAATTTTCTATATTATAAAAAAGTTTAAAAAATAGCTACGCAGAGCCTCCAAGTAATCCATTCTATCCCAAACTGCATTAAGTCATGCATTATGCTTTTTTATAAGCCGTTGCTCAAGGAGCACCAATGATCAGTTTACAATTATCATTTTAACTAGCTCATCAACTTGACATGTCAGCACTAAATCATCTTTTAATTTTTATTTAGAGCCTAAGATGACATGAATCCAACACCCACGTTAAGCTAGTTCATTTTCCATATTGTAAAAACATTTGAGACTGAAAGAGCTAGACAAAGCATCAAAGTAATGCAATCTATCCCAAAATGCATGATACCTTGCAATATGCTTCATTTGTAAGCATTAACTCAAGGAGCACCAATGACCAGTTTAGAATGATCATTCTAACAGACCAATCAACTTGGCCTGTCTACACAAAATCGTCCGTAGCTTGTGATTTAGAATTCAAAATTACACAAATCAAACACCGATGTTAAGCTAGCTCGATTTTATATATTGTGACAAAATTTAAGACCAAAATAGCTACAACAAATCCTCCAAGTAATCCAATCTATCCCAAACTGTGTGATGTCATACATTATGCTTCATTTATAAGCCTTTACTCAAGAAGCACCAATAACTAGCTGATCAACTAGACATGTCCGCACTAAATCGTCTTTACCCTTTTATTTAGAGCTCAAGATGACATGAATCCAGCGCCCACATTACGCTACCTCAATTTTCAATATTGTGAAAACATTTGAGGCTGAAAATGCTACACGAAGCATCAAAGTAATGCAATCTATCCCAAACTTCATGATGCCACGCATTATGCTTCATTTAGAAGCCTTTACTATAGGAGCACCAACGACCCATTTAGAATGATCATTTTAACTGGTTGATCATTTTGACATCTCCGCACTAAATCGTCTGTACATTTTGATTTAGAGTTCAGAATAACACGAATCAAACGCCCACATTAAGCTAACTCAATTTTCTTTATTGTATAAAAATTTAAGATGGAAATAGCTACGACAAAGCCTCCAAGGAATCGAAATCTATCCTAAACTTCAGGGTGTCATGCATTATGATTCATTTATAAGCCGTTATTCAAGGAGCACCAATGATCAGTCTACAATGATCATTTTAACTAGCTGATCAACTTGACATGCCATGGATTATGCTTCATTTATAAGCCTTTACTCAAAGAGCACCAATTATTTGTTTAGAATGATCATTTTAACTGCACAATCAACTTGACATGTCCGCACTAAATCGTCCGTAACTTTTAATTTATAGTTCAGAATGATACAAATCCAACGCCCGCCTTAAACTAACTTAATTTTCTATATTATAACAAAAGTTTAGAAAATAGCTACGCAGATCCTCCAAGTAATCCAATCTATCCCAAACTGCATTAAGTCATGCATTATGCTTTTTTATAAGCCGTTACTCAAGGAGCACCAGTGATCAGTTTACAATTATCATTTTAACTAACTCATCAACTTGACATGTCCGCACTAAATCGTGTTTTAATTTTTATTTAGAGCCTAAGATGACATGAATCCAACACCCACGTTAGGCTAGTTCATTTTCCATATTGTAAAAACATTTGAGACTGAAAGAGCTAGACAAAGCATCAAAGTAATGCAATCTATCCCAAAACTGCATGATACCTTGCAATATGCTTCATTTGTAAGCGTTAACTCAAGGAGCACCAATGACCAGTTTAGAATGATCATTCTAACAGACCGATCAACTTGACGTGTCTACAATAAATCGTCCATAACTTGTGATTTAGAATTCAAAATTACACAAATCAAACACCGACGTTAAGCTAGCACGATTTTATATTTTGTGACAAAATTTAAGACCAAAATAGCTACAACTAATCCTCCAAGTAATCCAATCTATCCCAAACTGTGTGATGTCATGCATTATGCTTCATTTATAAGCCTTTACTCAAGAAGCACCAATAACCAGCTGATCAACTAGACATGTCCACACTAAATCGTCTTTACCCTTTTGTTTAGAGCTCAAGATGACATGAATCCAGTGCCCACATTACGCTAGCTCAATTTTCAATATTGTGAAAACATTTGAGACTGAAAATGCTACACGAAGCATCAAAGTAATGCAATCTATCCCAAACTTCATGATGCCATGCATTATGCTTCATTTAGAAGCCTTTACTAAAGGAGCACCAACGACCCATTTAGAATGATTATTTTAACTGGCTGATCACTTTGACATCTCTGCACTAAATCGTTCGTACATTTTGATTTAGAGTTCAGAATAACACGAAACAAGTGCCCACATTAATCTAACTCAATTTTCTTTATTGTGTCAAAATTTAAGATGGAAATAGCTACGACAAAGCCTCCAAGGAATCGAAATCTATCCTAAACTTCATGGTGTCATGCATTATGATTCATTTATAAGCCGTTATTCAAGGAGCACCAATGATCAGTTTACAATGATCATTTTAACTAGCTGATCAACTTGACATGCCATGGATTATGCTTCATTTATAAGCCTTTACTCAAGGAGCACCTTTGATCATTTTAGAATGATCATTTTAACTGGCAGATCAACTTGACATGTCCACACGAAATCGTCTGTAACTTTTGATTTAGGGTTCATAATGACACGAATCCAACGCCCACGTTTAGCTAGCTCAATTTTCTATATTATGACAACATTTGAGACTGAAAGACCTACGAGAAATCCTCTATGCAATCTCATGTATCCCAAAGTGCGTGATGCTATGCATTATGCTTCATTTATAAGCCTTTACTCAAAGAGCACCTATGATATGTTTCGAATTATCATTTTAACAGGCCAATCAACTTGACATGTATGCACTAAATTGTTCATAACTTTTGATTTAGAGTTCAGAATGACAGGAATCCAACGCCCACGTTAAGCTAGTCTAATCTTCTATATTATGACAAATTTTGAGACTGAAAGAGCTACGAAAAAGCCTCTAAATAATCTAATGTTTTCCAAACTGCACGATGCCATGTATTATGGTTCATTTATAAGCCTTCACTCAAGGAGCACCAATGATCACTATAAAATGATCATTTTAACTGGCCGATCAACTTGGCATGTCCACACTAAATCGTTTGTAACATTTTATTTAGAGTTCCAAAATGACACAATCCAACATCTAGTTAAGCTAGCTCAATTTTTATTATTGTGACAAAATTCATGAGCATAATAGCTACGACAAAGCCTGCAAGTAATCTAATCTATCTCAAAATACGTGATGCCATGCATTATGCTTCATTCATAAGCCTTTATTCAAGGAGTACCAATGATCAGTTTGGAATGATCATTTTCACTGGCCGATCAACTTGACATGTCCGTAGTAGTTCGGCTGTAAGTTTTGATTTAAAGTTCCAAATGACACGAATCGAACGCCCACGTTAAACTAGCTCAAATTTCTATCTTTTCACAAAATATAAGATCAAAATATCTATGAAAAAACCTCCAAGTAATCCAATCTATCCCAAACTGCATGTTGCTATGCATTATGCTTCATTTATATGCCTTTACTCAATGAGCACCAATGATCAGTTTAGAATGATCATTTTTGACGAGCTGATAAACTTTACTTGTCTGCACTAAATCATCTTTAATTTTTATTTGGAGCCTAAAATGACATGAGTGCAACGCCTATGTTAAACTAGCTCAATTTTCCGTATTGTAGAACATTTGAGACTGAAAAAGATAAGAAAAAAGCCTTCAAGTAATCCAATTAATTCCAGAGTGCGTGATGCCATGGATTATGGTTAATTTATAAGCCTTTACTCAAGGAGCACCGATGATCAGTTTAGAATGATCATTTTAACTGGCAGATGAACTTGACATGTCCACAATAAGTTGTCCGTGACCTTTGATTTAGAGTTCATAATGACTCGAATCCAACACCCACATCAACCTAGCTCAATTTTCTATATTATGACAACTTTTGAGACTGAAAGACCTATGACAAAGACTCTAAGTAATCTCATGTATTCCAAAGTGTGTGATGCCAAGCATTATGTTTCATTTATAAGCCTTTACTCAAAGAGCATCTATGATCAGTTTATAGTGATCATTTTAACAGGCCATTCAACTTGACATGTCCGCACTAAATTGTTCATAACTTTTGATTTAGAGTTCCGAATGACACGAATCCAACACCCACGTTAAGCTAGCCCAATTTTCTATATTATGACAACATTTGAGACTCAAAGAGCTACGAAAAAGCCTCCAAATAATCCAATGTATTCCAAACTGTACGCTGCGATGCATTATGCTTCATTTATAAGCCTTTACTCAAGGAGCACCAATGATCATTATAAAATGATCATTTTAACTGGCCGATCAGCTTGGCATGCCCGCACTAAATCCTTTGCCACATTTTATTTTGAGTTCAAAATGACAAGAATCCAACGTCTAGTTAAGCTAGCTCAATTTTTAGTATTGTGACAAAATTCATGAGCAAAATAGTTACGACAAAGCCTTTAAGTAATCTAATCTATCTCAAAATACGTTATGCCATGCATTATGCTTCATTTATAAGCCTTTATTCAAGGAGAACCAATGGTCAGTTTGGAATGATCATTTTCACTAGCCAATCAACTTGACATGTCCGTAGTAGTTCGTCCATAAGTTTTGATTCAGTGTTCAAAATTACACGAATCGACTGCCTACGTTAAACTAGCGCAAATTTCTATATTGTCACAAAATATAAGATCGAAATAGCTATGAAAAAACCTCCAAGTAATCCAATCTATCCCAAACTGCGTGATGCTATGCATTATGCTTCATTTATACGCCTTTACTCAATGAGCACCAATGATCACTTTAGAATTATCATTTTTAACTAGCTGATCAACTTTACATGTCCGCACTAAATTGTCTTTAATTTTTATTTAGAGCCTAAAATGACATGAGTGCAACGCCCATGTTAAGCTAGCTCAATTTTCCATATTGTAGAACATTTGAGACTGAAAAAGCTAAGAAAAAAGCCTTCAAGTAATCCAATGAATCCCAAAGTGCGTGATGCCATCGATTATGCTTCATTTATAAGTCTTTACTCAAGGAGCACCTCTGATCGTTTAAAATGATCATTTTAACTGGCAGATCAACTTGACATTTCCACACTAAATCGTCCATAACTTTTGATTTAGAGTTCATAATGACACGAATCCAAGCCCACGTTAATCTAGCTCAATTTTCTATATTCCGACAACATTTGAGATTGAAAGACCTTACGACAAAGCCTCTAAGTAATCTCATGTATTCCAAAGTGCGTGATGCCATGTATTATGCTTAATTTATAAGCCTTTACTCAAAGAGCATCTATGATCACTTTAGAATGATCATTTTAATAGGCCAATCCACTTTTGAGTTTGAGTTCAAAATGACACAAATGCAATGCCCACGTTAAGCTAGCTCAATTTTCTACATTATGACAACATTTGAGTCTGAAAGAGCTACAAAAAAGCCTCCAAAAATCCAATGTATTCCAAACTGCACGATGCCATGCATTATGCTTCATTTATAAGCCTTTACCTAAGGAGCACCAATGATCACTATAAAATGATCATTTTAATAGGCCGATCAACTTGGCATGTCTGCATTAAATCGTTTGTAACATTTGATTTAGAGTTCAAAATGACATGAATCCCACGCCAAGTTAAGCTAGCTCAATTTTTAGTATTGTGACAAACTTCATGAGCAAAATAGGTACGACAAAGCCTCCAAGTAATCTAATCTATCTCAAAATACATGATGCCATGCATTATACTTCATTTATAAGCCTTTATTCAAGGAGCTCAAATGATCAGTTTAGAATGATAATTTTCACTAGCCGATCAACTTGACATGTCCATATAAATATTTCTGTAAGTTTTGATTTAGAGTTCGAAATGACACGAATCGAATGCCCACGTTAAGCTGGCTCAAATTTCTATATTGTCACAAAATATAAGATCAAAATAGCTATGAAAAAGCTTCCAAGTAATCCAATCTATCTCAAACTGCGTGATGCTATGCCTTTACTCAATGAGCACCAATGATCAGTTTAGAATGATCATTTTTAATTAGCTGATCAACATGCTATGTCCGCACAAAATCATTTTTTGTTTTTATTTAGAGCCTAAAATGACATGGGTGCAACGCACACGTTAAGATAGCTAATTTTCCATATTGTGGAACATTTGAGACTGAAAGATCTACGAAAAAAGCCTCCATGTAATCCAATGTATCCCAAAGTGCATGATGCCATGCATTATTCTTAATTTATAAGCCTTTAATCAAGGAGCACCAATGATTAATTTTGAATTATCATTAACTTGCCGATCAACTTAAAATGCCAGCACTAAATCGTCCGTAAGTTTTGATTTAAAGTTCAAAATGACACGAATCAGATGCCTACGTTAACCTATCTCAATTTTCTATATTATGATAACATTTGGGACTGAAAGAGCTACGACAAAGCCTCCAAGTAATCCAATGTATCCTGAACTGCGTAATACCATGAATTATGCTGCATTTATTAGCCTTTACCCAAGGAGCACCAATGATCACTTTAGAATGATAATTTGAACTGGCCGATAAACTTGACATGTCTGCACTAAAATGTTTGTAACTTTTGATTTAGAGTTCAAAATGACCCGAATCCAACAGCCACATTAAGCTAGCTCAATTTTCTGTATTGTGACAAAATTCAAGACCAAAATAGCTACGAAAAAGCCTCCAACTAATCCAATATATCCCAAACTGCGTGATGCCATACATTATACTTTATTTATAAACCCTTACTCAAGGAGCACCAATGATCAATTTAGAATTGTGATTTTTAACTAGCCGATAACCTTGACATGTCCGCACTAAATAGTTTGAAACTTTTGTTTTCAAGTTCAAAATGACATGAATCCAACGCCCACGTCAAGCTAGCTCAATTTTCTCTATTCTGACAAAACTCATGAGCAAAATAGCTATGACAAAGCCTCCAAGTAATCTAATCTATCCCGAAATACGTTATGCCATGCATTATGCTTCATTTATAAGCATTTTCTCAAGGAGCACCAATGATCAGTTTAGAATGATCATTTTAACTGGCAGACTAACTTGACATGCCCACTGTAATGGGTCTGTAACTTTTGATTTAGAGTTCAAATTGACAAGAATTCAACGCCCACGCTAACCTAAGTCAAATTTTCTATATTCTTACAAAATTTAAGATCAAAATAGCTACCGAAAAGCCTCCATGTAATCCAATTTATACGCCTTTACTCAATAAGCACCAATGATTATTTTAGAATGATCATATTTAACTAGCTGATCAACTTCACATGTCCGCACTAAATTGTCTATAACTTTTGATTTAGATAGTAAAATGACATTAGTCAAACGCCCACGTTAAGCTAGCTCAATTTTCCATAATGTGGAACATTTCAGTTTGAAAGAGCTACAAAAAAAGCCTTCAAGTAATCCAATGTATCCCAAAGTGCATGATGCCAAGCATTATGCTTCATTTATGAGCCTTTACTCAAGTAGCACCAATGATCAGTTTAGAATGATCATTTTAAATGGCTGATAAATTTTTCATGTCCGCACAAAATTGTCCGTAACTTTTGATTTAGAGTTAAAATTGACAGGAGTCCAAAGTCCATGCTAAGCCAGCTCAATTTTCTATATTGTGACAAAATTTAAGATCAAAATAACTATGAAAAAGCCTCCATGTAATCCAATCTATCCCAAACTGCGTGATGCTATGTATTATGCTTCATTTGTACGCCTTTACTCAATGAGCACCAATGATTAGTTTAGTGATCATTTTTTACTACTTGATCAACTTGATAATACCGCACTAAATTGTCTTAAACCTTTTATTTAGAGCCTAAAATGAAATCAGTCAAACGCGCACGTTAAGCTAGCTCTATTTTCCATATTGCGGAACGTTTCAGACTAAAATAGCTACGAAAAAAGCCTCCAAGTAATCCAATGTATCCCAAAGTGCATGATGCCATGTATTATGCTTCATTTATCAGCCTTTACTCAAGGAGCACCAATGATCAGTTTAGAATTATCATTTTAATTGGCCAATAAATTTGACATATCCCCACTAAATCGTCCATAAATTTTGATTTATAGTTCAAAATGACACGAATCCAACGCCCACGTTAAGCTAGTTCAATTTTCTGTATTGTAACAAAATTTAAGACTGAAATAGCTACGACAAAGCCTCCAAATAATCCAATCTATCTCAAACTACGTGATGCTATGCATCATGATTCATTTATATGCCTTTACTCATTGAGCACCAATGATCAGTATAGAATGATCATTTTTAACTAGCTGATCTACTTGATATGTCCGCACTAAATCATCTTTAACCTTTGAATTAGAGCTCAAAATGACATGTGTCCAACGCCCACATTAAGCTTGCTCAATTTTCCATATTGTTATAACATCTAAGACTGAAAGAGCTATGAGAACAGCCTCCAAGTAATCTAATGTACCCCAAAGTTCGTGATGCCATGCATTATGTTTCATTTATAAGCATGAACTCTAGGAGCACCAATGATCAGTTTCAAATGATCATTTTAACTGACTGACCTACTTGAAATGTCCGAATCAAACGCCCTTATTAAGGTAGCTCAATTTTCTATATTGTGACATCATTTGAGATTGAAAGAGCTACGACAAAGCTTCCAAGTAATCCAATGTATCCCAAACTGTGTGATGCCATGCATTATGCTTCATTTATAAGCCTTTACTCAAGGAGCACCAATGATTAGTTTAGAATGATCATTTTAACTGGCTGATCAACTTGACATGTCCGCACTAAATCGTTAATAACTTTTTAGTTAGAGTTCAAAATGATACGAATCCAACGCCCACGTTAAGCTAGCTCAATTTTCTATATTGTGACAAAACCTAAGACCAAAATAGCTACGACAAAATCATCAAGATCCAATATATCCCAAAATGTGTGATGCCATGCATTATGTTTCATTTATAAGACTTTTACTCAAGGAGCACCAATGATCAGTTTAGAATGATCATTTTAACTAGCTGATTAACTTGACATGTCCGCACTAAATCATCTTTAACCTTTGGACTAGAGCTCAAAATGACATGAATCCAACGCTTGCTAATTTTTTCATATTGTGACAACATTTGAGACTGAAAGAGCTATGAAAAACCATCCAAGTAATCCAATCTATCCAAAACTCCGTGAGCTATGCATTATGTTTCATTTATACGCCATTACTCAAGGAGCACAATTGATTAGTTTAGAATAATCATTTCAACTAGCTGATCAACTTGATATGTCCGCACTAAATCATCTTTAACCTTTAAATTAGAGCTCAAAATGACATGAATCCAACACTTGCTCAATTTTCCATATTGTGACAACATTTGAGAATGAAAGAGCTATGAAAAAGTCTCCAAGTAATTCAATATATCCCAAACTGCATGATTCTATGCATTATATTTCATTTATATGCCCTTACTCAAGGAGCACCAATGATATGTTCAGAATGCTCATTTTAACTGGCCGATCAACTTGACATGTCTGCACTAAATCATGTATAACTTTTAATTTGGAGTTCAAAATGACACGAATCTAACGCCCACGTTAAGCTCGCTCAATTTTCTATATTTTGATAAAATTTAACACCAAAATAGATACGCAAAGCATTTTACTAATCCAATCTATCTCAAACTATGTGATGCCATGCATTATGCTTCATTTATAGGCCTTTACTCAAAGAGCATAAACGATAAGTTTAAATAATCATTTTGACGCTGATCAACTTGACGTGTCCGCACTATATCGTTTTTAACTTTTGATTTAGAGCCTAAATTGACACGAATCCAATGCCCACATTAAGGTAGCTCAAATTTCTATATTGTGACAACATTTGAGGTTGAAAGAGCTACGATAAAACTTCCAAGTAATCAAATGAATCACAAACTGTGTGATGCAATGCATTATGCTTTATTTATAAGCCTTTATTCAAGGAGCACCAATGATTTGTTTAGAATGATCAATTTAACTAGCCGATCAACTTGACATTTCCTCACTAAATCGTTACTAAAATTTGATTTAGAGTTCAAAATGACACGAATATAACGCCCACGTTTACCTAGCTCAGTTTTCAATATTGTGACAAAAATAAAGACCGAAATAGCTACAACAAATCTTCAAGTAATCCAATATATCCCAAACTGCGTGATGTCATGCATTATGTTTCATTTATAAACCTTTACTTAAGGATCACTTATGATCAGTTTAGAATGATCATTTTAAGTAGATGAAAAACTTGACATGTCCGCACTAAATCATTTTTAACCTTTGAATTAGAGCTCAAAATGACATGAGTTGAATGTCCTTGTTAATCTTGCTCAATGTTCCATATTGTGACAACATTTGAGACTGAAAGAGCTATGAAAACAGCCTCCAAGTAATCCAATGTATCCCAAAGTGTGTGATGCCATGCATTATGCATCATTTATAAGCCTTCACTCAAGGAGCACAACTGATCAGTTTAGAAAGATCATTTTAACTGTAGCTTTTCATGTCCGCAATAATTGGTATGTAACTTTTAACTTCGAGTTCAAATTGACAGGAATCCAACGCCCGTGCTAAGCTACCTCAATTTTCTATATTGTGACAAAATTTAATATCATAATAGCTACGAAAAAGCGTCCATGTAATGCAATCTATCCCAAACTACGCGATGCCATGCATTATGCCTCATTTATACGCCTTTACTCGATGAGCTACAATGATTAGATTAAAATGATCATTTCTACTAGCTGATTAACTTGACATGTCCGCACTAAATTGTCCGCAACTTTTGATTTATAGTTCAGAATGACACGAATCCAGTGCCCACATTAGGCTAGCTCAATTTTCTGTATTGTAACAAAATTCAAGACTGAAATATCTACGACAAAGCCTTCAATTAAACCAATCTATCCCAAACTGTGTGATACTATGCATTACGCTTCATTTATAAGCCTTTACTCAATTAGCAGTAATGATCAGTTTTGAATGATCATTTTTAACTAGCTGATCAACTTGACATGTCTGCACTAAATCGTCTTTAACTTTTGATTTAGAGACTAAAATGATAAGAGTTCAACGCCCACGTTAAGCTAGTTCAATTTTCCATATCATAGATCATTTGAGACTTAAAGAGCTACGAAAACATCCTCCAAGTAATCCAATGTAATCTGAAGTTTGTGATACCATGCATTATGTTTCACTTATAAGCCTTTACTTTAGAAGTACCAATGATCAGTTTAAAATGATCATTTTAACTGCCCAAACAACTTGAAATGTCCCCACTAATTTGTTTGTAACTTTTGATTCAGAGTTCAGAATGATACGAATCCAACACCCACATTAAGGTAGCTCAATATCCTATATTGTGACAACATTTGAGACTGAAAGAGCTACGAAAAAGCTTCCAAGTAATCCATTGTATTCCGAACTGCGTGATGCCATGCGTTATGCTTCATTTATAAGCCTTTACTCAAAGAGCACCAATGATCAGTTTAGAATGATCATTTTAACTGGCCGATCAACTTGACATGTTTGCACTAAATCATCAGTAACGTTTGATTTAGAGTTCAAAATGACACGAATCAAACGTCCACATTTATCTCGCTCAATTTTCTATAGTGTGACAAAATAAAGACCGAAATAGCTACGACAAAATCTTCAAGTAATATATTCTATCACAAACTGCGTGATGCCATGCATTATGTTTCATTTATAAGCATTTACTTAAAGATCACCTAAGATCAGTTTAGAATGATAATTTTAACTAGCTGATAAACTTGACATGTCTGCACTAAATCATCTATAACCTTTGAATTGGAGCTCAAAATGACATGAGTCCAACGCCCACGTTAAGCTTGCTCAATTTTCCATATTGTGACAACATTTGAGACTGAGAGAGCTATGAAAACAGCCTCCGAGTAATCCAATGTATTCCAAAGTGCGTGATGCCATACATTATGCTTCATTTATAAGCCTTTATTCAAGGAGCACCAATGATCAGTTTAGAATGATCATTTTAACTGGCTGATACACTTGACATGTCCGTAGTAATTGGTCTCTAACTTTTGATTTAGAGTTCAAAGTGAGAGGAATTCAACGCCCACTCTAAGATAGCTGAATTTTAAAGATCAGAATAGCTACAAAAAGCCTCCATTTAATCCAATCTATCCCAAACTGCGTGATGCTATGCATTATGCTTCATTTATACGCCTTTCATCAATGAGAACCAATGATTAGTTTAGAATGGTCATTTTTAACCAGCTGATCAACTTGACATGTCCGCACTAAATCATCTTTAACTTCTGATTTAGAGCCTAAAATGACATCAGTCATACGCCCACGGTAAGCTAGCTCAATTTTCCATATTGTGGAACATTTAAGACCGAAAGAGCTACGAAAAAACCTCCAAGTAATCCAATGTATCCCAAAGTCCATGATGCCATGCATTATGCTTCATTTATAAGCATTTACCGAAGAAGAACCAATGATCAGTTTAGAATGATCATTTTAATTGACCTATCAATTTGACATGTCCGCATTAAATCGTCCGTAACTTTTGATTTAGAGTTCAAAATGACACGAATCCAATGCCCTCGTTAAGCTAGCTCAATTTTCTGTATTGCAACAAAATTCAAGAGAGAAATAGTTACGACAAAGCCTGCAAGTAATCCAATCTATCCCAAACTGCGTGATGCTGTGCATTATGCTTCATTTGTATGCCTTTACTCAATGAGCACCAATGATCAGTTTAGAATGATCATTCTTAACTAGCTGATCAACTTGACGTGTCCCACTAAGTCGTCTTTAACTTTTGATTTAGAGCCTAAAATGACTTGAGTGCAACGCCCACGTTAATCTAGCTCAATTTTCCATATTATAAACATTTAAGAATGAAAGAGTTACGACAAAGCTTCCAAGTAATCCAATGTATCCTAAACTGCGTGATTCCATGCATTATGCTTCATTTATAATCTTTTACTCAAGGAGCACCAATGATCAGTTTAGAATGATCATTTTAACTGCCCGATCAGCTTGACATGTTTGCACTAAATTTTCAGTAACGTTTTAGTTAGAGTTCAAAATGACACGAATCCAACGCTCACGTTAAGCTAGCTCAATTTTCTATATTGTGCCAAAACATAAGACCAATATAGCTACGAAAAAATCTTCAAGTAATCTAATCTATCCGAAAATGTGTGATGCCACGCATTATGTTTCATTCATAAACCTTTACACAAGGAGCACCAATGATCAATTTACAATGATCACTTTACAATGATCATTTTAACTCGCTGATCAACTTGATATTTCCCCACTAAATCGTCTATAACTTTTGATTTAGAGTTCATAATTACACAAATCTAACACCCACGTTAAGCTATCTCAATTTTCTATATTTTCTTAAAATTTAACACCGAAATAGCTATCACAAAGCATTTAAGTAATCCAATCAATCTCAAACTGCCCGATGCCATGCATTATGCTTCATTTATAGGCCTTTTCTCAAAGAGCGCAAATGCTAAGTTTAGAATAATCATTTTGACGCGGATCAACTTGACATGTCTACGCTAAATCGTCTTTAACTTTTGATTTAGAGCCTAAAATACGAATCCAACACCCATATTAAGGTAGCTCAAATTTCTATATTGTGACAACATTTGAGACTAAAAGCGCTCTGCTAAAGCTTCCAAGTAATCCAATGTATCACAAGCTGTGTGATGCAATGCATTATGCTTCATTTCTAAGCCTTTACTCAAAGAGCACCAATGATCAGTTTATAATGATGATTTTAACTGGCCGATCAACATGACATGTCCCCACTAAATCGTTACTAACTTTTGATTTTGAATTCAAAATGACTCGAATCCAATGCCCACGTTTAGCTAGCTCAATTTTCTATATTGTGACAAAAATAAAGACCAAAACAGGTACGACAAAATCATCAATTACTCCAATCTATCCCAAATTGCGTGATGCTATGCATTATGTTTCATTTATAAGCCTTTACTTAAGGAGCACCAATGATCAGTTTAGAATGATCATTTTAACTAGCTGATAAACTTGACATGTCCGCACTAAGTCATCTTTAACCTTTGAATAAGAGCTCAAAATGACATGAATCCAACGCCCACGTTAATTTTGCTCAATTTTCCATATTGTGACAACATTTGAGACTTAAAGAGCTATGGAAACAGCCTCCAAGTAATCCAATGTATCCTCAAGTGAGTGATGCCATGCATTATGCTTCATTTATAAGCCTTTACTCAAGGAGCACCAATGATCAGTTAAGAATGATCATTTGAACTAGCTGATCAACTTGACATGTTTGCACTAAGTCATCTATAACTTTTGATTTTGGACTTCGGAGTGACACAAATCTAACGCCCACGGTATGCTAGCTCAATTTTCTATATTCTGTTAAATATAACACTGAAATAGCCACGACAAAGCATTTAAGTAATCCAATCTATCTCGAATTTTGCGATGCCATGCATTATGTTTCATTTATAGACCTTTACTCAAAGAGCACAAATGATAAGTTTAGAATAATCATTTTGATGCTTACCAACTTGACATGTCCGCACTAAATCGGATTTAACTTTTGATTTAAAGCCTAAAATGACACGAATCCAACATCCTAATTAAGGTAGCTCAAATTTCTATATTGTGACAACATTTGAAACTGAAAGAACTACGATAAATCTTCCAAGTAATCCAATGTATCACAAACATTGTGATGCAATGCATTATACTTCATTTATAAGCCTTTATGCAAGGAGCACCAATGATCAGTTTAGAATGATCATTTTAACTAGCCGATCAACTTGACATTTCCCAAATAAATCGTCAGTAACTTTTGATTTAAAGTTCATAATGACACGAATCCAAAGCCCACGTTAAGCTTGCTCAATTTTCCATATTGCGTCCAAGTAAACATCGTCCAAAGTAAACATCGATTTAAGCTTGAGACTAAAAGCGCTATGAAAACATCGTCCAAGTAATCCACTGTATCCCAAACTGTGTGATGCCATGCATTATGATTCATTTATAAGCCTTTACTCAAGGAGCACCAATGATCAGTTTAGAATGATCATTTTAAATGGCCGATAAATTTGACATGTCCGCACTAAATCTTCTGTAACTTTTGATTTAGAGTTCAAATTGATAGGAATCCAACGCCCATGCTAAGTTAGCTCAATTTTCTATATTTTGACAAAATTTAAGATCAAAGTAGCTACGAAAAAACCTCCATTTAATCCAATCTATCCCAAACTGTGTGATGCTATGCATTATGATTCATTTATATGCCTTTACTCAATGAGCACCAATCATCAGTTTAGAATGATCATTTTTAACTACCTGATCAACTTGAAATATCCTCACTAAATCGTCTTTAACTTTTGATTTAGAGCCTAAAATGACATGAGTGCAACGCCCACGTTAAGCTAACTCAATTTTCCATATTATAGAACATTTGAAACTGAAAGAGCTTTGAAAACAGCCTTCAAGTAATCCAATGTATCCCAAAGTTTGTGATGCCATGCATTATGATTCATTGATAGGCCTATACTCTGGGAGCACCAATGATCAGTTTAAAAAGATCATTTTAACTGGCCGATCAAATTGAAATATCCGCACTAATTTTTCCGTAACTTTTGATTTAGAGTTTAGAATGACACGAATCCAACGCCCACATTAAGGTAGCTCAATTTTCTATATTGTCACAACATTTGAGACTTAAAGAGATACGGCAAAGCTTCCAAGTAATCCCAT
This sequence comes from Pugionium cornutum, assembly GCA_018901935.1. NCBI lineage: Eukaryota > Viridiplantae > Streptophyta > Magnoliopsida > Brassicales > Brassicaceae > Pugionium > Pugionium cornutum. The sequence goes on along the minus strand of CM032162.1, from coordinate 18,370,835 downwards.
GTATCCCAAACTGCGTGATGCCATGTAATATGCTTCATTTGTAAGTCTTTACTCAAGGAGCACCAGTGATCAATTAAGAATGATCAATTTAACTTGCTGATAAACTTGACATTTCTGCACTAAATCGTCAGTAACTTTCTAGTTGGAGTTCAAAATAACATGAATCCAACGCCCACATTCAGCTATCTCAATTTTCTATATTGCGACAAAACTTAAAGACCAAAATAGCTACGAAAAAATCTTCAAGTATTCCAATCTATCCCTAAATGTGGGGTGCCACGCATGATGTTTCATTTATAAGCATTTACCCAAGGAGCACCAATGATCAGTTTAGAATGATCTTTTTAACTAACTGATCAACTTGACATGTCTGCACTAAATCATCTTTACCCTTTGAATTAGAGCACAAATGACATGAATCCAACGCCCATGTTAAGCGTCCTCAATTTTCCATATTGTGACAACATTTGAGACTGAAAAAGCTATGAAAAGGCTTCCAAGTAATCCAATTTATCCCAAAATGTGTGATGCCATGCATTATACTTCATTTAAAAGCCTTACTCAAGTAGCACGAGTGATACGTTTAGAATGCTGAGTTTAACTAGCTGATCAACTTGACATGTACGCACTAAATCGTATGTAACTTTTGATTTAGAGTTTAGAGTGACACGAATCTAACGCCCACGTTAATCTAGCTCAATTTTCTATATTTTCATAAAATTTAACACCGAAATAGCTACGAAAAGGCATTTAAGTAATCCAATCTATCCCGAACAGTGCGATGCCATACATTATGCTTCATTTATAGGCCTTTACTCAAAGAGCACAAATGATATGTTTAGAATGATTATTTGGACGGTGATCAACTTTTGATTCAGAGCCTAATTGACATGAATCCAACGCACACATTAAGGTAGCTCAAATTTCTATATTGTGACAACAATTGAGACTGATAGAGGTACGACAAAGCTTCCAAGAAATCAAATGTATCCCAAACTGCGTGATGCAATGCATTATGCTTCATTTATAAGCCTTTACTCAAGGAGAACCCATGATCAATTTAGAATGATCATTTTAACTGGCTGATCAACTTGACATGTTCGCACTAAATTGTCAGTAACTTTTGATTTATAGTTCAAATGACACGAATCCAACACCCACGTTTAGCTAGCTTAATTTTTCATATTGTGACAAAAAATAAGACCGAAATAGCTACGTGAAAAAACCTTCAAGTATTCAAATCTATCCCAAACTTCGTGATGCCACACATAATGTTTCATTTATAAGCCTTTACTCAAGTAGGACCAATGATCAGTTTAGAATGATCATTTTAACTTGCTTATAAACTCAAAATGACATGTACGCACAAAATCTTCTTTAACTTTTGAATTAGAACTCAAAATGACATGAGTCCAATGCCCACGTTAAGCTTGCTCAATTTTCCATATTGTGACATCATTTGAGACTGAAAGAGCTATGAAAACAACCTCCAAGTAATCCAATGTATCCCAAAATGTGTGATGCCATGAATTATGCTTCATTTATCACTTTTCAGTTCAGAATGATTATTTTAACTAGCTGATCAACTTGATATATCCACAATAATTCGTCTGTAACTTTTGATTAAAAGTTTAAAATGATAGGAATCCAACACCCACATGAAGTTAGCGCAATTTCCTAAATTGTGAGAAAACTAAAGATCGAAATAGCTACCAAAAAGCCTCCAAGTAATCCAATAAATCCCAAACCACGTAATGTATGCATTATGCTTCATTTATATGCCTTTACTCAAGGAGCACCAATGATCAGTTAAGAATGATCATTTGAACTAGCTGATCAACTTGACATGTTCGCACTAAGTCATCTATAACTTTTGATTTTGGACTTCGGAATGAAACAAATCTAACGCCCACGGTATGCTAGCTCAATTTTCTATATTCTGTTAAATATAACACTGAAATAGCCACAACAAAGCATTTAAGTAATCCAATCTATCTCGAATTGTGCGATGCCATGCATTATGTTTCATTTATAGACCTTTACTCAAAGAGCACAAATGATAAGTTTAGAATAATCATTTTGACGCTTATCAACTTGACATGTCCGCACTCAATCAAATTTAACTTTTGATTTAAAGCCTAAAATGACACGAATCCAACATCCTAATTAAGGTAGCTCAAATTTCAATATTGTGACAACATTTGAAACTGAAAGAACTACGATAAATCTTCCAAGTAATCCAATGTATCACAAACATTGTGATGCAATGCATTATACTTCATTTATAAGCCTTTATGCAAGGATCACCAATGATCAGTTTAGAATGATCATTTTAACTAGCCGATCAACTTGACATGTCCCAAATAAATCGTCAGTAACTTTTGATTTAAAGTTCATAATGACACGAATCCAAAGTCCACGTTAAGCTTGCTCAATTTTCCATATTGTGACAACATTTGAGACTAAAAGAGCTATGAAAACAACGTCCAAGTAATCCACTGTATCCCAAACTGCGTGATGCCATGCATTATGATTCATTTATAAGCCTTTACTCAAGGACCACCAATGATCAGTTTAGAATGATCATTTTAAATGGCCGATAAATTTGACATGTCCGCACTAAATCTTCTGTAACTTTTGATTTAGAGTTCAAATTGATAGGAATCCAACGCCCACGCTAAGCTAGCTCAATTTTCTATATTTTGACAAAATTTAAGATCAAAATAGCTACGAAAAAGCCTCCATTTAATCCAATCTATCCCAAACTGTGTGATGCTATGCATTATGATTCATTTATATGCCTTTACTCAATGACCACCAATGATCAGTTTAGAATGATCATTTTTAACTACCTGATCAACTTGACATATCCTCACTAAATCATCTTTAACTTTTGATTTAGAGCCTAAAATGACATGAGTGCAACGCCCACGTTAAGCTAACTCAATTTTCCATATTATTGAACATTTGAAACTGAAAGAGCTTTGAAAACAGCCTTCAGGTTATCCAATGTATCCCAAAGTTTGTGATGCCATGCATTATGATTCATTTATAAGCCTATACTCTGGGAGCACCAATGATCAGTTTAAGAAGATCATTTTAACTGGCCGATCAAATTGAAATATCCGCACTAATTTTTCCGTAACTTTTGATTTAGAGTTTAGAATGACACGAATAATATGCCCACATTAAGGCAGCTCAATTTTCTATATTGTGACAACATTTGAGACTTAAAGAGCTACGACAAAGCTTCCAAGTAATCCCATGTATCCCAAACTGGTGATGCCATGAATTATGCTTCATTTATAAACCTTTACTTAAGGAGTACGAGTGATAAATTTAGAATGATCATTTTAGCTGGCAGATAAACTTAACATGTCCGCACTAAATTGTTAGTAACATTTTAGTTGGAGTTCAAAATGACACGAATCCAACGCCCACATTAAGTTATCTCAATTTTTATATTGCGACAAAACTTAAGATCAAAATAGCCACAACAAAATCTTCAAGTATTCCAATCTACCCCTAAATGTGTGATGCCACACATTATGTTTCATTTATAAGGGTTTACTCAAGGAGCACCATTGATCAATTTAGAATGATCTTTTTAACTAGCTGATCAACATGACATATCCGCACTAAATCATCTTTACCCTTTTAATTAGAGCTTAAAATGACATTAGTCCAACGCCCATGTTAAGCTTGCTCAATTTTCCATGTTGTGATTTGAGAGTGCAAGATTTATGAAAATGCTTCCAAGTAATCCAGTCTATCCCAAACTGCGTGATGCTATGCATTATGCTTCATTTATATGTCTTTACTCAAGGAGCACCACTGATAAGTTTAGAATGCTCATTTTAACTGGCCGATCAACTTGACATGTCTGCACTAAATCGTCTATAACTTTTGTTTTAGAGTTCGGAATGAAACAAATCTAACACCCACGTTAAACTAGCTCAATTTTCTATATTTTGATAAAATTTAACAGCAAAATAGCTACGACAAAGCATTTAAGTAATCCAATCAATCTCTAACTGTGCGATGCCATGCATTATGTTTCATTTATAGGCCTTTACTCAAAAGCACAAATGATAAGTTTAGAATAGTCATTTTGACGCTGATAAAGTTGACATGTCTGCACTAAATCATCTTTAACTTTTGATTTAAAGCCTAAAATGATATGAATCCAACGCCCACGTTAAGGTAGCTCAATTTCTATAGTGTGACAACATTTGAGACTGAAAGCTACTACGATAAAGCATTCAAGTAATCCAATGTATCACAAACTTTGTTATGCAATGCATTATGCTTCGTTTCTAAGCATTTACTCAAAGTGCACCAATGATCAGTTTAGAAAAATCATTTTAACAGGCCGATCAACTTGACATGTCCGCACTAAATCGGCTGTAACTTTTGCTTTTGAGTTCAAAATGACACGAATCCAATGTCCACATTTAGCTAGCTCAATTTTCTATATTGTGACAAAAATAAAGACCGAAATAGCTACGACAAAATCTTCAATTAATCCAATCTATCCTAAAGTGCGTGATGCCATGCATTATGTTTGATTTAGAAGCCTTTACTTAAGCAGCACCAATGATCAGTTTAGAATGATCATTTTAACTAGGTGATAAACTTGACATGTCCGCACTATGTCATCTTTAACCTTTGAATTAGAGCTTAAAATGACATGAATCCAATGCCCACGTTAAGCTTGCTCAATTTTCCATATTGTGACAACATTTGAGACTGAAAGAGCTATGAAAACAGCCTCCAAGTAATCCAATGTATCCCAAAGTGCGTGATGCCATGCATTATGCTTCATTTATAAGCCTTTACTCAATGAGCACCAATGATCAGTTTAGAATGCTCATTTGAACTAGCTGAACAACTTGACATGTCCGCACTTAAACTTCTATAACTTTTTATTTTGGTCTTCGGAGTGACACAAATCTAACACCCAGGTTAACCGAGCTCAATTTTCTATATTTTGATAAAATATAACACTGAAATAACTACGACAACGCATTTAAGTAATCCAATCTATCTCAAACTGCACGATGCCATGCAGTATGTTTCATTTATAGACCTCTACACAAAGAGCACAAATGGTAAGTTTAGAATAATCATTTTGACTTCTGATCAGCTTGACATGTCCGCACTAAATCGGCTATAACTTTTGATTTAAAGCCTAAAATGACACGAATCCAACACCCTCATTAAGGTAGGTCAAATTTCTATAATGTACAACATTTGAAACTGAAAGAGCTACGATAAACCTTCCAAGTAATCCAATGTATCACAAACTATGTGATGCAATGCATTATGCTTCATTTATAAGCCTTCACTCAAGGAGCACCAATGACCAGTTTAGAATGATCATTTTAACTGGCCGATCAACTTGACATGTCCCTACTAAATTGTCGGTAACTTTTGATTTAGGCTCAAAATGACAGGAATTCAAATCCCACATTAAACTTGCTCAATTTTTCATATTGTGACAACATTTTGAGATTGAAATTGCTATGAAAACAACGTTCAAGTAATCCACTGTATCCCAAACTGCGTGATGCCAGGCACTATTGTTCTTTTATAAGCCTCTACTCAAGGAGCACCGATGATCAGTTTAGAATGATCACTTTAAATGGCCGATAAATTTCACATGTCCGCAATATCTCATCTATAACTTTTGATATAGAGTTTAAATTGACATGAATCCAACTCCCACGCTAAGCTAGCTGAACTTTCTATATTGTGACAAAATTTAAGATCAAAATAGCTATAAAAAAGCCTCCATGCAATCCAATCTATCCCAAACTGCTTGATGCTATGCATTATGATTCTTTTATATGCCTTTACTCAATGAGCACCAATGATCAGTTTATAATGATCATTTTTAACTAGCTGATCAACTTGACATGTCCGCACTAAACCATCTTTGACTTTTGATTTAGAGCCCAAAATGACATGAGTGCAACGCACACGTTAAGCTAACTCAATTTTCCATATTATAGAACATTCGAGGCAGAAAGAGCTATGAAAACAGCCTCCAAGTAATCCAATGTATCCCGAAGTTTGTGATGCCATGCATTATGCTTCATTTATAAGCCTTTACTCTGGAAGCACCAATGATTAGTTTAAAATGATCATTTTAACTGGCTGATCAAATTGAAATGTCCGCACTAATTTTTCCGTAACTTTTGATTTAGAGTTTAGAATGACACGAATCCAACGCTCACATTAAGGTAGCTCAATTTTCTATATTGTCACAACATTTGAGACTTAAAGAGATACAACAAAGCTTCCAAGTAATCCCATGTATCCCAAACTGCGTGATGTCATGTATTATGCTTCATTTGTAAGTCTTTACTAAAGGAGCACCAGTGATCAATTTAGAATGATCAATTTAACTTGCTTATAAACTTGACATTTCTGCATTAAATCGTCAGTAACTTTCTAGTTGGAGTTCAAAATGACATGAATCCAACGCCCACATTCAGCTATCTCAATTTTCTATATTGCGACAAAACTTAAGACCAAAATAGCTACGAAAAAATCTTCACGTATTCCAATCTATCCCTAAATGTGGGGTGCCACCCATGATGTTTCATTTATAAGCATTTACCCTGGGAGCACCAATGATCAGTTTAGAATGATCTTTTTAACTAACTGATCAACTTGACATGTCTGCACTAAATCATCTTTACCCTTTGAATTAGAGCTCAAAATGACATGAATCCAACGCCCATGTTAAGCGTCCTCAATTTTCTATATTGTGACAACATTTGAGACTGAAAGAGCTATGAAAAGGCTTCCAAGTAATCCAATTTATCCCAAAATGTGTGATGCCATGCATTATGCTTCATTTAAAAGCCTTACTCAAGTAGCACGAGCGATACGTTTAGAATGATGAGTTTAACTAGCCGATCAACTTGACATGTACGCACTAAATCGTTTGTAACTTTTGATTTAGAGTTTAGAGTGACACGAATCTAACGCCCATGTTAATCTAGCTCAATTTTCTATATTTTCATAAAATTTAACACCGAAATAGCTACGACAAAGCATTTAAGTAATCAAATCTATCCGGAGCAGTGCGATACCATACATTATGCTTCTTTTATAGGCCTTTACTCAAAGAGCACAAATGATAAGTTTAGAATGATTATTTGGACGGTGATCAACTTGACATGTTCACACTAAATCATCTTTAACTTTTGATTTAGAGCCTAAGATGACATGAATCCAATGCCCACATTAAGGTAGCTCAAATTTCTATATTGTGAAAACAATTGAGACTGATAGAGCTATGACAAAGCTTCCAAGTAATCCAATGTATAACAAACTGTGTGATGCAATGCATTATGGTTCATTTATAGGCCTTTACTCAAGGAGAACCAATGATCAGTTTGAAATGATCATTTTAACTCGCTGATCAATTTGACATGTACGCACTAAATCGTCATTAACTTTTGATTTAAAATTGAAAATGACACGAATCCAACGTCCACGTTTAGCTATCATAATTTTCTTCATAGTGACAAAAATTAAGACTGGAATAGCTACGCCAACATCTTCAAGTATTCAAATCTATCCAAAACTGCGTGATGCCATGCATTATGTTTCATTTATAAGCCTTTACTATGGGAGCACCAATGGTCATGTTATAATGATCATTTTAACTAGCTGATAAACTTGACATGTCCGTACTAAGTCATCTTTAACTTTTGAGATAGAGCTTAAAATGACATGAGTCCAATGCCCACGTTATGCTTGCTCAATTTTCCTTATTGTGACAACATTTGAGACTGAAAGAGCTATGAAAATAGCCTCCAAGTAATCCAATGTATCCCATAGTGTGTGATGCCATGCATTATGATGCATTTATAAGCCTTTAATCAAGGAGCACCAATGATCATTTTTAACTAGTTGATCATTTTGACATATCAGCACTAAATTGTTTTTAACTTTTGATTTAGAGTTCAAAATGACACGAATCCAATGCCCACGTTAAGGTAGCTCAATTTTCTATATTGCAACAAAATTCAAGACCAAAATAGCTAAGACAAAGCCTCCAAGTAATCCAGTCTATCCCACACTGCGTGATGCTATACATTATGCTTCATTTATATTCCTTTACGGAATGAGCACCAATGATCAGCTTAGAATGATCATTTTTAACTAGCTTATCAACTTGACATGTCCGCACTAAATTGTCTTTAACTTTTGGTTTAGAGACTAAAATGACATGAGTGCAACGCCCACGTTAATCTAGCTCAATTTTCCATATTATAGAACATTCAAGACTGAAAGATCTATGAAAACTGCCTCCAAGTAATCCAATGTATTTCAAAGTTCGTGATGCCATGCATTATGCTTCATTTAAAAGCCTTTACTCTAGGAGCATCAATGATCAGTTTAAAATGATCATTTTAACTGGCCGATCAACTTGGAATGTCTGCACTAATTTCTCCGTAACTTTTGATTTAGAGTTCAGAATGACACAAATCCAACTCTCACATTATGATAGCTCAATTTTCTATATTGTGACAACATTTGACACTGAAAAGGCTACGACAAAGCTTCCAGGTAATCCAATGTATCCCAAACTGCGTGATACCATGCATTATGCTTCATTTATAAGCCTTTACTCAAGGACCACAAGTGATAAGTTTAGAATGCTCATTTTAAGTGGCTGATCAACTAGACATGTTCGCACTAAATCGTTTGTAACTTTTGATTTAGAGTTCAGAGTGACATGAATCTAACGCCCACGTTAAACTAGCTTTATTTTCTATGTTTTCATAAAATTTAAAACCAAAATAGCTACAACAAATCATTTAAGTAATCCAATATATCCCAAACTGTGCAATGCCTTTACTGAAGGAGAACCAATGATCAGTTTAGAAAGATCATTTTAAATGGCCGATCACCTTGACATGTCCGCACTAAATCGTCAGTCACTTTTGATTTAGAGTTCAAAATGACACGAATCCAACGCCCACGTTTAGCTAGCTTAATTTTCTATATTGTGACAAAAATTAGGACCAAAATAGCTACGACAAAATCTTCAAGTAATCAAATCTATCCCAAACTGCGTGATGCCACACATTATGTTTCATTTATAACTCTTTACTCCAGGAGCACCAATGATTAGTTTAGAATTATAATTTTAACTGGTCAATCAACTCCACATGTCCGCATTAAATCATTTGTAACTTTTGATTTAGAGTTCAAAATGACCCGAATCCGTCGCCCATGTTAAACTTGCTCAATTTTCTACATTGTGATAAAATTTAGCACCGAAATAGGTACGACAAAACATCCAAGTAATCCAATCTATCCCAAACTGTTTGTTGCCATGCATTATACTTCATTTATAAGCTTTTACTCAAGGAACACCAGTGATCAGTTTACAATTACAATTTTAACTATCTGCTCAACTTGACATGCCCGCACTAAATCGTCTTTAACTTTTGATTTAGAGATCAAAATGACATGAATCCAACGCCCACGTTAAGCTAGCTCAATTTTTCATATTGAGACAAAATTTGAGACTGAAAGAGCTACAACAAATCCTCAAAGTAATCCAATGTATCACAAAATGGGTGACGCCATGCATTATGCCAAATTTATAAGCATTTACTCAATGAGCACCAATAATCAGTTTAGAATGATCAATTTAATTGGCCGATCAACTTGATATGTCAACACTAAATCGCCCGTAAATTTTTATTCAGAGTTCAGAATGACACGTATCCAACGCCCACGTTAAGCTAGCATAATTTCTATATTGTTATAAAATCTAAGACCAAAATAGCTACGACAAAGCCTCCAAGTAATCCAATCTATCCCAAACTGCGTGAAGCCATGCATTATGTTTCATTTGTAAACCATTGCTCCATGACCACCAATGATCAGTTTAGAATGATCATTTTAACTAACTTATCAACTTGACATGTCCACACTTAATCGTCTTTAACATTTTATTTAGAGCTCAAAATGACATGAATCCAACGACGACGTTTATCTAGCTCAATTTTCAATATTGTGACAACATGTGAGATGGAAAGAACTACGATAAAGCCTCCAAGTAATCCAATGTATCCCAAACTGTGTGATGTCGTGCAGTATGCTTCATTACAAGGCCTTACTCAAGGAGAACCAATGATCAGTTTATAATGATCATTTTAGCTGGCCGATAAATATGACAAGTCTGCACTAAATCGTCTATAACCTCTGATTTAGAGTTCAGAATGACATGAATCCGATACACACGTTAACCTAGCTCAATATTCTATATTGTTACAACATTTGAGGATGAAAGAGCTACGAAAAAGCCTCTAAATAATCCAACGTATCCCAAACTGCGTGATGCCATGCATTATGCCTCATTGATAAGCCTTTACTCAATGAGCACCAGTGATCAGTTTAGAATGATCATTTTAACTTGCCGATCAACTTAACATGTCTGTAACTTTTGATTAGAATTTAGAATGACACGAGTCCAACGCCCACGTTAAGCTATATCAATTTTCTGTATTGTGATAAAATTTAACACCAAAATAGCTACGACAAACCCTCCAAGTAATCCAATCTATCCTAAACTCCGTGATGCCATGCATTATGCTTCATTTATAAGCGTTTACTGAAGGAGCTCTAATGATCAGTTTAGAATGATTATTTTAACTAGCTGATCAACTTGACATGTCGGCACTAAATCGTCTTTAACTTTTGATTTAGAGCTTAAAATGACATGAGTCCTACGCCCATGTTAAACTAGCTCAATTTTCTATATTGTGACAACATTTAAGACTAAAAGAGCCACTACAAAGCCTCCACGCAAGTATCCGAAACTACGTGATGCCATTCATTATGCATTATTTATAAGCCTTTACTCAAGAAGCACTAATGATCAGTTTAGAATGATCATTTTAACTAGCCGATTAACTTGACATATACACACTAAATCGTCCGTAACTTTTGATTTAGAGTTCAGAATGACACGAATCGAACAATCACATCAATCTAGCTCAATTTTCCATATTGTGACAGCATTTGAGCCTGAAAGAGCTACTACAAAACCTCCAAGTAATACAACATATCCCAAATATCATGACGCCATTCAATATTCTTCATTTATAACCTTTTCATCAAAGAGCACCAATGATCAGTTTAGAATGATCATTTTAACTTGCCGATCAACTTGACATGTCAACACTATATCGTACGTAACTTTTGATTTAGAGTTCAGAATGACACAAACCCTACGCACACGTTAATTCTTACTTAATTTTCTATATTGTTACAAAATTTAAGACCAAAATATCTACGTCTAAGGCTCCAAATAATCCAATCTTCCCTAAACTGCATGATGCCATGCATTATGCTTCATTTATAAGTCTTTACTCAAAGAAAAACAATAATCAGTTTAGAATGATCATTTTAACTGGCCGATAAACTTGACATGTCCACAATAAATAGTTCGTAACTTTTGATTTAAAGTTCGAAATTACACCAATCCAATGCTCACGTTAATGCTTGCTTAGTTTTCTATATTGTTACAAAATTTAAGATCAAAATATCTACGTTAAGGGCTCCAATGAATCCAATCTATCCCAAAAGTGCGTGTTGCCATGCATTATGCTTTTTTTATAAGCTTTTACTTAAGGAGCACCAATGATCAGGTTAGAATGATCAATTTAACTAGTCGATTAACTTGACATGTCCACACTAAATTGTCCTTAATTTTTTATTTACAGTTCTGAATGACACAAATTCAATGCTCACATTAAGCTTGCTCAATTTTCTATATTGTGATAAAATTTAACACCAATATAGCTATGAAAAAGTTTCCAATTAATTCAATCTATCCCGAAATGCATGATGTCATGCATTATGTTTCATTTCAAAGCCTTTACTCAAAAAGCACCAATGATCAGTTTAGAATGATAATTTTAGCTGATGAACTTGAGATATCCCCACTAAATCATCTTTAACCTTTGAATTAGAGATCAAAAATTTATGAATTCGACACACACGTTAAGCTAGCTCAATTTTCCATATTGTGACAACATTTGAGTCTTAAAGAGCTACTAGAGAGTCTACACGTAATCCAATGTATCCTAAACTGCGTGATGCCATTCATTAGGCTTCATTTATAAACCTTTTCTCAAGGAGCACCAATGATCAGTTTAGAATGATCATTTTAACTGGCTGATCAACTTCACATGTTCGCAAGAAAATCTCCTTTAACTTTAATTTAGAGAACGATATGAATCTAAGGCCCAAGTTAATCTAGCTCAATTTTCTATATTAAGATAAAATTTTAACACCAAAATAACTACGACAAAGCCTCTGAGTAATCCAATCTATCCCAAACTGCATGATGCCATGCATTATGCTTCATTTATAAGCCTTTACTCAAGGAGCACCAATGATTAGTTTAGAATTATCATTTTAAATAGCTGATCAACTTGAGATGTCCGCATTAAATCGTCTTTACCTAATGATTTAGAGTTCAAAATGACATGAGTCAAACACCCACGTTAATCTAGCTCAATTTTCCATATTGTGACAACATTTGAGAATGAAAGAGAAACTATAAAGCCTCCATATAATACAATGTATCCCAGATTGCGTGATGTCATTCATTATGCTTCATTTATAAGCCTTTAATCAAGGAGCACCAATGATCAGTTTAGAATGACATGAATGCAACGCTAATGTTAAGCTAGCGAAGACAATATTGTTACAAAATTTTAAACCAAAACAGATAAGACAAAGCCTTCAAATAATCTAGTCATCCCAACCTGCGCGATGCCATGCATTATGACTCATTTATAAGCCTTTACTCAAAGAGCACCAACAATTTTTTTAGAATGATCATTTGAAGTAACCGATCAACTTGACATGTCCACAATAAATCGTCCGTAACTTTTGATTTAGAGTTCAAAATGAGACAAATCCAACTCACACGTTAAGCTAGCTCAATTTTCTATGTTGTGACAAAATTTAAGACCCTAATAGCCACGAAAAATCCTCCAGGTAATCTAATCTATCCCAAACTGAGTGATGTCATGCAATATGTTTCGTTTATAATAATGATTACTCAAGAAGCACCAATGTAAGTTTACAATGATAATTTTAACTAGCTGATCAACTTGAAATGTCCACACTAAATATTCTTTAACATTTGAATTAGAGCTCAAAATGACATGAGTCCAACGCCCACGTTAAGCTAGCTCAATTTTCCATATTGTGACAACATTTAAGATTGAAAGAGCTACGAAAAAGCCTCCAAAAAATCCAGTGTATCCCAAATTGTATGATACCATGCATTATGCTTCATTTATAAGCCTTTACTCAAGGAGCACCAGTGATCACTTTAGAATGATCATTTTAACTGGCTGATCAACTTGACATCTCCACACTAAATCTTCTGTAACTATTGAATTAGAATTGAGAATGACACGAATCGAACGCCCACGTTAAACTATATCAATTTTCTATATTGTGATAAAATTTAACACCAATATAGCTACGAAAAAGGCCTCCAAGTAATCCAATATATCCCGAAATGCGTGGTGTCGTGCATTATGCTTCATTTCTAAGCCTTTACTCAAGAAGCACCAATGATCAGTTTCGAATGATCATTTTAACGCTGATCAACTCTAGATGTCCGCACTAAATCGTCTTTAACCTTTGAATTTGAGATCAAAATGACACGAATCCAATGCTCACGTTAAGCTAGTGCAATTATACATATTGTGACAACATTTGAGACTGAAAGAGCTACTGTAGAGCCTCCACGTAATCCTAAACTGGGTGATGTCATTCATTATGCTTCATTTATGAGCCTTGCTCAAGGAACACCAATGATCAGTTTAGAATGATCATTTTAACTGGCTGATCAGCTTGACATGTCTGCACAAAATTCTCTTGTAACTTTGGACTTGGAGAACGATACGAATCCAGCGCCCACGTTAAGCTAGCTCAATTTTCTATATTGTGATAAAATTTATCACCAAAATAGCTACGAAAAAGCCTCCAACTAATCCAATCTATCAGTAACTACGTGATTATTTGCATTATTTGCTTCACCAATTATCAGTTTAGAATGATCATTTTAAATAGCTGATCAACTGGACATATCCGCACTCAATCGTCTTTAACCTATGGATTTAGAGCTCGATATGACATGATTCCAACACCCACGTTATGGTAGCTCAATTTTCCTTGTTGTGACAACATTTATAATGAAAGAGCTACTACAAAGCCTTCAGGTAATACAATGTATCCCAAACTGTTTGATACCATTCATTATGCTTCATTTATAACCCTTTCATAAAAGAACACCAACGATCAGTTTAGAATGATCATTTTAACTGGCCAATCAACTTGACCTGTCCGCACTAAATCATCCGTAACTTTTGATTTAGAGTTCCGAATGACACGAATCCAATCCTCACATTAATGCTCACTCAATTTTTGATATGGTTACAAATTTTAAGACCAAAATATACACGTTAAAGGCTCCAAATAATCCAATCAATCCCGAAATGCGTGATGCCATGCATTATGCTTCATTTATAAGCCTTTTCTCAAGGAGCACCAATAATCTGTTTAGAATGATCATTTTAACTAGCCAATAAACTTTACATGTCCGTAATAAACCATACATAACTTTTGATTTAGAATTCAAAATGACACCAATCGACACCCATGTTCAGCTAGCTCAATTTTCTTTATTGTGACAAACTTTAGGACCGAAATAGCTATGAAAAAGTCTGCAAATAATCTAATCTATTCCTAACTGCGTGATGCCATGCATTATTTTTTATTTATAAGCCTTTATTCAAGAAACACTAATGATCAGTTTAGTATGATCATTTTAACAGGCCGATCAAGTTGACATGTCTGCAATAAGTAGTCCATAACTTTTGATTTCGAGTTCAAAATTACACGAATCCAATGTCCATGTTAATCTAGCTCAATTTTTTATATTGTCAAAAAATTTATGACCTAAATAGCTACGAAAAAGCCTTTACTCATGGAGCACCAATCATCAGTTTAAAATGATCATTTTAACTAGCTGATAAACTTGACATTTCCGCCTAAATCGTCTTTAACTTTGATTTAGAGCTCAAAATGACATGAGTCCAATACCCACGTTAATCTTGCTCAATTTTCCTTATTGTGACAACGTTTGGGAATGAAGGAGCTACTACAAAGCCTCGAGGTAATACAACGTATCCCAAACTGTGTGATACCATTCATTATTCTTCATTTATAAGGCTTTATCAAGGAGCACTAATGATCAGTTTAGAATGATCATTTTAACTGGCGGATCAACTTGACCTATCCGCACTAAATCATCCATAACTTTTGATTTATAGTTTAGAATGACACTAATCCAACGCTCATGTTAAAGCTCGCTCAATTTTTGATATGGTTACAAAATTTATCTGAGAAATATCCACGTTAAAGGCTCCAAATAATCTAATCTATTCGAACTGGGTGATAACATGCATTATGATTCATTTATAAGCCTTTACTCAAGGAGCACCAATGATCAGTTTAGAATGATCATTTTATCTAGCCGATAAACTTGAGATGTCTGCACTAAATCTTCTGTAACTTTTAATTTAAACTTCATAATGGCACGAATCCAATGCCTACGGTAAGGTAGCTCAATATTTTATATTGTGACAAAATTTAAGACTAAAATAGCTACGATAAAGCATAAAAGTAATCCAATCTATCCCAAACTGTGTGATCCCATGCATTATGCTTCATTTGTAAACCTTTTCACAATGAGCACCAATGTCAGTTTAGAATGATCAATTTAATTAACCGATAAACTTGACATGTCCACACTAAACCGTGCGTAACTTTTGATTTAGATTTCAGAATGACACGAATCCAACGCCTACGTTAAGCTCACTCAATTTTCTATATTGAGAAAATTTTAGGACCAAAATAGCTACGACAAAGCCTCCAAGTAGTCCAATCTATCCCAAACTGCGTGATGCCATGTATTGTGCTTCATGTATAAGGCTTTACTCAAGTAGCACCAAAGATCAGTTTAGAATGACCATTTTAACTTGCCGATCAACTTGACATGTACGCACTAAATCGTCCGTAACTTTTGATGTAGAGTTCGGAATTACAAGGATCCAATTCTCACGTTAAGGTAACTCAATTTTCTATGTTGTGACAACATTTAAAATGGAAAGATCTACAACGAAGCCTTCAAGTAATCCAATCTATCCTAAAATGTGAGATGCCATGCATTATGCTTCATTTATAATCCTCTACTTAAGGACCACTAATGATCAGTTTAGAATGATCACTAATCTTGGCCGATCAACTTGATCTGTCCGCATTAAATTGTTCATAACTTTTGATATAAACTTCAGAATGACACGAATCTTGTGTCCACGTTAAGCTATCTCAATTTTCAATATTGTGAAAAAATTTGGGACCAAAATAGTTAAGACCACGCCCCCAAGTAATCCAATCTCTCTCAAATTGCGTGGTGCCATGATTTATGCTTCATTTCTAAAGCTTTGCTCATAGAGGACTAATGATCATTTTAGAATGATCAATTTAACTAGCCGATAAACTTGAAATGTCCGCATTAAATCGTGCGTAACTTTTGATTGAAAGTTCCCAATGACACGAATCCAACGCTCATAGTAAATAAGCTCAATTTTCTATATTGGGATAACATTTGAGACCGAAATAGCTACAAAAAGCCTCCAATTAATCCAATCTATCCCAAACTGCGTGATACCATGCATTATGTTTCATTTATAATTGAGCTTTTTCTCAAGTAGCACCAATGTTAAGTTTAAAATGATAATTTTAACTGGCTGATCAACTTCACATGTTCGGACGAAAATCTCCTTTAACTTTTGATTTAGAGAACAAAACGAATCGAACGCCCACGTTAATCTAGCTCAATTTTATATATTGTGATAAAATTTAACACCGAAATAACTACGAAAAATCCTCTGAGTAATCCGATCTATCCCAAACTGCATGATGCCATGCATTATGCCTCATTTATAATCCTTTACTCAAGGAGCACCAATGATCAGTTTAGAACGATCATTTTAAAGAGTTGATCAACTTGAGATGTCTGAATTAAATCGTCTTTTACTATTGGTTTATCGCTCAAAGGGACATGAGTCCAACGCCCACGTTAAGCTAGCTGCATTTTCCATGTTGTGACAACATTTGAGACTGAAAGATCTACTACAAAGCCTCTAGGTAATACAATGTATCCCAAATAGCGTGATACCATTCATTATGCTTCATTTATAAGCCTTTAATCAAGGAGCACCAATCATTAGTTTAGAATGATCATTTTAACTGGTCGATCAACTTGAAATATCCGCACTAAATCATCCGTAAATTTTGATTTAGAGTTCAGAATGACACAAATCCAACGCTCACGTTAATGCTCGCTCAATTTTCTATATTGTTACAAAATTTAAGAATGAAATATCTATGTTAAAAGCTCTAAATAATCCAATCTATCCCAAACAGCATGATGCCATGCATTATGCTTTATTTATAAGCCTTTACTCAAGGAGCACCAATGATCAATTAAGAATGATCGTTTTAACTGGCCGATAAACTTTACATGAACACGATAAATCGTCCGTAACTTTTGATTTAGAGTTGAGAATGACACGAATCGAACGCCCACGTTAAGCTAGCTCAATTTTCTATATTCTGACAAAATTTAAGACCAAAATAGCTACGAAAAAGCCTCAAAGTAATCCAGTCTATTCCCAACGGCGTGATGCCATTCATTATGATTCATTTATAATTAAACTTTTACTCAAGGAGCACCAATGATAGGTTTAGAATGATAATTTTAACTAGCTGATCAGCTTGAAATGTCCACACTAAATCGTCTCTAACCTTTGAATTAGAGCTCAAAATGACATGAGTCCAACGCCTACGTTAAGCTAGCTCAATTTTCTAGATTGTGACAACATTTGAGATTGAAATAGCTACGAAAAAGGGTCCAACTAATCCAATGTATCCTAAACTGCGTGTTGTCATGCTATATGTTTCATTTATAAGCCTTTACTCAAGGAGCACCAGTGATCAGGTTAGAATGATCATTTTAGCTAACCGATAAAATTGACATGTCCACACTAAATCGTCCATAACGTTTAAATTAGACTTTAGAATGACACGAAACAACGCCCATGTTAGGCATATCAATTTATTTTATTGTGATAAAATTTAACACCAATATAGCTAAGAAAAAGCCTCCAAATAATCCAATCTATCCCAAGATGCGTGATGCCATGCATTATGCTTCATTCATAAGCCTTTACTAAAGAAGCACCAATGATCAATTTAGAATAATCATTTTAACACTGATCAACTTGACTTGACCGCACTAAATCGTCATTAACCTTTGAATTAGAGATCAAAATGACAAGAATCGAACGCCCACGTTAAGGTAGCTTAATTTTCCATATTTGGACAACATTTGAGACTGAGAGAGCTACATGAGATCCTCCACGTAGTCCTAAACTGCGTGATGCCATTCATTATGCTTCATTTATGAGCCTTTAATCAAGGAGCACCAATGATCAGTTTAGAATGATCATTTTAACTGGCTGATCAGCTTGAAATTTCGGCACGAATATCTCCTGTAACTTTGGATTTAGAGAACGACAAGAATCCAACGCCCACATTAAGCTAGCTCAATTTACTATATTATGATAAAATTTATCACCGAAATAGCTACGAAAAACCTCCAAGTAATCCAATATATCCCAAACTCTTTGATGCCTTGCATTATGCTTCATTTTTAAGCCTTTACTCAAGGAGCACCAATGATCAGTTTAGAATGATCATTTTAAATAGCTGATCAACTTGACATATCCACAATAAATCGTCTTTAACTATTGATTTAGATATCGAAATGACATGAGTCTAACACCCAGGTTAAGCTAGCTCAATTTTCCTTGTGACAACATTGTAAAACAAAAGAGCTACTACTAAGTCTCCAGGTAATACAATATATCCCAAACTGTGTGATACCATTCATTATGCTTAACTTATAAGCCTTTAATCAAGTAGCACCAATGTTCAGTTTAGAATGATCATTTTAGCTGGCCAATCAACTTGACCTGTCCGCACTACATCGTCTGTAACTTTTGATTTAGAGTTCAGAACTACACAAATCCAACACATACGTTAAGCCCACTCAATTTTCTATATTTTGGAAATTTTAGGACCGAAATAGCTATGACAAAGCATCCAAGTAGTCCAATCTATCCCAAACTGCGTGATGCCATGCATTATGCTTCATTTCTAAGGCTTTACTCAAGGAGCACCAATGATCAGTTTAGAATGACCATTTTAACTTGCTGATCAACTTGACATGTACGCACTAAATCGTCCGTAACTATTGATGTAGAGTTCAGAATTACAAGAATGCAATTCCCACGTTAAGGTAGCTCAATTTTCAATATTGTGACAACATTTAGAATGGACCACAAAGCCTTCAAGTAATCCAATCTATCCCAAAATGTGAGATGCATGCATTATGCTTCATTTATAAGCCTCTACTAAAGGAGCACTAATGATCAGTTTAGAATTATTAGTTTAGAATGATCACTTTAATTGGCCGATCAATTTGACATTTCCGCACTAAATTGTCCATAACGTTTTATATAAAGTTTAGAATGACACGAATCTTGCACCCACATTAAGCTATCTCAATTTTCAATATTGTGAAAAATTTTGGGACCAAAATAGCTAAGACCACGCCCCCCAAGTAATCCAATCTCTCTCAAATTGCGTGGTGCCATGCATTATGCTTCATTTGTAAAGCTTTGCTCATAGAGGACTAATGATCATTTTAGAATGATCAATTTAACTAGCCGATAAACTTGAAATGTCTGCATTAAATCGTGCGTAACTTTTGATTGAAAGTTCGAATGACACGAATCCAATGCCCACGTTAAATAAACTCAATTTTCTATATTGGGACAAAATTTAAGACCGAAATAGCTAAAACAAAGCCTCCAAGTAAACCAATCTATCCCAACATTCGTGATGCCATGCATTATGTTTCATTTATAATTAAGCTTTTACTCAAGTAGCACCAGTGATAAGTTTAGAATGATAATTGTAACTAGCTTATAAACTTGAAATGTACGCACTAAATCGTCTTTAACCTTTGAATCAGAGCGCAAAATGACATGACTCCAATGCGCACGTTAAGTTTAGCTCAGTCTTTCATATTGTGACAATATTTGAGACTGAAAGAGCTACGAAAAGGCCTCCAACTACTCCAATGTATCCCAAACTGCGTAATGCCATGCATTATGCTTCATTTCTAATCCTTTACTCAAGGAGTACCAGTGATCAGTTTAGAATAATAATTTTAATTGGCCGATAAACTTGACATGTTGGCACTAAGTTGTCTGTAACTTTTGATTTAGAATTCAAAATGACACGAATCCAACGCCATGTTAAGCTATATCAATTTCTATATTTTGATAAAATTTAACACTTATATAGCTAAAGTAAAGCCTCCAAGTAATCAAATCTCTCCCGAAATGCGTTATGCCATGTATTATGCCTCATTTATAAGCTTTTACTCAAATAGCACCAATTATCAGTTTAGAATGATCATTTTAACTGGCCGCTAAACTTGACATGTTCACACAAAATCATCTTTAACCTTTGAATTAGAGATCAAAATGACACGAATCCAACGTCCACGTTAAGCTAGCTCAATTTTCCATATTGTGACAACATTTGACACTGAAAGAGCTACTAGAAAGTCTCCACGTAATCCAATGTATTCTAAACTGCGTGATGCCATTCATTATGCTTCATTTATAAGTCTTTACTCAAGGACTCCCAATGATACAAGCCTTGAATCAAGGCCATAACACACTTGCACCGGTTGGAGAAGATTACGCGAGAAACTCGGCCTTAGGCTTCTTGAGTGGGATTTTCTAATGGGTATTGGATGGTAGGGTGAAGTGAACCACACGACGGGTGATGAACCTCATGATAAATCACAACTTAGAAGCTAGGAGGGCTGGTCTCAACTAGGGTTCTAAGCGATAGAGTATTAGGAGAAAAACTCGTACGGAAAAAGTGCTCTCTTTATTAATAATCAAAAGTTGTCGATCTACAATGCTGAAGGAGCCTTATTAATATGCTCGGCATGTTTGACCTTCTAGGGTCAACACAAAATAAAAATGGAAAAGATACAAAAGTGCATAAGGAAAAATTACAAAAAGGAAATAACTGAAAAAGGACAACTACCTAAATTGTTCTTGACTCACTAAATGGAAAACTACTAATTCCTACCCTGCAAAACAGAAAAGGCAAGTATATAATTGAAAACTTACCTTTCTTACCTTTCGGCCAAGAAATGGAAGGTGGCCGACCTTTCTCACACGCGCCTTAGTCTTTAACTTGGAGTAGGGTTAAGAAATGTTGAGCCTTGACCTCTTTTTCCACGAGAGCCCAAGTCTCTGGAGTCCTTTGAGATGTTGAGAAGCCCTTGGATTCTTTCTTGTACTCTTGTCCCAATGCTCCTTGTCGTTGGTCTTCTAGGAGCTTGTCTACCCACAAGCTGAACTTGTGGAAGAGTGCCCTTGTTCTTCTCCTTGTCATGGCTCCTGGTGGCACCGCTGGTGTAGAGGCTTCATCTAGGTTCATGCCTTGAAGCTGGTAACTGAGTTGATCCGAGTCTCCTTGTGTAGAGATGGAAATAGTGTTTGCGTAGAGCTGGCCAATTTGAGATCGGAGCCGGCCAAATCAATTTGTGGGCCGGCGGCGTCACCAGCTGGGCCGACAGTGTTGTTCACGTTGCCGCCAGTTGGGCCAAAGTTTTATGCCTCTCCGCCGGAGAAGTTGGCCGGCCTGGCCTGGCTGATCGTAGGGCCGGCGGTACCGCTTGGCCCGGCAGCCACGCCAAATGGCCCGGCTTTCTCAGGCAAGCCTTCTGGTCGG
This sequence comes from Pugionium cornutum, assembly GCA_018901935.1. NCBI lineage: Eukaryota > Viridiplantae > Streptophyta > Magnoliopsida > Brassicales > Brassicaceae > Pugionium > Pugionium cornutum. The sequence continues at coordinate 18,348,818 of CM032162.1, read as the reverse complement.
CCATTTTGATCTTCTAGCCAGCCAGACAATCTGATGTCCTCATCATCCCCTCCCCATTCAGTAGGTTTTGACCTCAAAACTAGCTCATCTGCAAGGAAAGGAGCTAAATCAGTCACGTTGAATGTGTTTGACACATTAAACTCACCTGGAAGTTCAAGCCGGTATGCGTTGTTGTTGATCCTCTCCATCATTGTGAGTGGTTCATCTCCTCTGTGGGCCAGCTTGGAACTCCTTAGGTTGGGGAACCTCTCTTGCCATAGGTGTAGCCACACCCAATCGCCTGGTTGAGAGATCACTTCTCTTCTCCCCTTGTTGGCATGAGCCACGTACTGCTCGGTCCTCTTCTCCAGGTTCTCTGCTACTTTCTGGTGCAATCTTTTGATGAATTCTGCTTTGGATGCTCCATTGAGGTTGGTCGTTTCTGCTGGTGGCAGTGGTGTTTGCTCCAAAGGCGTTTGAGGGTTGAAGCCATAGAGCACTTCAAAAGGGATCTTCTTCGTGGCTGAATGCACTGCTCGGTTGTAAGCAAACTCAATGAATGGCAGGCCCTCCACCCATGTCTTGAGGTTCTTCCCTAGTGTGATCCTAAGAAGAGTTGACAATGTCCTGTTGACTACTTCAGTTTGGCCATCGGTTTGAGGGTGGCATGTTGTAGAGAAGAGCAGCTTCGTGCCTAGCTTTCTCCAGAGGGTCCTCCTGAAATGGCTGAGAAATTTGGTCTCTCTGTCTGACACAATTGTCCTTGGCACTCAATGAAGTCGTAATACCTCCCTAAAGAACAGTTCTGCCATTTGCGTGGCATCATTAACATTGGTACACAGTATGAAATGTGCCATCTTGGAGAATCGGTCCACCATTACAAAGATATCATCTTTGTGGTTGATCTTGGGCAGACCTAGAAAAACGTCCATGGAGATTTCTACCCATGGATGTGTAGGTATGGGCAGAGAGAGATACAACCCGTGAGGATGCACTCGGGACTTCGCCTTCTTGCAAGTGATGCATCTTGCACATTGGGCTTCTACTGACCTTTTGATGTTTGGCCAATAGAAGTGCTCCTTAACCATGGCTAGTGTCTTTTCAACACCAAAGTGGCCCATAAGACCTTCTTTATGAGCTTCTCGGGTGAGAAGCTCTCGTAGAGATCCTTGTGGTTTGCACAACCTTCTTTCCCGGAACAAGAAACCATCATGGATGTAGAACTTGCCATGACTCCCGGTGCCACACTCCTTGTAGTTCTAAGCAAATTCAGGATCATTCTTATACAATTCTTTGATGTGCTCAAATCCTAGGACCTTTGCTTCCATTGTAGAGATCAAAGTAAACCTCCTTGATAGTGCATCGGCTACCACATTATCTTTACCCTTCTTGTATTTGGTTACGTAAGGGAAGGTTTCTATGAACTCCATCCACCTAGCATGCCTTCTCTTGAGGTTGGTTTGCCCTCTAAGGTGTTTGAGAGTCTCGTGATTAGTGTGGATCACAAACTCCTTGGACAACAAGTAATGTTGCCAAATCTCCAAGGCTCTGACTAGGGCATAGAGCTCATTGTCATAGGTGGGGTAATTCAGTGAGGCTTCACCTAACTTCTCACTGAAGTATGCCAGTGGCCTTCCTACTTGGGTTAGCACCGCTCCTATGCCTATTCCAGAGGCATCACAATCCACTTCAAACATCTTGTTGAAGTCGGGCAGGACTAGCACGGGTGCATGCGTGAGGCTGTCCTTCAAGGCCTGGAATGCCTTCTCTTGAGCTTCTCCCCAGCTAAATCCCACATTTTTCTTCACTACTGCTATCAATGGTGAGGCAATGCTGCTTAAGTTGGGCACAAATCTCCGGTAGAAGCTGGCCAGGCCGTGAAAGCTTCTTACTTGGCTGATGTTGCTCGGTGTAGGCCATTATTGTATGGCTCGAATCTTTTTCTCATCAACCTGTAATTCCTGTGAACTTATAACAAAGCCTAAGAAAACAAGCTTGTCAGTACAAAATGTTCACTTCTTGAGATTGTCATAAAGCTTTTCTTGTCGAAGGGTTTTAAGTACCATCTCAACATTTGTAAGGTGTTCCCGAAGGCATTTACTGTAAACAAGTATGTCATCAAAGTATAATACTACAAACTTACTAATGTACGCCCTAAGAACTTGGTTCATAAGGCGTATGAAGGTGCTTGGGGCATTAGTCAAGCCAAATGGCATGACTGTCCACTCGTAGAGCCCTTGCTTTGTCTTGAAAGCAGTCTTCCACTCATCACTTTCCTTCATCCTGACCTGGTGGTACCCACTCTTGAGGTCTATCTTGGAGAAGACCGTGGCTCCACTCAGCTCATCCAGCATGTCATCCAGCCGTGGTACTTGACTGTGATGTTGTTGATGGCTCGGCAGTCTACGCACATTCGTCAAGTCCCATCCTTCTTAGGGTCTAGCAACACCGGTACGGCACATGGGCTGAGGCTCTCTCGAACATAGCCTTTCTCCAGGAGCTCCTTAACCTGCTTCTCAAGCTCTTTGGTCTCCTCTGGACTCATCTGGTAGGCTGGTCGATTGGGCAAGGCTGCTCCGGGCACGAGTGATGAGGACATCAGATCGTATGTCCAGCCAGGAGACCAGACTGGCCGACCAGGAAGCTTTCCCTAGACAGCCGGGCCATTTGGCACGTCTGCCGGCCCAAGCAGTACTGCCGGACCCTCGACCAATAGGACCCAACCGATCAGTATTGCCGGCGGAGAGACCCAAGTTTCCGGCACACTTGGTGGCGATGTGGATGACACCGCCGGTCCCCCTGGTGATGCTGCCGACTCCGGGATCAACTTGGCCGGTCCTGAAGGCATTCCGGCCAGTACCTCGCACAGTCCATCCGGTACAGCCGATCCAGCCGAGTGCACGAGCATTTCAACTTCTACACAAGGAAACTCGGACCAGATAAGCTACCAGCTTCAGGACATGCATCTAGAGAAAGTATCCACACCAGTAGTGCCACCAGGAGCAATGACAAGGAGCAGATCAAGAGCACTCTTCCACAAGTTCAGCTTATGGGTCGACAAGCTCCTAGAGGAAGATCGACTAAGGACAATGGGCCAGAAGTACAAAGAAGAGTCCAAAGGCTTCTCAACAATGCAAGGAACTTCAGAGACTTGGGCTTTAGTGGCAAGAGAGGTCAGGGCCCAAAGATTCCTAACCCTACTCCAAGTCGAAGACTAGGAGCAAGGCGCGTGCATGCCACAAGGATGGCCACCTTCCATTTCTTGGAGATGAGGTAAGTAAGCTAAGTTTTCAATAAGAATATTTGCCTCTTTCTGTTTTGCAAGGTAGGATCTAGAATATTTACATTTCTTGAGTCAAAGACATTTTAGGAATAGGTCCTTTTTCGGTTATGCACTTTTGTATATTTTCCAATTGTGCACTTTTGTAATCTTTCCTTTTCTTTCTTTGAGTCAACCCTAGAAGGTCAAGCTGTTGAGCATATTAATAAGGCTCCTTCCAGCATTGTAGTTCGACAACCTTTTTGCTAATTAATAAAGATCGAATTTTCTTTCAACAAGTTATTCTCTCAAGAGACTTGTGCGCTTAGAACCTAGTTGAGACCAGCCCTCCTAGCTCTAAGTTTTTGATTTATCACGAGGTTCATCACCCCTCGTGTGGTTCACTTCACCCTTCCATCAAATACCAACCCAAAAACCCCTATCCAAGAAGTCTAAGGTCGAGTTTCTCACCTACCATTCTCCAAACAGCCCACGCGCATATAAGCCTTGAATCGAGGCTTGTATCAACGAGGTCAATCTGGTGCTCTATGCCATGAAAGGGAGGCAGGCCTGCTGGTATCTTCTCAGGGAATACATCCTAGAACTTGTTGAGGAGGGCTGCTACTTCAGGAGGTAGCTCTACCAGTTCTTTCTCTACACTCAAAACTTCTTTATAAACAATTAGTAACATTAAGTCCTTTGAGGCTCAATAAATGGAAACTACTAATTCCTACCCTGCAAAGCAGAAAATGCAAGTATATAATTGAAAACTTACCTTTCTTACCTTTCGGCCAAGAAATGGAAGGTGACCGACCTTACACACACACGCCTTAGTCTTCAACTTGGTGTAGGGTTACGAGATGTTGGGCCTTGACCTCTTTTGCCACGAGAGCCCAAGTCTCTGGAGTCCTTTGAGATGTTAAGAAGCCCTTGGATTCTTTCTTGTACTCTTGGCCCAATGCTCCTTTTCGTTGGTCTTATAGGAGCTTGTCTACCCATAAGCTAAACTTTTGGAAGAGTTCCCTTGTTCTGCTCCTTGTCATCGCTCCTAGTAGCACCACTGGTGTAGAGGCTTCATCTATGTTCATGCCTTGAAGCTGGTAGCTGAGTTTATCCGAGTCTCCTTGTGTAGAGGTGGAAATGGTGGTGCAATTGCTTGAGCCGGCTGGATTTTGCGTAAAGCTGGCTGAGTTGAGATTGAAGCCGGCCAGATCAATTTGTTAGCCAGCGGCATCACCAGCTGGACCGGCGGTGTTGTTCACATCGCCACCAGTTGGGCCGGAATTTTGGGCCTCTCCGCCAGAGAAGTTGGTCGGCCCGGCCCAGCTGATCGTAGGGCTGGCAGTACCGCTTGGCCCGGCAGACATGCCAAATTGCCTGACTATCTCGGGCAGACCTGCTGGTCAGCCATTTTGATCTTCTAGCCGGCCAGACGATCTGATGACCTCATCAACCAATGATTATTTTAGAATGATCATTTTAACTAGCTGATCAACTTGACATGTTCACCCAAAATCTCGTGTAAATTTTGATTTAGAGAATGACCCAAATCCAACTCCCACATTAAGCTAGCTCAAATTTCTATATTTTGATAAAGTTTAAAAGCAAAATAGCTATGACAAAGCCTCCAAGTAATCCAATGTATCCTAAACTGCTTGATGCCATGAATTATGCTTCATTTATATCCCCTTAATCAAGGAGCATCAGTGATCAGTTTAGAATGATCATTTTAACTGGATGATCAACTTGAACTGTCCGCACTAAATCATCCGTAACTTTTGATTTAGAGTTCAAGATTACACGGATCCAACGCCAATGTTCAGCTAACTCAATTTTGTATATTGTGACAAAAGTCAAGAGCAAAACTTGTTATGAAAAAAGCCTCCAAGTAATCCAACCTATCCCCAACTGCGTGATGTCGTGCATTATGTTTCACTTATAAGGCTTTACTTAAGGAGAAACAATGCTCAGTTTATAATGATAATGTTAACTAGTTGACCAACTTGAAATGTCCGCCCTAAATCGTCTTTAACCTTTGAATTAGAGCTTAAAATGACATGAATGCCAACGTTAAGCTAGCTCAATTTTCCATACTGTGACAACATTGTAGATTGAAAGAGCTATGAAAACGCTTCCCCGCAAGTATCCCAAACTGAGTGATGGCATTCATTATTCTTTATTTATCAGCATTTACTCAAGCAACACCAATGATCAGTTTAGAATGATCATTTTAACTAGCCGATTAACTTGACATGTCCACACTATATCGTCTGTAACTTTTTGATTTAGAGTTCTTAATTACACTAATCCAGCGATCACATTAAACTAGCTCAATTTTCTATATTGTGACAAAATTTAAAACCAAAATAGCTATGAAAATACCTCCAAATAATCCAATTTATCCCGAAATGCGTGATGACATGCATTATGCTTCATTTATAATATCTTACTCAACGAGCACCAATGATCAGTTTATAATGAACATTTTAACTAGTTGATCGGCTTGACATGTCCTAAATCATCTTTAACTTTTGATTTAGAGATCAAAATGACATGAATCTAACGCCCACGTTAAGCTAGCTCAGATTTCGATATTATGACAACATTTGATACCGAAAGTGTTAAGACAAAGCCTCAAAGTAATCTAATCTATCCCAAACTGTGTGACTTCATGCATTATGCTTCATTTATAAGCCTTTAATCAAGGAGCAGCAATGATCAGTTTAGAATGATCATTTTAACTAGCTGAATAACTTGACATCTCCACAATAAATCGTCTTTAACTATTGATTTAGACCTCAAAATGACATAAGTCCAACACAAACGTTAAGCTAGCTCAATTTTCAAAATTGTGAAAACATTTGAGATTGAAAGAGCTACTAGAAAGCCTCCAAATAATCGAATGTTTCCCAAACTGCGTGATATCCTGCGTTATGCTTTATTTATAAGCTTTTACTAAAGGAGTACCAATGATCAGTTTTTAATGCTCATTTTAACTAGGCGATCAACTTGACATGTCCGCACTAAATCATCCGTAACGTTTAATTTAGAGTTCAATTTGATACGAATCCAACGCCCATGTTAAGGTAGATCAATTTTCCATATTGTGACAAAATTTTAGATTGAAATAGCTACGACATGGCCTCCAAGTAATCCAATATATCCCAAACTGCGTGATGCCATGCATTATGCTTCATTTATAAGCATTTACTCAAGTACCACCAATAATCAGTTTAGAATGATCATTTTAACCAGCTGATCAACTTGACATGTCCGCAATAAATCATTTGTAACTTTTGATTTAGAGGTCAAAATGACATGAATCCAACACCCACATTAGGTTACCTCAACTTTCAATTTTGACACAATATTTGAGACTAAAAGAGCTACGAAAAAGCCTCCAAGTAATCCAGAATTACGTGATGCCATCTAATATGCTTCATTTATAAGCTTTTACTCAAATAGTACTAATGATCACTTTAGAATGATCATTTTAACTGGCCGATCAACATGACATGTCCGCACTAAATTGTTTGTAACTTTTGATTTAGAGTTCGGAACTACCCGAATCCAACACCCGTGTTAAGCTAGCTCAATTTTCTATATTGTGATAAATCTTAAGATCGAAATAGCTACGATAAAGCCGTCAAGTAATCTAATCTATCTCAAACTGCATGATGCCATGCAGTATGCTTTACTTGTAACCATTTTCTCAATGAGCACCAATGATCATTTTAGAATGATGAATTTAACTATCTAACAAACTTGACATGTCCACACTAAATCATGCGAAAGTTCAGAATGACATCAATCCAACGCCCATGTTAAACTAGCTCAATTTTCTATATTGTGAAAAAATAGGACCAAAATTGCTACGACAAAGCCTACAAGTAATCCAATCTATCTCAAACTACGTGCTGCCATGTAGTATGCTTCATTTGTAAACCTTTGCCCAATAAGCACCAATGATCATTTTATACGGATCAATTTAACTGGCCGATAAGCTTGACATGTCTGCAATAAATCGTCCGCAACTTTTGATTTAGAGTTTTGAATGACGAGAATCCAACACCCACGTTAATCTAGCTCAATTTTCTATATCTGGACAATATCTAAGACCAAAATAGATACGAAAATGCTTCCAAGTAAACCAATATATCCCAAACTGCGTGATGCCATACAATATGCTTCATGTGTAGACCTTTGCTCAATTAGCACCAATGATCATTTTAGAGTGATCAATTTAACTAACCGATAAATTTGACATGTCCGCACTAAAACGTGTGTAACTTTTGATTTAGAGTTTCAAATAACATGAACAAAACGCCCATTTTAAGCTAACTCAATTTTCTATATTAGGAAAAATTTAAGACCGAATTCGCTACAAAAATGCTTCCAAGTAGACCAATCTATCCCGAACTGCGTCATTCCATGCATTATGCTTCATTTGTAAACCTTTGCTCAGTGAGCACCAATGAGCAGTTTAGAATGATCAATTTAACAAGCTCATACACTTGACATGTACGTACGAAATCTCGTGTAACTTTTGATTAAGAATTCAGAATGACACGAATCCAACGCCCACGTTAAGCTAACTCAATTTTCTATATTGAGAAAACACTTAGGACCAAAATAGCTACGACAAAACTTACAAGTAATCCAATCTATCTTAAAATGCTTGGTGCAATGCATTATGCTTCATTTGTAAACCATTGCTCAATGAGCACCAAAGATCCTTTTAAAAGGATCAGATTAACTAGCCGATAAACTTGACATGTCCACACTCAATCGTGCAAAAAATTTTATTTAGAGTTCCGAGTAAAGCGAATCCAACGCCCACGTTAAGCTAGCTCAATTTTCTATATTGGGACAAAATCTAAGACCAAAATAGCTATGAAAAAGCTTCCAAGTAATCAAATCTATTCAAAACTGTGTGATGCTATGCATTATGCTTCATTTGTAAACCTTTGTTCAGTGAGAACGAATGACCAGTTTAGAATGATCAATTTAACTAACTGATACACTTGACATGTACGTACTAAATCGTGTGTAACTTTTGAGTTAGAGTGCAGAATACACGAATCCAATGACCACGTTAAGCTAGCTCAATTTTCTATACTAAAACAAAATTTAAGAAGAAAATAGCTTCGACAAAGCCTCCAAGTAGTTCAATGTATCATTAATTGTGTGATGCCATGCATTATGCTTCATTTGTAAGCCTTTGTTCAGTGAGCACCAATGATTGGTTTATAATGATCAATTTAACTAGCCCATACCCTTGACAAGTACACACTAAATCGTGTGTAACTTTTGATTTAGAGTTCATAATACACGAATCCAATGCCCACGTTAAGACAAAATTTAAGACAGAAATAACTACGACAAGGCCTCCAAGTAATCCAATATATCCCAAACAGTGTGATGCTCGACATTATGATTCATTTGTAAACCTTTGGTCACTGAGCATCAATGATCGGATTAGAATGATCAGTTTATCTAACCAATAAACTTAAGATGTCTGCACTAAATCGTCCCTAACTTTTTAATTGGAGTTCAGAATGACAAGAATCCAGTGCCTATATTAAGGTAGCTCAATTTTCTATATTGTGACAAAATTAAAGACTGAAATAGCTACGATATAACCTAGGTGTAATCCAATCCATCCAAAACTGCGTGATGCCATGAAATATGCTTCGTTTGCAAACCTTTGCTCAATGAGCATCAATGATCATTTTAGAATGATCAATTTAACTAACTGATAAACTTGACATTTCCACACTGAAACATGCGTACCTTTTGATTTAGAGTTCCGAATGACGCGAATCAAATGCCCACTTTTAAAAGTAGCTCAATTTTCTATATTAGAACAAAATTTAAGACCGAAACCCCTACAAAAAGCCTACAAGTAGACCAATCTATCCCAAATTGCGTGATTCTCGGCATTATGCTTTATTTGTAAACCTTTGCTCAGTAAGCACCAAGGATCAGTTTATAATGATATATTTAACAAGCTGATACACTTGACATGTACACACTAAAAATCGTGTGTAACTTCTGATTAAGATTTCAGAATGAAACAAATCCAACCCCCACGTTAAGGTAACTCAATTTTATATATTGTGAAAACATTTAGGACCGAAATAGGTACGACAATGCCAACAAGTAATCCAATCTCTCTCAAACTGCGTGGTGCCATGCATTATGCTTCATTTGTAAATCTTTGCTCAATGAGCACCAAAGATCATTTTAGAAGGATTAATTTAACTAGCCGATAAACTTGACATGTCCGCAATAAATCGTGCGTAACTTTTGATTTCGAGTTCCGAATAAAGCGAATCCAACGCACACATTAAGCTAGATCAATTTCCATATTGGGAAAGAAATCTTAGACCGAAATAGCTACGAAAAAGCATCCAAGTAATCAAATCTATCCTGAACTGCATGATGACATGCATTATGCTTCATTTTTAAACCTTTGTTCAGTGAGCACCAATGACCAGTTTAGAATGATCAATTTAACTAGCCGATACACTTGACATTTATGCAGTAAATCGTGTGTAACTTTTGATTTAGCGTTCAGAATACAAGAATCCAACACCCACGTTAAGTTAGCTCAATTTTCTATACTAAAACAAAATTTAAAACGGAAATAGTTACGACAAAGCCTCCAAGTAGTTCAATCTATCACAAACTTCGTGATGCCATGCATTATGCTTCATTTGTAAACTTTTGTTCAGTGAGCACCATGGATCAGTTTAAATGCTCAATTTAACTATCCGATACACTTGACATGTACACACTAAATCGTGTCTAACTTTTGAGTTAGAGTTCAGAACACACAATTCCAACGACCACGTTAAACTAGCTCAATATTCTATACTAAAACAAAATTTAAGACAAAAATAGCTACGACAAAGCCTCCAAGTAGTTCAATGTATCACAAATTGCGTTATGCCATGCATTATGCTTTATTTGTAAACCTTTTTTCAGTGAGCGCCAATGATTGGTTTATAATGATCAATTTAACTAGCCGATACCCTAGATATGTATGCACTAAATCGTGTGTAACTTTTGATTTAGAGTTCATAATAGACAAATCCAATGCCCATGTTAAGCGTGCTCAATTCTATATTAAGACAAATTTTAAAACAGAAATAACTACGACAAGGACTCCAAGTAATCCAATATATCCCAAGCTGTGTGATGCCCGATATTATGATTCATTTGTAACCCTTTGGTCACCGAGCATCAATGATTGGATTAGAATGATCATTTTATCTAACCGATAAAGTTAAGACGTCTGCAATAAATCGTCCCTAACTTTTTATTTGGAGTTCAGAATGACAAGAATCAAGTGCCTATATTAAGGTAGCTCAATTTTCTATATTGTGACAAAATTAAAGACTAAAATAGCTATGATATAACCTAGGTGTAATCCAATCCATCCCAAACTGCGTGATGCCATGAGATATGCTTCATTTGTAAACCTTTTCTCAATGAGCACCAATGATCATTTTAGAATGATCAATTGAACTAACCAATAAACTTGACATGTCCACACTAAAACATGCTACCTTTTGATTTAGAGTTCCGAATTACGCGAATCAAATGCCCACTTTTTAAACTAGTTCAATTTTCTGTATTAGGAAAAAATTTAAGACCAGAACTCCTACAAAAAAGCCTCCAAGTAGACCAATCTATCCCAAATTGCGTGATTCCCTGCATTATGTTTCATTTGTAAACCTTTGCTCAGTAAGCACCAATAATCAGTTTATAATGATCTATTTAACAAGCTGATACACTTGACATGTACACACACAAAAATCATGTGTAAGTTCTGATTAAGAATTCAGAATGACACAAATCCAACGCCCACGTTAAGCTAGATCAATTTTATCTATTGTAAAAACACTTAGGACCGAAATAGATACGACAAAGCCTACAAGTAATCCAATCTATCTCAAACTGCGTGGTGCCATGCATTATGCTTCATTTGTAAACCTTTGCTCAATGTGCACCAGAGATAATTTTAGAAGGATGCCGATAAACTTGACATGTTTGCAATAAATCGTGCGTGACTTTTGATTTCGAGTTCCGAATATAGCGAATCCAACACACACATTAAGCTAGATCAATTTTCTATATTGGGATAAGAATCTTAGACCAAAATAGCTACGAAAAAGCCTCCAAGTAATCAAATCTATCCCGAACTGCGTGATGCCATGCATTATGCTTCATTTGTAAACCTTTGTCCTGTGAGCACCAATGACCAGTTTAGAATGATCAATTTAACTAACTGATACACTTGACATGTATGTTGTAAATCGTTTGTAACTTTTGATTTAGAGTTCAGAATACAAGAATCCAACGCCACATTAAGTTAGCTCAATTTCCTATACTAAAAAAAAATTAAGACGGAAATAGTTACTACAAAGCCTCCAAATAGTTCAATCTATCACAAACTACGTGATGCCATGCATTATGCTTCATTTGTAAATTTTTGTTCAGTGAGCACCATGGATCAGTTTAAATGATCAATTTAACTATCCGACACACTTGACATGTACACACGATCGTGTGTAACTTTTGATTTAGAGTTCATAATACACAAATCCAATACCCATGTTAAGCTAGCTTAATTTTCTATATTAAGACAAAATTTAAGACGAAAACAGCTACAACAAAGCCTCAAAGTAATCCAATCTATCCCAAACTGCATGATGCCCTGCATTATGCTTCATTTGTAAACATTTGTTCAACAAGCATCAATGATCGGTTTAGAATGATCAGTTTATCTAGCCGATAAACTTGAGATGTCAGCACTAAATCGTCCCAAACTTTTGATTTGGAGTTCAGAATGACACAAATCCAATGCCCGCATTAGGGTAGCTACATTTTCTATATTTTGACGATATTAAAGACTAAAATTGCAATGATATAACCTAGGTGAAATCCAATCCATCCCAAACTACCTGATGCCATGCATTATGATTCATTTGTAAACCTTTGCTCAATGAGCACCAATGATCATTTTAGAATGATGAATTTAACTAACCGATAAACTTGACATGTACGTACTAAAACGTGCGTAACTTGTGATATAGAGTTCCAAATGACGTGAATCAAATTCCCACGTTAAGCTAACTCAATTTTCTTTATTGCGATAAAATTTAAGACCAAAATCGCTACAAAAAAGCCTCCAAAAAGACCAATATATCTCAAATTGCATGATTCCATGCATTTGCTCATTGAGCACCAATGATCAGCTTAGAATGAGCAATTTAACTAGCCGATACACTTGACATGTACGCACTAAATCGTGATTAAATTTTTATTTAGAGTTTAGAATACACGAATCTAACGGCCTTGTTAAGACAGCTCAAGTTTCTATATTAAAAAAAATTTAACAAGGAAATAGCTACGACAAAGCCTCCAAATAGTTCAATCTATCACAAACTGCGTGATTCCATGTATTATGCTTCATTGTAACCCTTTGTTCACTGAGCACTAATGATCAGTTTAGAATGATCTATTTAACTAGCTGATACGCTTCACATGTACCCACTAAATCGTTTGTAACTTTTGATTTAGAGTTCAGCATACACGAATCCAACGCCCACGTTAAGATAGCTCAATGTTCTATATCAAGACAAAATTTAAGACGGAAATAACTACGACAAAGCCTCCAAGAAATACAATCTATCCCAAGATGCGCAAGGCAATGCATACTTCATTTATAAAGCTTTGTTTAACGAGCATCAATGAACGGTTTAGATTGATCAATTTAACTATCCCAAACTCCGTGATGCCATGCATTATGCTTCATGGGAAAACCTTTGCCCAATGAGAACAAATGATCATTTTAGAATGATCAATTTAACTAACCGATAAATTTGACATGTCCGCACAAAAACATGCGTAATTATTGATTTAGAGTTCCGAATGACGGAAATCGGACGCCATGTTAATCTAGCTCAATTTTCTCTATCGGGAAAAAATTTAAGACCAAAATCGCTGCAAAAAGCCTCCAAGTACATATGTCCGCAATAAATCGTGCGTAACTTTTAATTTAGAGTTTTGAATCACACGAATCCATCAGCCATGTTAAGCTAGTCTCAATTTTCTATATTGTGAGCAAATTTAGGACCGAAATAGCAATGACAAAGCATCCAATTAATCCCATCTATCCCAAACTGCGTGATTCCATTCATTATGCTTCATTTTTAAACCTTTGCTCAGTGAGTACCAAGGATCCGTTTAGAATGATCAGTTTAACAAGCTGATACACTTGACATCGGCGCATTAAATCTTGTGTAACTTTTAATTAAAAATTCAGAATGACACGAATCTAACGCCCACGTTAAGCTAGCTTAATTTTCTATATTGAGAAAACATTTAGGACCGAAATAGTTATGACAAAGCTTTCAAGTAATCTAATCTATCTCAAACTATGTGGTGCAATGCATTATGCTTCATTTGTAGACCTTTGCTGAATGAGCACAAAAGATCATTTTAGAAGGATCAATTTAACTAGCTGATAAACTTGACATATCCGCAATAAATCATGCGTAACTTTTGATTTCAAGTTCCGAATAAAGCTAATCCAACGCACACATTAAGCTAGATCAATTTTCTATATTGGGAAAAGAATCTTAGACCGAAATAGCTACGAAAAAGCCTCCAAGTAATCAAATCTATCCCGAACTGCGTGATGCCATGCATTATGCTTCATTTGTAAACCTTTGTTCAGTGAGCACCAATGACAAGTTTAGAATGATCAATTTAACTTACCAGTACACTTGACATGTATGCAGAAAATCGTGTGTAACTTTTAATTTAGAGTTCGGAATACAAGAATCCAACGTCCTTGTTAAGTTAGCTCAATTTTCTATAAAACAAAATTTAAGACGGAAATAGTTACGACAAAGCCTCCAATTAGTTCAATCTATCACAAACTTTGTGATGCCATGCATTATACTTCATTTGTAAACTTTTGTTCAGTGAGCACCAATGATCACTTTAAAATGATCAATTTAACTAGCCGATACACTTGACATGTACACACTAAATCGTGATTAACTTTTTATTTAGAGTTTAGAATACACGAATCCAACAGCCTTGTTAAGATAGCTCAATTTCTATATTAAAAAAATAACACGGAAATAGCTACGACAAAGCCTCCAAGTAGTTCAATCTATCACAAACTGCGTGATTCCGTGTATTATGCTTCATTGTAAACCTTTGTTCACTGAGCACCAATGATCAGTTTAGAATGATCTATTTAACTAGCCGATACGCTTCACATGTACCCACTAAATCGTTTGTAACTTTTGATTTAGAGTTCAGCATACACGAATCCAACGCTCACGTTAAGCTAGCTCAATGTTCTATATCAAGAAAAAATTTACGATGGAAATAACTACGACAAAGCCTCCAAGAAATACAATCTATCCCAAAATGTGCAAGGCAATGCATTATGCTTCATTGATAAAGCTTTGTTTAATGAGCATCAATGAACGGTTTAGGTTGATCAATTTAACTATCCCAAACTCCGTGATGCCATGCATTATGCTTCATAGGAACACCTTTGCCCAATGAGCACCAATGATCATTTTAGAATGATCAATTTAACTAACCGATAAACTTGACATGTCCGCACTAAAACATGCGTAATTTTTTATTTAGAGTTCCGAATGACGCAAATCAGACGTCCATGTTAATCTAGCTCAATTTTCTCTATCGGGAAAAATTTAAGACCAAAATCGCTACAAAAAGCCTCCAAGTAGAGATGTCCGCACTAAATCGCGCGTAACTTTTGATTTAGAATTCTGAATCACACGAATCCAACATCCACGTTAAGATAGTCTCAATTTTCTATATTGTGAGCAAATTTAGGACCGAGATAGCAATGACAAAGCATCCAATTAATCCCATCTATCCCGAACTGCGTGATTCCATGCATTATGCTTCATTTTAAAACCTTTGCTCAGTGAGCACCAATGATCAGTTTAGAATGATCAATTTAACAAGCTGATACATGTGACATCGACTCATTAAATCTTGTGTAACTTTTAATTAAGAATTTAGAATGACACGAATCTAATGCCCACGTTAAGCTAGCTTAATTTTCTATATTGAGAAAACATTTATGACCAAAATATTAACGACAAAGCTCTCAAGTAATCTAATCTATCTCAAACTACGTGGTGCAATGCATTATGCTTCATTTGTAGACCTTTGTTGAATGAGCACAAAAGATCATTTTAGAAGGATCAATTTAACTAGCTGATAAACTTGACATGTCCGCAATAAATTGTGCAAAACATTTGATTTAGAGTTCCGAATAAAGCGAATCCAACGCACACATTAAGCTAGATCAATTTTCTATATTGGGAAAAGAATCTTAGACCGAAATAGCTATGAAAAATCTTCCAAATAATCCACTCTATCCCGAACTGCGTGATGCCATGCATTATGCTTCATTTGTAAACCTTTGTTCAGTGAGCACCAATGACCAGTTTAGAATGATCAATTTAACTAACCAATACACTTGACATGTATGTAGTAAATCGTGTGTAACTTTTGATTTAAAGTTCGCAATACAAGACTCCAACGCACACATTAAGTTAGGTCAATTTTCTATAAAACAAAATTTAAGATGGAAATAGTTACAACAAAGCCTCCAATTAGTTCAATCTATCACAAACTTCGTGATGCCATGCATTATGCTTCATTTGTAAACTTTTGTTCAGTGAGCACCAATGATCACTTTAGAATGATCAATTTAACTAGACGATACACTTGATATGTACGCACTAAATCATGATTAACTTTTTATTTAGAGTTTAGAAGACAAGAATCCAACGGCCTTGTTAAGATAGCTCAATTTTCTATATTAAAAAGAATTTAACACAAAAATAGCTACGACAAAGCCTACAAGTAGTTCAATCTATCACAAACTGCGTAATTCCATGTATTATGTTTCATTGTAAACCTTTGTTCACTGAGCACCAATGATCAGTTTAGAATGATCTATTTAACTAGCCGATATGCTTCACATGTACCCACTAAATCCTTTGTAACTTTTGATTTAGAGTTCAACATACACGAATCCAACGCCCACGTTAAGCTAGCTCAATGTTCTATACCAAGAAAAACTTTAAGACGAAAATAACTACGACAAAGCCTCCAAGAAATACAATCTATCCCAAAATGCGCAAGGCAATGCATTATGCTTCATTTATAAAGCTTTGTTTAACGAGCATCAATGAACGGTTTAGATTGATCAATTTAACTATCCCAAACTCCGTGATGCCATGCATTATGCTTCATGGGAAAACCTTTGCCCAATGAGCACCAATGATCATTTTAGAATGATCAATTTAACTAACCGATAAACTTGACATGTCCGCACTAAAACATGCGTAATTTTTGATTTAGAGTTCTGAATGACACAAATCAGACGTCCATGTTAATCTAGCTCAATTTTCTCTATGGGGAACAAATTTAAGAGCAAAATCGCTACAAAAAGCCTTCAAGTAGAGATGTCCGCACTAAATCGTGCGTAACTTTTGATTTAGAGTTCCGAATCACAGGAATCCAACAGCCACGCTAAGCTAGTCTCAATTTTCTATATTGTGAGCAAATTTAGGACCGAAATAGCAATGACAAAGCATCCAATTAATCCAATCTATCTCAAACTGCGGGATTCCATGCATTATGCTTCGTTTTTAAACCTTTGCTTAGTGAGCACCAATGATCAGTTTAGAATGATCAATTTAACAAGCTCATACACTGACAATGACACATTAAATCTTGTGTAACTTTTAATTAAGAATTCAGAATGATACGAATCTAACACCCACGTTAAGCTGGCTTAATTTTCTATATTGAGAAAACATTTAGAAACGAAATAGTTACGAAAAAGTTTCCAAGTAATCAAATCTATCCCGAACTGCGTGATGCCATGCATTATGCTTCATTTGTAAACCTTTGTTCAGTGAGCACCAATGATCAGTTTAGAATGATCAATTTAACTAACCAATACACTTGACATGTGTGTAGTAAATCGTGTGTAACTTTTGATTTAGAGTTCGGAATACAAGAATCCAACGCCAAGGTTAAGTTAGCACAATTTTCTATAAAACAAAATTTAAGACGGAAATAGTTACGACAAAGACTCCAAGTAGTTGAATCTATCACAAACTTCGCGATGCCATGCATTATGTTTCATTTGTAAAGTTTTGTTATGTGGGCACCTATGACCAGTTTAGAATGATCAATTTAACTATCCGATACACTTGACATGTACACACTAAATCGTGTGTAACTTTTGATTTAGAATTCATAATACACAAATCCAATACCCACGTTAAGCTAGTTCAATTTCTATATTAAGACAAAATTTAAGATGAAAATTGCTACAACAAAGCCTCAAAGTAATCCAATCTATCCCAAACTACATGATGCCCTGCATTATGCTTTATTTGTAAACCTTTTCAACAAGCATCAATGATCGGTTTAGAATGATCAGTTTATCTAGCCGATAAACTTGAGATGTCTGCACTAAATCGTCCCAAACTTTTGATTTGGAGTTCAGAATGAAACAAATCCAATGCCCACATTAAGGTAGCTATATTTTCTATATTTTGACGAAATTAAAGACTCAAATTGCTACGATATAACCTAGGTGAAATCCAATCCATCCCAAACTACGTGATGCCATGCATTATGATTCATTTGTAAACCTTTGCTCAATGAGCACCAATGATCATTTTAGAATGATGAATTTAACTAATCGATAAACTTGACATGTCCGCACTAAAACGTGCGTAACTTGAGATTTAGAGTTGCGAATGACGCAAATCAAATTCCCACATTAAGCTAACTCAATTTTCTTTATTATTACAAAATTTAAGACCAAAATCGCTACAAAAAATCCTCCAAGTAGACCAATTTATCTCAAACTGCATGATTCCATGCATTATGCTTTATTTATAAACATTTGCTCAATGAGCACCAATGATCAGTTTAGAATGATCAATTCAACTAGCCGATACACTTGACATGTACTTACTAAATCGTCATTAACTTTTTATTTAGAGTTTAGAATACACGAATCCAACGCCCTTGTTAAGATAGCTCAATTTTCTATATTAAAAATTTTTTAACACAAAAATAGCTACAACAAAGCCTTAAAGTAGATCAATCTATCACAAACTGCGTGATTCCATGCATTATGCTTCATCTGTAAACCTTTGTTCACTGAGTACCAATGATCAGTTTAGAATGATCAGTTTAACTAGCCGATACGCTCCACATGTACCCACTAAATCGTTTGTAACTTTTGATTTAGAGTTCTGAATACACAAATCCAACGCCCACGTTAAGCTAGCTCAATGTTCTATATAAAGAAAAAATTTAAGATGGAAATAACTATGACAAATCCTCCAAGAAATACAATCTATCCCAAAATGCGCAAGGCCATGCATTATGCTTCATTTGTAAAGCTTTGCTTAACGAGCATCACTGAACAGTTTAGATTGATCAATTTAACTATCCCAAACTCCGTGATGTCATGCATTATGCTTCAGGGGAAAACCTTTGCTCAATGAGCACGAATGATCATTTTAGAATGATCAATTTAACTAACCGATAAACTTGACATGTCCGCACTTAAACATGCATAATTTTTTTTTTGGTTCCGAATGACGCAAATCAGACGTCCATGTTAATCTAGCTCAATTTTCTCTATTGGAAAAAAATTTAAGTCCAAAATCACTACAAAAAGCCTCCAAGTAGAGATGTCCGTACAAAATCGTGCGTAACTTTTGATTTAGAGTTCCGAATCACACGAATCCAACAACCATGTTAAGATAGTCTCAATTTTCTATATTGTGAACAAATTTATAACCAAAATAGCAATGACAAAGCATCTCATCTATTCCAAATTGCGTGATTCCATGCATTATGCTTCATTTTTAAACTTTTCGTCAGTGAGCACCAATGATCAGTTTATAATGATCAATTTAACAAGCTGATACACTTGACATCAACGCATTAAATTTTGTGTAACTTTTGATTAAGAATTCAGAATGACACGAATCCAACGCCCACCTTAAGCTAGCTCAATTTTCTATATTGATAAAACATTTAGGACCGAAATAGTTACGACAAAGCTTTCAAGTAATCTAATCTATCTAAAACTACGTGGCGCAATGCATTATGCTTCATTTGTAGACCTTTGCTCAATGAGCACCAAAGATCATTATAGAAGGACCAAATTAACTAGCCGATAAACATGACATGTCCGCAATAAATCGTGTGTAACTTTTGATTTAGAGTTCCGAATAAAGCGAATCCAACGCACACATTCAGCTAGATCAATTTTCTATATTGGGAAAAGAATCTTAGACCAAAATAGCTACAAAGAAAGCCTCCAAGTAATCAAATATATCCCGAACTGCGTGATGTCATGCATTATGCTTCATTTGTATACCTTTGTTCAATGAGCACCAATGACCATTTGATAATGATCAATTTAACTAACTGATACACTTGACATGTATGCAGTAAATCGTGTGTAACGTTTGATTTAGAGTTCAGAATACAAGAATCCAACGCCCATGTTAAGTTAGCTCAATTTTCTATAAAACAAAATTTAAGACGGAAATAGTTACGACAAAGCCTCCAAGTAGTTCAATCTATCACAAACTTTGTGATGCCATGCATTATGCTTCATTTGTAAACTTTTGTTCAGTGAGCACCATGGATTAGTTTAGAATGATCAATTTAACTATCCGATACACTTGACATGTACACACTAAATCGTGTGTAACTTTTGATTTAGAGTTCATAATACACGAATCCAATGCCCACGTTAAGCTAGCTCAGTTTTCTATATTAAGACAAAATTAAGATGAAAACAGCTACAACAAAGCCTCAAAGTAATCCAATCTATCCCAAACTGCATGATGCCCTGTATTATGCTTCATTTGTAAACCTTTGTTCAACAAGCATCAATGATCGGTTTAGAATGATCAGTTTATCTATCCGATCAACTTGAGATGTCTGCACTAAATCGTTTCAAACTTTTGATTTGGAGTTCAGAATGACACGAATCCAATGCCCACATTAAGGTAGCTACATTTTCTATATTTTTACGAAATTAAAGACTTAAATTGCTACGATATAACCTAGGTGAAATCCAATCCATCCCAAACTACGTGATTCCATGCATTATGATTCATTTGTAAACCTTTGCACAATGAGCACCAAAGATCATTTTAGAATGATGAATTTAACTAACCGATAAACTTGACATGTCCCCACTAAAACGTGCGTAACTTGTGATTTAGAGTTCTGAATGACGCAAATCAAATTCTCACGTTAAGCTAACTCAATTTTCTTTAATTGGACAAAATTTAAGACCAAAATCGCTACAAAAAAAGCCTCCAAATAGACCAATTTATCTCAAACTGCATGATTCCATGCATTATGCTTCATTTGTAAACATTTTCTCAATGAGCACGAATGATCAGTTTAGAATGATCAATTCAACTAGCCGATACACTTGACATGTACGCACTAAATCGTCATTAACTTTTTATTTAGAGTTTAGAATACACGAATCCACCGCCCTTGTTAAGAAAGCTCAATTTTCTATATTAAAAAAATTTTAACACGGAAATAGCTACGACAAAGCTTCCAAGTAGTTCAATCTATCCCAAACTGCGTGATTCCATACATTATACTTCATTTGTAAACCTTTGTTCACTCAGCATCAATGATCAGTTTAGAATGATCAGTTTAACTAGCTGATACGCTTCACATGTACCCACTAAATCGTTTGTAATTTTTGATTTATAGTTCAGAATACATGAATCTAACGCCCACGTTAAGCTAGCACAATATTCTATATCAAGACAAAATTTAAGATGGAAATAACTACGACAAATACTCCAGGAAATACAATATATCCCAAACTGCGCAAGGGCATGCATTATGCTTCATTTGTAAAGCTTTGCTTAACGAGCATCAATGAATGGTTTAGATTGATCAATTTAACTATCCCAAACTCCATGATGACATGCATTATGCTTCAATTTAATGATCATTTTAGAATGATCAATTTAACAAACCGATAAACTTGACATGTCCGCACTAAAACATGTGTAAATTTTGATTTAGAGTTCTGAATGACACAAATCAGACGCCCATGTTAATCTAGCTCAATTTTCTCTATTGGGAAAACATTTAAGACCAAAATCGCTACAAAAAGCGTCCAAGTAGAGATGTCCACACTATATCGTGCGTAACTTTTGTTTTAGAGTTCCGAATCACACGAATCCAACAATCACATTAAGCTAGTCTCAATTTTCTATATTGTGAAAAAATTAAGGACCAAAATAGCAATGACAAAGCATTCAATTAATCCCATCTATCCCAAACTACGTGATTCTATGCATTATGTTTCATTTTTAAACCTTTGCTCAGTGAGCACCAATGATCAGTTTAGATGATCAATTTAAAAAGCCAGTACACTTGACATCGACGCATTAAATCTTGTGTAACTTTTGATTTAAAATTCAAAATGACACGAATCCAACGCCAGCGTTAAGCTAGCTCAATTTTCTATATTGAGAAAACATTTAGGACCGAAATAGTTACGATAAAGCTTTCAAGAAACCTAATCTATCTCAAACTACGTGGTGCAATGCATTATGCTTCATTTGTAAACCTTTGATCAATGAGCACCAAAGATCATTTTAGAAGGATCAATTTAACTAGCCGATAAACTTGACATGTCCGCGCTAAGTTGTGCGTAACTTTTGATTTAGAGTTCCGAATAAAGCGAATCCAGTGCCCACGTTAAGTTTGCTCAATTTTCTATATTGAGAGAAAATCTAAGACCAAAATAGTTACAAAAAAACCTCCAAGTAATCAAATCGATCCCAAACTGTGTGATGCCATGCATTATGGTTGATATGTAAACCTTTGTTCACCAACGATCAGTTTAAAATGATCAATTTAACTAGCCGATACACTTGATATATACGCACTAGATCGTGTGTAACTTTTGATTTATAATTCAGAATACACGAATCCAACTCCCACATTAAGTTAGCTCAATTTTCTAAATAAAAACAAAATTTAAGATGGAACTAGCTGTGACAAAGCCTCCAAGTAGTTCAATCTATCACAAACTGCGTGATGCCATGCATTATGCTTCATTTGTAAACTTTTGTTCAGTGAGCACCAATGATCAGTTTAGAATGACCAATTTAACTAGCCAAAACACTTGACATGTAAGCACTAAATCGTCTGTAAATTTTGATTTAGACTTTTGAATACTGGAATACAACACCCACGTTAAGCTAGCTCAATTTTCTATATTAAGACAAAATATAAAATGGAAATTACTACGACAAAGCCTCCAAGTAATCCAATCTATCCCAAACTATGTGATGCCATGCATTATGCTTCAGTTGTAAAACTTTGCTCAACGAGCATCAATGTTCGGTTTAGAGAGATCAGTTTATCTAGCCGATAAACTTGAGATGGCTGGCTGCACTAAATTGTCCGTAGCTTTTGATTTGGAGTTTGATTGACACGAATCCAATGCCCATTTTAAGATAGCTCAATTTTCTATATTATGACAAAATTAAAGGCTGAAATAGCTACAATATAACCTAGGTGTAATCCAATCCATCCCAAACTGCGTGATGCCATGCAATATGCTTCATTTACAAACCTTTGCTCAATGAGCACCAATGATCATTTCATAATGATCAATTTAACTAACCGATACACTTGACATGTCCGCTGTAAAACATGTGTAACTTTTGATTTAGAGTTCCGAATGACACGAATCAAACACCCATGTTAAGCTAGTTCAATTTTTGCTGCAAAATTTAAGACCGAAATCGCTGCAAAAAAAGCCTCCAAGTAGACCAATCTATCCTAAAATGCGTGATTCCATGAATTTTGATTCATTTGTAAACCTTTGCTCAGTGAGCACCAATGATCAGATTAGAATGATCAATTTAACAAGTTGATACACTTCACATGTACGCACTAAATCGTGTGTAACTTTTGATTAGGAATTCTGAATGACACGAATCCAATGCACACGTTAAGTTAGCTCAATTTTCTATACTGTGAAAACATTTAGGACCGAAATAGCTATGACAAAGCCTACAAGTAATCCAATCTATCTCAAACTGTGTGGTGCCATGCTTTATGCTTCATTTGTAAACCTTTGCTCAATGAGCATCAAAGATCATTTTAGAAGGATCAGTTTAATTAGCCAATAAACTTGACATGTCCGCACGAAATGTTGCGTAACTTTTGAATAAGAGTTCCGAATAAAGCGAATCTAATTTCCATGTTAAGCTAGCTCAAATTTCTATATTGGGATAAAATCTACGACTGAAATAGCTACGTGGGGAGTTCATCCTTTCAGTGGTTTCAATAACTTGACCAAATCGCAAATTGCGAAGGAATTCAACCTCCTCCTCCGAGAACGCATTAAGGATAGCATGTATTCTTCATATTTTGTGATATGAGTTCATCCTTTCTCCAACTCGTTCGTTACAGGCAGTAAATAGGCACTCCGGTAATTGCGATTCTAATTCCTAAACATAAACTGTAACCGTATCGCTTAGGTAAAACCTACACTAGGCTCATGCATGCTTTGCAAAATTGGAAATTGGAGAGGGTATTGAGAAGATTACCATTTCCGTTCGCTGAGAAGACATTAGAGCCTTAAATTTCTTCCAATTTTTAGCCGGTAATAGTACCAAAATCCAAGTATTTATAGGCGAAATATGTTTTGGCTAAGCGACGAGATATAGGGACGTGATTGTTCCAGTGAATCGATGCGATTTTTGATAATAGTTGGTTGAATTTCGTTTAGAAAAGTCGCATGCAGTTTCGATAGAAAATGAAACTGATAAACTAAAGAGATACACGAAGACGAAGGTGAGAGACGAAGGTGAGAGACGAAGGTGAGAAATACAAATTTTTTAAAAAAAATTGTTTCTCTCCGGAAATAAAAGATATATCCGTAAATGCCTAAGGTTTTTTCTTTCTTCATAATATGCATGCACACTTTACTGACATCGTATCAAAGAAAGATCACATCTACATCAGTATAGCAGTATAGGTACATACAAGTATCACCGGTTTTTCAAATTATGTACAGTGTAAAAAATATTAAACTGATAAATTGCAAATTAAATGCAACAATTGTGATAAAAAACCACAAATTCTCTTTTTAAAACACAAATTTTATGGATACCTAAACATAAGTTTTCATGCAAGTTATGAATATTTAAAATCAAGATCTTTTATTTTATCGATGTAACACACCAGCGCCAACCTAATTATTATGTAAGTTTAAAACAGTTTGGTTATGAAGATGTTCTATCTTTATAATGTTGAAGCAACAAAAGTGAAAACAACAAAATATTTTACATTTCACTAGACACTTTTTAGAACATATTACCATAATCCATAAGTGATATTCGTATTTTATCATTGATCATTCCTGGTCATCAGCATCTTTGGATGAATTGTCCATCCGAATTATCTCCGTAAACACGAAACAAAGGAGAAGATTTAAAATTAGAAAACCATTAAAAAAATTGAGAGTGATTCTCTTCTATCAGGTAAAGATAGAAGAGGTGCATGTGTAAGCTTTTCTTTCAAAGCTTGGAATGAGCTTTCTTGAGTATGTCCCCATTTGAATCCTACGTCTTTCTTGATTACTTCTGTAAGTGGGGCTGCAATAGTGCTAAAATCCTTGACAAAGCGTCTATAGAAGCCAGCTAGCCCAAGGAAACTTCTCACTTCTCCTACTGTTTTTGGACTTGGCCATTCCTTAATAGCTTTGACATTTTGCTCATCAACCTTAATTGAGAGTGATTCTCTTCTATCAGGTAAAGATAGAAGAGGTGCATGTGTAAGCTTTTCTTTCAAAGCTTGGAATGAGCTTTCTTGAGCATGTCCCCATTTGAATCCTACGTCTTTCTTGATTACTTCTGTAAGTGGGGCAGCAATAGTGCTAAAATCCTTGACAAAGCGTCTATAGAAGCCAGCTAGCCCAAGGAAACTTCTCACTTCTCCTACTGTTTTTGGACTTGGCCATTCCTTAATAGCTTTGACATTTTGCTCATCAACCTTAATACCATCTGCACTTATAACAAAGCCTAGGAACACAATGTTATCTGTACAAAAAGTGCATTTCTTAAGATTGGCATATAGTTTTTCTTTTCTAAGAACGCTTAGAACCGATGTCAAATGACTAGCATGCTCTTCTAGATTATTGTTGTAGATTAAGATGTCATCAAAGTATACCACAACAAAGACTCCTATGAATGCTCTAAGAACATGATTCATCAACCTCATGAAAGTACTAGGTGCATTTGTTAAGCCAAATGGCATGACTAACCATTCATATAATCCATGCTTAATTTTAAATGCAGTTTTCCATTCATCCCCTTCCTTCATGCGTATTTGATGGTACCCACTGTTAAGATCTATCTTAGAAAAGATTCTAGAACCATGCAATTCATCAAGCATGTCATCTAACCTAGGGATTGGATGGCGATACTTTACCGTAATGTTGTTGATTGCTCTACAATCAACACACATGCGCCAGCTGCCATCTTTCTTTGGCACAAGTAGAACTGGCACAGCACAAGGACTCATGCTCTCCCTGATGTAGCCCTTCTCCATTAGCTCAGCAACTTGTCTTTGTAGCTCCTTAGCCTCAACGGGATTGGTTCTATAAGCTGGTCTATTTGGTAGTGAGGCTCCAGGTACAAAATCAATATGATGTTCAATGCCTCTGATGGGTGGTAGTCCCTTTGGATTGTCTTCTGGAAAGACATCTTCATAATCCTGCAAAATAGAAGTCACTTCACTCGGTAATACCGGTGCAACGTTAGTTAAGCTCATGAGAGCTTCCTTATAGATAAACAAAAGAACAAGTTGTTGTGAGAAGAGAGCCTTCTTAACTCCACCAGTTCTCACAAAGAAACTTGAGTGCTTTTTGTTCTTGTTCTCACAGCCTCTGTCACTTTTGGTGCTTATGGTTTCTTTTGAAGTTCCAGCTGTTTTCCTTTGCTCCAACACGAGCTGATCTTGGTACACCTCCTGTGGTGTCATAGGAACAAGTGTGATCTTCTTACCTTTGTGTTCAAACGAGTGTTGGTTGGTGTAACCATCATGAATGACCTCTCGATCAAATTTCCATGGTCTTCCAAGCAGAATGTGGCCAGCCTCCATTGGTAAAACATCACAAAGGATCTCATCTTGGTACTTTCCAATGGTTATAGGTACCTTGACTTGGCTGCTTACCTTCATTTCGCCACACTCATTAAGCCATTGCAGCTTATACGGCTTTGGGTGCTTGAACACTTCCAGACCTAACTTGTTACCATAGTTTCACTAGCCACATTAGTGCAGCTGCCTCCATCAATAATGATGCTGCAAACCTTTCCTTGGACGTGGCATCTTGAGTGAAACAGGTTCTCTCTTTGCTCATGTTCTTTGGTTTTGTTTTGTACGCTTAGGGTTCTTCTTGTTACCAATAATTCTCCTACCATAGGAGGTTCAAGATGCTCTTCTGAAGAATCAGAAAAGACTTCTTCTTCCTCGGATTCTATTTCACCATTATCCAACAGAATCATGATCTTCTTGTTGGTGCATTCATTCGCATAATGCCCTCTTCCTTGGCATTTGAAACACTTCACATCTCTTGTTCTAGTAGATGTAGTAGCTTCAGATTTGCCCTTGACGTCTTGAGTGGTTGTTGAAGGTTTGGAATCAACTTTAGCAATCTGTTTTCCTTCCCTTTGGTAGCTAGGCTTATTGTTAGCTGCTCCATAGCTTGGCCTAATATAACTTTTCTTTTTTAACTGTTGTTCCACCAGTATAGCTTTGTGCAACATTTCCTCTACTTCCACATAATGTTCCAGCTCCATTCTATCTTGAATGTCACGGTTAAGTCCTCCTAAAAATCTTGCCGTAGTATCTTCTCTGTCTTCTGAAATGTCTGCCCTGATCATGATGGTTTCCAACTCCTGGAAATAGTCCTCAACACTTCGGCTTCCTTGATTGAGTCTCCTTAGCTTTTGGTGAAGCTCACGGTGGTAATGGCTGGGCACAAACCTTTTCCTCATTATGGCTTTGATCTCAGCCCATGTTTCTACTGGATACACACCATTACGTCTTCTGGAAGTCACCAATTGATCCCACCAGCTGAGTGCATATTCATAAAACTCAGTAGCAGCTACGCGGACCTTGTTGAGCTCGGAATAGTGTTGACAATCAAACACCAGCTCGATCTTTTTCTCCCATTCCAGGTAAGTGTCTGGATCATTTTTGCCATAGAATGATGGTATCTTAAGTTTCAGACCTCCTAAGGTGTCATTAGGCTGACCCCTTTCTTCTCTTACGCGCCTAGGCCTCCTTTGGGTTCTCCTACTTCCTTCACTGCCACGGTTATAGTAGGATTCTGTTTCTTCATTTTGGCCACGTCTTAAGGGATTCCTAGTTCTCCTTGGGCCTCCTTCAGGTTACTATTGTTCTGAACATCATCAAGCCGCAAATGAATGGCTTCCAGCTCTATTTGTAATGCTTTCTTCATTTCTGCTACTAGAGCCTCCATTAACAAGTTTGGTGCTTCTGAAGTTTGATTTCCTCCTGACATAGCTACAAATGCACTTAACAAATATGTTAAAAATACCTGTTCTGAAAAAAAATTTTGATGGAAGATGAAGAGTTGTGAGTGTGTTATTTTCTAATCTGAAAATGCAATGGGTTGGTGATGAGGACATCAGGTCGTACATCCAGCCAGGAGACCAGACTGGCCAACCAGGAAGCTTGCCCGAGACAACAGGACCATCTTGTGCGCCTGCCGGACCAGACAGTACTGCCGGACCCTTGACCTATAGGACCAGACCGGTCAACATCGCCGGCGGAGAGGCCCAAGCTTCCGGCACACTTGGTGGGGACGTGAATGACACCGCCGGTCCCCCTGATGACACCGCTGACTCCGGGATCAACTTGGCCGGTCCTGAAGTCATTCCGGCCAGTACCGCGCACAATCCAGCCGGTACAGCCGATCCAGCCGAGTACACGCGCACTTCCACTTCTACACAAGAGGACTCGGACCAAATGAGCTACCAGCTCCAGGACATGCACTTAGAGGAAGTCTCAACACCAGTGGTACCTCAAGGAGCAATGACAAGAAGCAGATCAAGGGCGCTCTTCCACAAATTCAGCCTATGGGTCAACAAGCTACTAGAGGAAGATCGACTAAGGACAATGGGCCAAAAATACAAGGAAGAGTCCAATAGCGTCTCAACAACACAAGGGACATCAAAGACTTGGGCTTTAGTGGCAAGAGAGGTCAAGGCCCAGAGATTTGTAACCCTACTCCAAGTCGAAGACTAGGAGCAAGGCGCGTGCATGCCACAAGGACGGCCACCTTCCATTTCTTGGCCGTGAGGTGAGTTAAGGTAAGTTTACATTCAAATATATGTCTCTTTCTGTTTTGCACGGTAGGATCTAGTTGCTTTACATTTTTGAGTCAAGAACATTTTAGGAATAGGTCCTTTTTCGGTTATGCACTTTTGTATCTTTTCCTTTGTGCACTTTTGTAAACTTTCCTTTTTCTTTATTTGTGTCGACCCTAGAAGGTCAAGCTGTCGAGCATATTAATAAGGCTCCTTCCAGCATTGTAGTTCGACAACCTTTTTGATTATTAATAAAGTAGAACTTTTTCCCTACAAGTTTTCTCTCTAAGAATCTTGTGCACTTAGAACCTAGTTGAGACCAGCCCTCCTAGCTCTAAGTTTGTGATTTATCACGAGGTTCATCACCCCTCATGTGGTTCACTTCACCCTTCCATCGTTTACCAACCAGAAAACCCCTATCCAGAAGCCTAAGGTTGAGTTTCTCACCTAATCTTCTACAAACAGCCCACGCACATACATCCATGAATCAAGGCTTGTATCATTTTGGTATCAGAGCTTAAAGCTCCTAAACCAGGTTGTTTCTATCCTTTTGCTTGTCTTGTTTTTAGTTCTTGCATTAGTTTAAGTCGCATTCAAGAAAAATCAAAAAGACAACATCAAACTCCAAACGGAGTGCATCTAGCCTCCTACGTGTATCACTAGGGTTTAGGTTAACTTTTGCATTGTCAATCACGTTTTCCTTTTTGCTTAATTCATATTTCCATTAATTTTAAGTTAAATTAAAAAGAAAAGAAAAGAAAAGAAAAAGGAAAGAAAAGAGAATAGGAAAATACCTAAGATATTTCGAATTGGACAGCTAGCACAAGTTGTCTAGGAAGTTTCCTTTTTCTCTTGTAGTCGAATTTCCTTTCCTTAAGATTTTTCCTTTTTGCATTTTTTCAACCCCATATAAAAAGAAAACCCTCCTAATAATTTAGGAGCACCCTAATTGTCTTCTTTCTTTGTAGCACACCATGGGAGAAGAGAATAGAGACGCAGCTGAAGCCATGATGGCCATGTTCACCACACTCCAAACACAACTCGCATCCATAGGCGAGAGGTTGAAGCGCGTGGAGAGACCAATAAGATTTCAGGCCATAAGGCACGTGAGTGCTGAGCAAGACCGTCCTGAGGGTCCTGAGTACCTTAGGACACGGCACGAGCAGGAAGAACCCCAGCCAGATGGAGATGAGGACACGCAACCTCATAACTATCACCATAGGCCGAGAGGACCTCCACGGCAACCAGAGGCAGAAGATGATGGCTTTGAGCCATATGGTCTTCACCAGAGACCAAGAATGCCTCCTAGATGTCATGAGGATGGAGATGAACACACCTACAACCGGGTAATTCATCCTGATGTTAAGCTAACTCCTCCTAGTTTTGCAGGAAAAGTAGACCCCGAGGCTTACCTAGATTGGGAGAAGCGAATGGATCATATCTTTGATCACTACAACCAACCAGGACCTAGGAGAGTCTCAATGGCAGTAGCACAACTCACGGACAGTGCCCTCATCTGGTGGGATCGTGAGGTATCTGACAAAAGGAGGAAGAGAATGAGACCCGTAGACTCATGGGTCGACATGAAGGACCTCATGCGACAAAGGTTTGTTCCACCTTACTTTCATAGGGATTTGCAACGTCGTTTTCGTACTCTTAAGCAGGGTACCAGATCAGTAGAGGAGTACTATGAAGATTTCGAGAAGTTAAGGAACAGATTGGAGCTCAATGATGATGAAGAAGCATTGATGGCACAATTCTTGGATGGACTCCAAGAAAGGATCAGCTGCAAGGTGGAAAGGCAAATCTACAACGACTTCAAAGACTTGTTCCACTTATCTGTGCAAGCTGAACAGCACATCAAACGTAAGAGCCAAGACATCCGCAGCAAGCCTAGGACACCTTGGGCACCAAGCAACATGCCTAAGACAGTAGACAAAGGCAAAAGCGTGGAGATCGAGTCAAGGTTCAAGAGCAAGCCTCCTGAACCCACCCGTGACCAGAGAGAGCTTGGTAAGTCTTCTAACCCTCAAAGATCATGTGACATAACTTGTTTCAAGTGCAGGGGACGTGGACACATCTCAAGGGAGTGCCCAAACAACCGAGTCATGCTGATTACGGAGGCAGGAGAGTATGAGTCCCAAGATGAAGAGGACTATGAACCAGAAGGAGAGTACGGTGACATTGAGTACCCTGATGTGGGAGAAGTGCTGGTCACTAGACGTATCCTCAGTGCAATGGTGGATCCTTCAGAGACCATCCAAAGGGAGAACATCTTCCACAGCCGTTGCACCGTCAACGGAAAGGTATGTAACCTCATCATAGATGGTGGTTCTTGCACTAACGTTGCTAGTGCGTATATGGTTGATAAGCTAAGTCTAGAGAGGACACGGCATCCTCGACCATATAGACTGAGATGGCTTGATGACAAAGTGGAGCTCAAGATTCATGAGCAAGTCACTGTGCCATTCAGTGTGGGCAAGTACCAAGACCAGGTCGTGTGCGACGTGGTGCCCATGCAAGCTGGCCATCTTATGCTAGGAAGACCATGGCAGTTTGACAAAGAGACCAGGCATGATGGCCGAACCAATCTATACACCTTCGTGCATGACAAGAGAAAGGTCAGCCTAGCTCCTCTTACACCTGCCCAAGTACATGAGCTACAACTCCAAATGAGTAAGGAAAAGAAACTTGTCAAGTCTAACTTTCTTATTCAACCAAGTCATGTCCGGAGAGTTTTAGCCTCGAAGGATTTAATGTTACTAATGGTTTTCAAGGAAGTGTTGAGTATAGAACAGGGACAGGTAGAGCTACCTCCTGAAGTAGCAACTCTCCTCAACAAATTCCAGGATGTATTTCCAGAGGAGATACCAGCAGGCTTGCCTCCTTTACGTGGCATAGAACACCAGATTGATCTATTGCCCGGAGCAGCCCTACCCAACCGGCCAGCCTACCGGATGAGTCCAGAGGAGTCCAAGGAGCTTGAGAAGCAAATCAAGGAGCTCCTGGAGAAAGGATATGTTCGAGAGAGCCTCAGTCCATGTGCTGTACCAGTGCTACTAGTGCCCAAGAAAGATGGGACTTGGCGCATGTGCGTGGAGTGCCGAGCAATCAACAACATCACAGTCAAGTATAGGCATCCAATACCACGACTGGATGACATGCTAGATGAGCTGAGTGGAGCCACGGTCTTCTCCAAGATAGACCTCAAAAGTGGATACCACCAGGTAAGAATGAAGGAAGGTAATGAGTGGAAAACCGCTTTCAAGACAAAGCAAGGACTCTATGAGTGGACAGTCATGCCATTTGGCTTGACTAATGCCCCAAGCACCTTCATGCGCCTTATGAACCAAGTTCTTAGGGCGTACATCAGTAAGTTCATAGTAGTTTACTTTGATGACATTTTGGTTTATAGTAAGTGCCTACGGGAACACCTCACACATCTTGAGATGGTACTTAAAACCCTTCTACAAGAAGAGCTTTATGCCAATCTCAAGAAGTGCACCTTTTGTACTGATAAGCTTGTCTTTTTAGGTTTTGTTGTGAGTTCACAGGGCCTACAGGTTGATGAGGAGAAGATTCGAGCCATACAAGAATGGCCAACGCCAGGAAACATCAGCCAAGTAAGGAGTTTCCACGGACTGGCAAGCTTCTATAGGAGGTTTGTGCCCAACTTCAGCAGTATTGCCTCACCACTGACGGCAGTAGTGAAGAAGAACGTGGGATTCAGCTGGGGAGAAGCTCAGGAGAAGGCATTCAAGGCCTTGAAGGACAGCCTTACACACGCACCAGTGTTAGTCCTTCCTGACTTCAACAAGACGTTTGAAGTGGAGTGTGATGCCTCTGGAATAGGCATAGGAGCAGTGCTAACCCAAGGAGGGAAGGCAGTGGCATACTTCAGTGAGAAACTAGGTGGTGCCTCACTGAACTACCCCACTTATGACAAGGAGCTCTATGCCCTTGTCCGAGCACTGGAAACTTAGCAGCATTACTTGCTGTCCAAGGAGTTTGTGATCCACACTGATCACGAGACTCTCAAACACCTCAGAGGGCAAACCAATCTTAAGAGGAGACATGCCAGGTGGATGGAGTTCATAGAAACCTTCCCGTACATCATCAAGTACAAGAAGAGCAAAGATAATGTGGTAGCCGATGCACTATCAAGGAGGTTTGCCTTGATATCAACCATGGAGGCAAAGGTCCTAGGATTCGAGCACATCAAGGATCTATACCAGGATGATCCTGACCTTGCTGAGAGCTACAAGGAGTGTAGCACAGGGAGTCATGGCAAATTCTACATCCATGAGGGATTCTTGTTCCGAGAAAGGAGGCTGTGCATACCACAAGGATCACTAAGGGAGCTTATCATCCAAGAAGCTCATGGAGGAGGACTCATGGGCCACTTTGGTGTCGACAAGACTCTAGCAGTGGTCAAAGAGCACTTCTACTGGCCACACATCAAGAGGACAGTAGAAGCACATTGTGCAAGATGCACCACTTGCAAGAAGGCAAAGTCCCGAGTGCAACCTCACGGGTTGTATCTCCCACTGCCCATACCAACACATCCATGGGTGGACATCTCGATGGATTTTGTTCTAGGTCTGCCCAAGATCAACCACAAAGATGCAATCTTTGTAGTGGTGGACAGATTCTCCAAGATGACACACTTCATCCCATGTGCCAATGTCAATGATGCCACACAAACAGCTGAGGTGTTCTTCAGGGAGATAGTACGGCTTCATGGAGTGCCAAGGACCATCGTATCAGACAGGGACACCAAGTTCCTCAGCCATTTCTGGAGAACCCTTTGGAGAAAGCTAGGCATGAAGCTACTCTTCTCAACCACTTGCCATCCTCAAACCGATGGCCAAACTGAAGTTGTCAACAGGACACTATCAACTCTTCTCAGAACTACACTAGGGAGGAACCTAAAGACTTGGGTGGAGTGCCTGCCATTCATTGAGTTCGCCTACAACCGAGCCGTGCACTCAGCAACCAAAAAGACACCATTTGAAGTGGTATACGGTTTCAACCCTCTCACCCCATTGGAGCAAACACCACTGCCACCAGCTGAGATGACCAACCTCAACGGAGCATCCAAAGCAGAGTTCATAAGGAGGTTACACCAGAAGGTAGCAGAAAACTTGGAGAAGAGGACCGGACAGTACGTGACTCATGCTAACAAAGGAAGAAATGAGGTGATCTTTCAACCAGGCGATTGGGTGTGGCTACACCTATGGCAGGAGAGGTTCCCAAACCTAAGGAGTTCCAAGCTAGCACCAAGAGGAGATGGACCATTCAGAGTGCTCGAGAGGATCAACAACAACGCCTACCGGATCGAGCTACCAGGTGAGTTTAATGTGTCCAATACGTTTAATGTTACTGACTTGGCCCCTTTCCATGCAGATGAACCAATTTTGAGGACAAAACCTAATGAAGAGGGAGGGAATGATGAGGACATCAGGTCGTACATCCAGCCAGGAGACCAGACTGGCCAACCAGGAAGCTTGCCCGAGACAACAGGACCATCTTGTGCGCCTGCCGGACCAGACAGTACTGCCGGACCCTTGACCTATAGGACCAGACCGGTCAACATCGCCGGCGGAGAGGCCCAAGCTTCCGGCACACTTGGTGGGGACGTGAATGACACCGCCGGTCCCCCTGATGACACCGCTGACTCCGGGATCAACTTGGCCGGTCCTGAAGTCATTCCGGCCAGTACCGCGCACAATCCAGCCGGTACAGCCGATCCAGCCGAGTACACGCGCACTTCCACTTCTACACAAGAGGACTCGGACCAAATGAGCTACCAGCTCTAGGACATGCACTTAGAGGAAGTCTCAACACCAGTGGTACCTCAAGGAGTAATGACAAGAAGCAGATCAAGGGCGCTCTTCCACAAATTCAGCCTATGGGTCAACAAGCTACTAGAGGAAGATCGACTAAGGACAATGGGCCAAAAATACAAGGAAGAGTCCAATAGCTTCTCAACAACACAAGGGACATCAGAGACTTGGGATTTAGTGGCAAGAGAGGTCAAGGCCCAGCGATTTGTAACCCTACTCCAAGTCAAAGACTAGGAGCAAGGCGCGTGCATGCCACAAGGACGGCCACCTTCCATTTCTTGGCCGTGAGGTGAGTTAAGGTAAGTTTACATTCAAATATATGTCTCTTTCTGTTTTGCACGGTAGGATCTAGTTGCTTTACATTTTTGAGTCAAGAACATTTTAGGAATAGGTCCTTTTTCGGTTATGCACTTTTGTATCTTTTCCTTTGTGCACTTTTGTAAACTTTCCTTTTTCTTTATTTGTGTCGACCCTAGAAGGTCAAGCTGTCGAGCATATTAATAAGGCTCCTTCCAGCATTGTAGTTCGACAACCTTTTGATTATTAATAAAGTAGAACTTTTTCCTACAAGCTTTCTCTCAAAAGAGACTTGTGCGCTTAGAACCTAGTTGAGACCAGCCCTCCTAGCTCTAAGTTTGTGATTTATCACGAGGTTCATCACCTCTCGTGTGGTTCACTTCACCCTTCCATCGTTTACCAACCAGAAAACCCCTATCCAGAAGCCTAAGGTTGAGTTTCTCACCTAAACTTCTATAAACAGCCCACGCGCATACATCCTTGAATCAAGGCTTGTATCAGTTGGGGTCGATTTTGATGTGATAAACTGATGTAATATTGGATAATAACAACAATGCAATTATATGAATAGGTTTTTTTCGATTAATCAACTGATGCAAATCAGTACACACAAGCTGATGCATTCTAAGCAGATGGAAATGGAGAGATATAGAGATGAGGGATAGGGATAACCGATCAGAAGTATGCTCTGATACCAAATGATGCGAACCTCCCAAGGAATGCACTTCTGGATGCGGTTGAGATAGGCTTTGCAACAGAATGAATCGAAATTCAATCTGTTCAAAGGTTGTGGATTGAGGGTCACACAGTAGCTGCGGAAAGACTACTGATTTACCTAAGATAGTAGCTTAGATATTACACACTAAGGCTACTAAATGTTGACTGAAGGATATTACACACCAACAATCAGATTAAGAAGAGAATCACTCTCAAACTTAAGAAAAGAAGCTGTTTTTATTTGAAAAGTTGAATGATCAAGTTTAGAACTGAAAGCCCCTATTTATACTATAAAGGGACGTAAATATGAGGAGCCTACAACATTAAATTGGTTACAATTACAAGGGAAGACTTGACCAAAGACCTTGACAAAAGACCTTGACTTCATGAACTCTTATTTTGACTATGAATGTAGACACTTTCCCCCCTTTTGATGATGCCAATTTTGAGCTTTTTAATTGAACTCCTTTTGATTTTACACAACAAATTGGGCTGGTTGTAATGTGATTCATTTGCCTCATTAAAAACCTTACCAAGAAAACCCAATGGGAGAAAACTTGGATAAGGGAAAAAGAGTACAAATGGATCACATACCCATTTGTATGCTGTCTTGAGCTTGTACTAAAATCAGAGTGCTTTTATGCACTTCTCCATTCAAGCTCAAGTGAATTTTTTGTGCATTCTCCTTGTTGAGCATGCGGCTGATTGCCTCTTTGAGTTTCTTGGCTTTGGCTCGGGTTAATGGTCCAGCTGGTAGTGCAAGAGATTCTTCATCTTCCACTCGTTCATTCCTAGCCATGAGCTTCTCCTTTTGTGTGCTTTCCATGCTCGTATCAGTTCTACAGGAAGAGATATACATGGAACAACCATAAGGGTTTGAAGTAAAAGGAAAAGAGCATAAGGTGTGTCTACTTTAGAAATCGCTTTATGGACTAAAGCAAAGCCCGAGACAGTAGAACAAAAGGTTTGACTGTTTCATGCAGGAGAAATGTTTTCACAAAAGTCAGTTTGATGCATGTTTTATGTGAGTGGAAATTACATGAAACACCAAGTTTACTTACTA
The DNA here is from genome assembly GCA_018901935.1 of Pugionium cornutum. NCBI lineage: Eukaryota > Viridiplantae > Streptophyta > Magnoliopsida > Brassicales > Brassicaceae > Pugionium > Pugionium cornutum. Next base: position 18,312,131 of record CM032162.1, on the reverse strand, counting down.
ATATATGTGGATGATATGTTAGTAGCATCAACTCACAAGAAAGAAATCAAAAGGCTAAATGAAAAATTGATGGAAGCTTTCGAAATGAAAGATCTAGGAGCAGCCGGTAAAAGTTTAGGAATGGAAATTCTAAGGGATCAAACTAAATGCATCCTAAAATTATCTTAGCAAAAGTATCTAACCCAAGTCCTAAAGACTTTCAGTATGTTTGAGTCTAAGGCTGTTACTACTCCTATTGGATCTCAGTATAAACTAAAGAGTTTAAATCAGAAAGAATATGAGAATGAGGCTATTTTGATGAGGGAAGTTCCCTATCAAAGTGCAATAGACAGCTTAATATATGCAATAGTTGGTTCAATACTAGACCTTGCATACGCAGTAGGTTTGATAAGTCGGTTTATGGGAAATCCAGAAAGAGTTCACTGGCAAGCAGTGGAGTGGACTATGCGCTACCTAAAGGGAGTACTAGACAAGCATTTGACATTCACAAATAAGAATAATTAATTTTGAAATAATTGACCATGTGGATACAGAATTCGCAGCTGATATAGACCGGAAAAAGTCTATAACCGGCTATGTATTTCAGGTGGGTGGAAATACGATCAGTTGGATATCAGGCTTACAAAACATATTGTAGCCTTATCTACAATCGAGTCGGAGTACATTGCTTTGATAGAGACTATCAAAGAAGCCATTTGGCGTAAGAGTATTTGCAAAGAGTTAAGGATTTCTAACTCGGTTCCTAAGGTGTATTACGAATCTCAAAGCACAATTTATCTACCTAAGAATAGAGTTTTTGACGAAACGACCAAGCACATTGACGTAAAATTTCACTTTATCAGAAGCATTATAGCTACAGGAGGTGTAACAATCAACAAAATTCCAAGAAAAAAAAATCCAGCAGATCTACTAACTAAAGCGTTATTTGGACCCAAATTTAAAGACGGACTCTCACAGTTGAGAGTCATGTGAAGTTAGATCGGCTTCGCCCAAGCATGCATGTATCTTGGATCAACAGAAAAAGAAAATATGAGAAAAAGTGATCATATTTTGGGTTTGACCGAAAATATTTCTAATGTTCAAAATAGTCAGAAGGTTTTTGAACATATACCTGGGCGATTATGACTTCTGAAAGGAAGCTTCGAGTTCGGAAGGAATAGAACTCTTCTGCATGTGGTGGAAAGGGGAGGTTTCAGGGATGTTCTAAGCTAGGAGGAGCTTCAGCTACCTCGATTTAGTTTTGAAAGAGGCATGGAGGATGAATCTGCCTCGGAGAGAGTCTACTAGAGCTATCGGGAGAAGAAGACGTTTACGGCTGCAAATGAAAAGAGAAAGTGAGGAAAGTCGTGTGTGAGCTAGGGTGTTTTGGATTAAAAGGCAAGGAGGAGTTTGTGGGTTTTTGACTATTTATCCGAAACAAGGTGTTGGGCCAGCGAAAATTTTTCTTTAAGCAGTTGGGCTACTCATATAAGAAAGGCCCAATTGGATTTAAGTCCGAGTATATAAAGAATAAGTTGTCTTCTTCCTCGTATACACTGCGATTCTTCTTCTTTTTTCCTTTCTAGGTTACAGTAGAAACAGAGTTAATAACGTTACTCTATTCTGTAAAGAGAGGGAGAGAGTGCGTTTGTAGTTCGTTTTCTTATCCGCTTATATAGTAGATTTGAGGGTAGCGTCACTCACAAGACGTACCGGTAAATTTGCCATGAACTAGTTAAAACTTTACGTGCAAAGTATCTTCAAGGTTAAACCTGCAAATCAACAATTAAACAGAAATCAAGTCAGAAATAGTTTACAGGTGTGGGTGAGAAACATACTCTGAGTTCTTGAAAATAGTGGTGCATGAACATAGAGTAAAATCATTGGTTTAACTAATTATGTGGTTAAAATGTACTTATATTTTCTGTAATTAGTTTTGAAAAAAAATTATAATAAATCTGTTTGAACTAGATAAATTTAGGATGATTAACTTACCGAAAATGTTTTTAGACATCTTCCGAATAAAACAAAAACACTGGAAAATATCAAGATCAATAAATAAATTTTTTGAATTATCCGAAACAGCAAAAATTTAATTTCAAAAAACTGATGTTAAGTAAAATTTATTAACTCTCAAAAAACATGATGTCAAACTCTTAGACTATCTTAGTAAAAATAGTTTGTAGGTGGTAAATCTAAGAATAAACAATATGTATAACCATAGATGAAGATCTCCACAAATCTAATAACTTAAATCAGTAATCCATAAAAATCTGTTTTAAAAAATTCTTAAACCCAACTAAGAAACTATGCATACCTATAAAGATAAATCATAGCCAAACTAGTAGAAAAGTGCATCATAAATCAAAGAGTTATAAAAGTCAAAGTTTCAAACTAAAGTTTCATATCTTCAAAAGCTAAAAAAAATTAAATACAAGATGAGTTCTAAGAAAACATGATTGTCTAGTTATTTACTAATATTAGAGAGCTAAGATTTTATAAGGGTTTTTATTATTATTTGCATACATAGTTTAGTGCCTCCTTTTAGAAGTTCTAATAAAAAAATAAAAAATAATTGCATGAATTTTTTTTTCATGATATTAGAGTTATAAAAACTTGAGATTCAGTTGTTGATTAGATAATATTTGTGATAGGCGTTCGTTTGTTTGTGTATGACTAAATAAGACATGTTGCTTATACGGTTGCTTGAATTAAGATTGGAAAAAACTAATCGTGTGAATGATAACATCTACACAGATAAGTTGATAATCGACAGTGGTGCATCACACCATATGACTGGTACGTTGAATGGTATATTTGATATGCATCAAGTCTCATGGTGTTTGGTGGGTTTGCATAATAGAAATGTTATGATTTATGATAAAGAAGGTAGTGTAGTATTGAGAGAGAAGTTGACTTTGACACACCTGGTTTTCAATGAGGCAATTAAATGTAATCATATTTAAGTGTAATAGGTGATTGATGAGATGAATTACATCATGTTATTTTCTAAGCCAATGTGTGTTTTACAGGATCTTGCTTTGCAAATTCCGATTGGAGTGGATGAAAGGAAATAAGGATTATATTTTTTTTGAATGAATTAAAAATATTTTAACTCTGATAAAAGTAAGTAAGTTAGATTTTTTGAAACTTTGACACAAAAAATGAGACAGTGTTTTGAGTTTATTCATTGTGATTTATGAAGACCATACCGAACACAAATTTTATGTGGAGCTTACAACTTTCTCACTATTGTTGATTATTATTCTAGAGATGTGTGGTGATTTCTTCTTATTTTGATTATTGTTCTAGAGATGTGTGGTGATTTCTTCTTACTTATTAAATGGAAGTTCAGAAGACTATTATAGATTTCTTTTCTTTTATCCGGAGATAATTTCACAAAGATATGAAGATAGTGAAGAGTGATAATGGTAATGAATTCATACAAACAAAATATTATTTTCGTATAATGCGTGTGCTTCATCAGACTTATTTCGTGGAAACTCCTCAACATAATGACGGAGTTGAAAGAAATCATAGGCATATACTTAATATTTCAAAAGCACAAATGTTTCAGGCAAATTCTCTGATAGAAATTTGGGGTCATTGTGTTTTAAGTGCTGTGTATCTTATCAATCACACACTATCTAAGTTACACAAAGGAAAAAATCCATATGAAATTATCTTTGGAAACGCTCCTCCATATTGTGGGATTCATGGTTTTGGATTCTTGACATTTTCTCATAATCTGAAACATTAAAGAGATAAATTTGCGAGTAGAAAGCGAAAATATGTATTTTTGGGATATCTTTATGGGAAGAAAGGATAGACCATATTTGATTTGGACACAAGTGGGATATTTATATCTCGAAATATTTTTTTTCTTGAAAAACAATTTTCATATTTAGAGATAAAAAAACTTAAGAATCAGTTCTGGTGAAACGAGGTTATTGTGGAAGATAATGTTGGATATGATGATCTAATAACACCTAATCGGGTTGTGTCACAAGAGGATGTATAAGTACAAACTCAAGAAGTTAAAATGCCACAGACTTAACCTACATTAGTGACGAAACCTACATCAGTGACACGAGCTGAGACTATGCAAGACCATGCATCGATGCTACAACCTGCATTAGTGACACAAGCTGGGATTGGCCAACATTATGCATGAAAAGAATTTTTGGGACGAGGAATGAGATAGAAAAAAATCTTCCGTTAAGTTACGTGATTATGTGTGTAATACAACGTTTCCAATGAATTCATTCAGTATGAGTCAAAAGACAAATATTGAGTATGACATTGAGAATTTTGGGAAATTGGAATAGGTTTTCTACGTCACACAAATCGTTTTTGTGCAGCATAATTGCAAGAATTGTGCCGAACACTTTTACTAAGGCGATGAAATGTCCAAGATGGCATAAAACAATGAGACTGAAAATTGAAGCCTAAATAAAAATGTGGTTGATTGAACAATTACCATGTGGTAAACATGTTATTGTGTGTAAGTGGGTTTACACAATCTAGTATAATACATATAGGTTGATTGAGAGACATAAAACAAGACTTGTAGCTTGTGGTAATCGCCAAAAAGAAAGGATTGATTATTCTGATACATTTGCTCCAATGGCAAAAATGAACACATTTAGATTGGTTTTTCAAGTTGCAGCTGAAAATTTGAAAATTGTATCAAATGGATGTGACAATGCGTTTCTTCATGGCGATTAGATGAAGAATTATTTATGCAGTTATCTCATGGTTTTAGCACTTTTTAAATAGATATGGTGTGTCGTTTGTACAAGTCGTTGTATGGTTTTAAGAACGTTTTGAGATGCTGGTTTGCAAAACTTTATGAGGCAGTATTGGATTTTGGATTCACACAAAATAAGACTGATTACTCTCTTCTCTCATATTATAAAATTCATGGCATGTTCTAATGTATATTGATGATCTTGTGGTGACAGAGAATTAGGCATACCTGAGTAATTGTTTTCATAAGAAAGATTTGGGAAGATTGAAGTATTTCATAGGTGATTGATGAGATGAATTATTTCGTGTTGTTTTCTAAGCCAATGTGTGTTTTACAGGATCTTGCTTTGCAGATTCCGATTGGAATGGATGAAATGGAATAAGGATTATATTTTATCAAGGAACTAAAAAGATTTTAAATGTGAAGAACGTAAGTAACTTAGATTCTTTGAAACTTTGACACAAAAGAATGGGACATACTTATGAGAAGGTTGTGAGGAGACTAACATGAGTATATCATAAGAGTGTTTGGTATTTCTGGTTGTGACATTTTTTTTGAGCAAAAAAATATCATAGTGAATTTCCGTTGAGTACACAAAAGTAAAGAGTGTTTTGAGTTGATTCATTATGATTTATGGAGATCATATCAAACACAAATTTGATGTGGAGCTTACAAATTTCTCACTATTGTTGATGATTATTCCAGAGATGTGTGGTGATTTCTTCTTACTTATAAAATGCAAGTTCAAAATACTATTATGGATTTTTCTGCTCTTATCCGGATAAAATTTCACAAAGATGTGATAGTGAGGAGTGATAATGGTAGTGAATTCATACAAATAAAAGATTATTTTGAACAATAGGTGAGATTCATCAAGCTTCTTTCGTGGAAACTCCTCAATAGAATGTCGTAGTTGAAAGAAAGCATAGGCATATACTTAATATGGCATGAGCACTAATGTTTCAGGCAAATTCTCCAATAAAATTTTGGGGTCATTGTGTTTTAAGTACTGTGTATTTTATCAATCACACGCTATCTAAGTTACAAAAAGGAAAAAGTCCATATGAATCTTTGAAAATGCTCATGCGTATTGTGGGATTCATGTTTTTGGATGCTTGACGTTTGTTCATAATCAAAAATGTCAAGAAGATAAATTTGCGAGGAGAAAGATAAAATGTGTATTTTTGGATACCCATATGGGAAGAAGGCATGAACCTTATTTGATTTTCACACAAGTGAAATATTTATATCTCGAAATGTTTATTTTCTTGAAAAAGAATTTCCATATTTAGAGATAAAAGACATATAAGTAGGTGAGCCTATCAATTATGGTGAAACGAGGTTATTTGTGGAAGATAATGCTGGATATGATCATCTAATAACACCTAATCGGGGTGTGTCTCAAGAGGTTGTAGAAGTACAAACTCAAAAAGTTAGAGTGTCGCAGACGGAACCTGCATTAGTTACGAAACCTACATCAGTGACACGAACTGAGATTGTGCAAGAGACAATATGCATTAGTGACACAAGCTGAGATTGTGCAACATTATGCATCAAAAGAATTTTTTGGATGAGGAATGAGATAGAAAAATCTTTTGTCAAGTTATGTGATTATATGTGCAATACAATGTTTACAATGAATTTATCGAGCATGAGTCAAAAGACAAATATTGAGTATGACATTGAGAAATTTGTGAATTTGGAACATGTTTTCTATGTCACACAAATCGTTCTTGTGCACCATAACTTCAAAAGTTGTACCTAAAACTTTTACTGAGGCGTTGAAATGTCCAAGATGGCGTGTAACAATGAGTTTAAAAATTGAAGCGTAAGAACGAAATAAAACGTGGTCGATTGAACAATTACCATGTGGTAAACATGTTAGTTTGTAAGTGGGTTTACACAATCAAGTATCATATATTTAGGCTGATTAAGAGATATAAGATGAGACTGGTAGCATGTGTGTAATCCCCAAAAAGAAGGGATTGGTTATTCTGATACATTTGCTCTAGTGGCAAAAGTGAACACAATTAGATTCATTTTAAGTTGCAGCTGAAAAATTGGAAATTTCATCAAATGGATGTGCACAATGCATTTCTTCATGGAGTTTTAGATAAAGAATTATTTATGTAGTTATCTTATGGTTTTAGTACTTCTCCAATGGGTATGGTGTGTTGTTTGTGCAAGTCGTTGTATGGTGTGAAGCAAGTTTCGAATGCTGGTTTGTGAAACTTTCTAAGGCAGTATTTGATTTTGAATTTACACAAAATAAAACTGATTACTCTCTTCTCTCATTAGTTTAGTATAAAGTTCATGACATGTTCTAGTGTATATTGATGATTTTGTGGTGACATGGAATTAGACATATCTGAGTAATTGTTTTCATATGAAATATTTAGAAAAATTGAAGTATTTCTTTGGCTTAAAAATTGTGCAAAGTGAGGAAAGTATCTATTTATCACAAATAAAATATGTTTTTGATATTATATCTGATGTGTGGCTACTCTGTGGTAAATCGGTTGAGTTTCTTATGGAGTTAAACCATCAACTAGTGAAGTTTAAGTACTTAATGATCCTGAGAAATATCATCGATTTGTTGGGCGTTTGATTTACTTGGTTGACACTAAACTAGACGTCGTTTATTTAGTTCATATCTTATCACAATTTATGTATAAGCCAAAAAAAGATCAATGGAAAGATGGTTTGAGGGTGGTTCATTATTTGAATAGATGTTCTGGATTCGAGATTATTTTAAAAGCTATGTGTTCTCACAGCATAGTGTGATTCTATTACAAGGAGATATTTGAATGGTTAGCTGATACAACTATGTCTTAGAAGTCGAGAAAGCATGATATAGTATCATGTTGTTCAGCAAAAATATAATATATAGCAATAGTTGTTGTGCTAAACGAGATGAAATGGATAAAGTGTATGTTGATATCTATGGATATCACACATTCAGGTGTCATGGATTTGTATTGTGATAGTAAATTTGTACTTCATATTTCTATGAATCTTTTGTTTCATAAGCATACGAAACACATAAAAATTGATTATTATTTCATCAGAGATGATATAGAAGTTGTGACAATTTGGATGAACATATTTCTACCAGAAAACAACTTACAAATGTTTTCATAAGAATTCTTGAAAGACATATATTCCAATCAAGTTCATCCAAATTAGACATTCAAAATATTCATGTTCCAACTTGAGAAACGATAATAAAAAAATGTATATATTAATATTTAGTTTATTATACTTACTAATATTAGATAGTTAAAATTTTATAAATATTTATTATTTTTTATATAAATAGTTTAATGTTTCTTCTAAAAACCATAATCAAAAATAATAAATAATTTCAATAAGTTTCTAATTTTTTTACTTATTCGTCATTTCTCATGTTTGGCCTTTTTTAAATATCTTAAAAAAAACGTAACTGTAAGTTTTGAAGTTTGGTCGACCATCTAAGATTTTCCTTTTTGTTTAAAAAATTGATTCTTCAAAACTTGGCAAACTTCTCTGCTTTATAGATCTCTCCCGCTGTCAAGAGTGTGTGAGACGGGTCGACAATGTGGCTTGCGCTCGTGGAGAAAGGGTTCATGGCCGACACTGCATGAATATCTTAACGAGAATTAAAAATTTTTATTGTATTGACGTATTGACTTCAAACTACTTCAATATGAAAGCTTATTAATTTGTTATCATGTTTTCAAATTATAACTCAATACATCAGTTGGAAAACCATCGATATGTTGCCAAGCTTTTGATGCCGAGAATTAACATCGTGATATATGAATATAACACAGTTTTATTTTTCATAAAACTATGTTTTTTCTTGTGTCTATTTTGGTTTTGATTTGTCTAATTAATCATCAATGAACTTGGAGAATATAACCTTCTTTTATTCTCTTAGAAACACTCACAAAATGATTTGCCATTAAATTTATTTTAATGAACATCATGTAATACTCACTTATATGTCAAATCTATAGTCTCAAATAATTAAAACCAACACTTATCATATACATATAGAAGTAACATGACCGTTTATCATTTTACGAATTGGGTAGAGACGTATGTATCATAATGCTCTTTCAAATTCAACTTGACTTAGTTGTTCCATTGAACCTACATCTTGGAATCTCCAGTCATGTAGGTGTGATTTCCATCAAACTTCCTCTTTAGTCATAGGTTTTACACCAATTCTTTTTTATGATTGTACGACTTGATCTCGAGCTACACCTTTAGTAAATGGATCTTCTAGGTTGTCAGCCAATTTGATGTATCTACTGTGATTACACCACTTGAGATCAAGTACCTCATGGTTTTATATCGGTTTCATATATGAAGAGATTTACCATTATATAGATTGTTCAGTACTTGAACTATAGTCGGTTGACTATCATAGTGTATGCATATTGCTGGCACTAGTTTTTCCCACATCAGGATATCTTCCAAAAAAATACCAACCCATTCTGCTTCTTCTGAAACTTTTTCTAAAGCTATAAACTCATATTCCATGGTCAATCTGGCTAACAGAGTTTGTTTGAAAGATTTGTAGGACACTATTGCACTGCCAATTGTAAACGCATCGCAAACACGTATTTCTGATAGATTTCATCCGTCAGAACTATTTTATCGAAAATCAAACTCTGTCGGGAATTTGTCGGAAATTCGTCGGTCATTCCCAATGGAAATTACTAATGGTTATTCAAGGAAAAGAAACAATCGAAAAGTCCCGACGGATGTGTATCCGTTGATTTTTTACACCGGTTGAGATTTATAAATTCAATATTGTATTGCAAGAGTATTCCAAAACGTGTTCAACACGTTGTCGTACTTTTAGTTCTCCGCTCCCATTTGTTTATTTATAAGAGTTTTTATCATATGAACTCATTATTTATCTTAACTTTTTAGTATATGAACTGAGTATATCAAAAGAAATTTTTTTAAAAAATTGAAGGTTGCAAGATAGTAAAGTTGCAGTCGTCGGAAATCCGTCGGTACTTCCGACGGAATTGCAACACATTGTACCAAAGTTGTTGAAAATCCATCAGCAAGCACCGACGGATTTCTGATGACATAGGGTATGGAGTCAATACCTTATGTCGTTAGGAATCTGTCGGAAATACTGGATGAGAATACCTTAATGTTTAGGTCATTCCCGACGAATTTTCGACGGATATTGTACATCCATCAGGAATCTGTTGGACGTTTCCAAAATTTGTGAAGTGATGGAGAACCAAAGGATTCCCGACAGATGTACAATATCAATTGGAAATCTGTTGGCAACTTTAGTTATTAACATTTAACGACAGATGTATAACATCCGTCAGGAATCCGTTGGAATGCTCGGAATTTTTTATAGTTACAATATATGTCGGTAATTCATCGGTAGTTTAAGAATTTTGAAATAATTTTATAAGTTATTAACATTTAGCGATGGATTGTCGATGGATGTGTTATGTCGGGAATCCGTCTGAAGGTTCATAAATTTTTACATAATTTTCTAAAGTGTTTAAAAGAAAATATAGATACATATATATATAATTATTAGATATCATAAAATTGTAAAAATTTAATCTGAATCTGATGAATATTCTAAAATAGCTGAATTTCCATCGTCAAACTCGATATTCTCTTCTTTTGAATCTTGAAATACGTTGTAATCTCTGTACGTCGTGTCATCAACAACAAGGTTAACTTCAATAGAAGTCTCGATGGAACCTAAGTTCCCAATTGTGTTTTGATGCATAGGGTCTTGTTCGGAAGTAACACATATCATTCCTCTAGGCTGTATTGACATCACTATAATTCAATGATCTTGCTTGTTCCTCACACGAGGATATCAAATATAACAAACATGATCCGCTTGTGATGCAAGTATAAAAGGATCATTTTTGAAGTCATTTATGAGAGTCAACATATGTAACACCAAATTCGTCTTAACGTTGACCCATGACAAGATCATACCAATTAGAGTAGAACACAATACATCTCAAATAATTCTGGCACATACAGTGGATAGCTTAGTTTTTTTCTCCATCATTATGTCATGCGGGTCGTCTATTTTTGGTTTGGACTTGCGATAGAAATTAGTAGCTAACAAAATTTGACGTTTTTTCAACAATACTTTGTACGATGATTTAACCTTCAACTCTGACAAGATTTTGGATTTTTTTCTTTAGGTGGAACATTCTCTCAAAAAGGATACATCCATCGTTACTGAACAGGTCCACCAAGCGATGCTTCTCTAGGGAGGTGAATAGGAAGATGTTCCATAACATCAAAAAACGCTGGTGAAAATATTTTTTCGAGCTTGCAAATGAGAACTGGTAATTTTTCTTCCAAATTTTTGAAAAAGTCTTGCTCCAAATTTTTCTTCCAAATGAGAATCATTTGCGGTAAGTGATCTTGTACATAAATCTCGGAAAAGCACCAATCTCTGCATAATAAAAAAGTTAATATCATATAATGATAAATAAACATATAGTTATATATATATATATAATAATGTAAACGTACCTGCAATTGCTCCGTGGATGTTTTTAGGGAGAAGATTGCTAAATAAAAATGGAAAATGTCTTTGCATGACAACATAAAAATCATGATTTTTCACCCCTGAAACTTTTCCTTCTACAATATCGACATAATTACGAAGATTAGATGTGTATCCATCTGAAAATTTGAACTATGCTTAATCCACTAAAAAAACTCGTCTTTTGCATGCGCATCCAACCAAAATACGGGAGATAATGATTTTTCATTTGACATTACATGTAATTCTTTCCGGGAAAAAATATCCGGCAAATCCAATCTAGTTTTCTAATTATCTTTCGTTTTTCCTTGCATATTTAGAACGATATTCATATGTTGTCGAAAATGTTTTTTCAATGTGCATGACATCTACATTATGACGCAACATATGGTCCTTCCAATATGACAAATCCCAAAAAATACTCTTCTTGTGTTAATTATGGTATTCGCTCTACAACCATCAACAGGATAATGTCTGTTACGTCCACATGAAGTCGTACTCTCAGCACAAACATCTCTAAATTGAGTCATCATATAATTTCTGTCTAGCATAGGAGGTGGACCATCAAAATTTATTTTGTTTTTCAGAAACAAAGTCTTGCTTCGACGATATGAATGATCTTGTGGTAGAAATTGTCAATGACAATCGAAATAACTAGTCTTTCGTCCGTTTTTGAGTTGGAACGCATTATAATTATCTTGATAATATTGGCATGCTAACCTTCCATGCATTGACCATCCTGATAACATACCATATGCTGGAAAATCACTTATGGTCAACATACGTACTGCTCGCATAAAGAAGTTTTGTTGGGCGGAAACATCAAATGCTTCAGCACCATTTTCCCACAACATTTTCAAATCATGACTTAGTGGCTGCAAAAAAATATCAAGTAATCGCTTAGCATGCTCTGGAGCGAGGACGAGAATTGTTTAAAACAAATACTCTTGTTTCATGCACAACGATGAAGGCAAATTATAAGGTGTCACGATAACTGGCCACAACGAATATTGCCTCCCATGCTTCCTAAAAGTGTTGAATCCATCTGTAGATACCCTGAGGTATATGTTCCTAGATTCATATGCAAAACTAGGATAGACATCTTGAAAATGTTTCAATGCTTCCGCATCCGAGGGATGCACAATTTCTTCATTTGAGTTATGTTCTTCATGCCATCTCATAGGTTTTTTCGTGTGTTCAGATTGATATAGCCTTATTTAGAGTATGTTAATGGCAAATACCACATCCGTTTATAGGGAATAAGTACTCTACCTCTTCTCTCTTAAAATCAAGGTTTGTGACAAAATTGACACTTCATGCATTTTTAATCATTTCACCAATAGATCATGCAGTTGTCAATACACACATCAATCATCTAATATGACAATCCAAGATCAGCTACAAGTTTTTGAACCTCGTAATATGAAGCAGGTGCAATATTATCTTCATGTATATCTTTAACAAAATCAACTATCGCATTCACATAATCTTCAGTCAAGTTGAAACCCGTCTTTATCGTCATCAACCTGTTTGCAGTCGATAAAGATGATAATCCATCTCAAAAAAATTTCAGGTTTCCAAATTAGGTTCCTCTATTCTACTTCCATCCTTGTATGATGCTTTATGTTTTCACGAAATATTCACCATCTCCACAATACTTGCGTTTATATCAACTTCTGATGCCAACTCATCTACTCTAACATTAGTATTATCTAACCTTTTTGAAGCGCTACCATAATATTGCATTGCTACATCAGTTTGTCCATTTGAATACCAAATTTTGTAACCCGGCATAAATCCAGTCCTATACAAATGATTATGTACTTCTCCAATAGAGATTAATCTATGATTCCGATATTTAATACATGGACAATACATTTTACCATATTCCGATTTCATGTTATTATTTGATGCAAATGTCATGAACTCCTCCACACCTTGCGTAATTTCATCCATCAATTCCCCCGTCGTTGAATCATACCGAGGTTTATCCTTCCACGATCGAAAATAATCATAAAAATTTGAATAAGACATTTGTTCAGATTTTTGTTTTGGTGAAATTGTGAAGAAGAAGAAGAAGAAGCGTATTTATAATTGAAATTACAAAGATTATCACGAATTTTAAAATATTTTTTAGAATATTCTTAAAAATAATCGGATAACATCAAAAATCTTATGTTTTCTTGTAGTGGAGTCGGATATCCAGTTTGCATCATTATATCTTTCAAAAACTCCTGGTTCTCTATCATAGTGCAATCCATAGTCCTTAGTATAACATAGTTCAATACTCTAGTTATAGCTTTCCAATGATTATGTTTTGAATTACTAGTATAGCGATTTAGTACATTTGCTGAGAACACCAGATCCGGTCTAGTACAATTTGTTAACTACATCATACTTCCGATGACTCGTGCATACTCTAGTTGTGACACCGATTCATCAGAGTTTTTTTTCAAGTGAAGTTGAGAGTCGAAAGAAGTTTTTGCACTTCCATTTGAGTAGTTATTAAACTGCTCAAGTATTTTTTCATCATAATGAGCTTGAGATAGGATGATTCCTTCAGAATGTCTAGTTATCTTGATTCTTAGAATAACACCCGTTAATCTCATATTTTCCATGTCAAATTTCCCACTAAGCAGATTCTTAGTTTGATTGATCATGTCTTTATTGCTACCTATGATAAACATATCATTCACATACAGACATAATAAAATCTATTTTTTGGAGTATTTTTGATGTAAATACATTTATTGCATTCATTTATGTTGAAACCAATTGACAACATTACATTGTCAAATTTTTCATGCCATTGTTTAGAAGTTTGTTTAAATCCGTACAATGATTTTACAAGTCTACACACTTTGTATTCCTGACAAGAGACAACGAATCTTTCAAGTTGTTTCATATAAATCTCTTTTTTAAATCATAATTTAAAAAAGTAGTTTACATCCATTTGATAGATTTCCATGTCCATAAATGTTGCGATGCTTATCAGCATTTTTATACTTGTTACTTGATAATAGGTATAAAAAAAATTGAAATCTTCTTTTTGTAGGAACCCTTGCACCACAAGTCTAGCTTTGTTCTTTTCTATTGAGCCATCGATTTTTAGTTTTTAAAAACAAAAATCCATTTACACCCTTGATCTCACAATTGGCTGCTTCCTTTCATGAAGGTGCATCAGGTTTCGAAATGGCTTCTGTGAATGTTCTCGGCTCATTCTATAAAAGAAATACCATCAGGAAATTATCACCAAAACATTTTTCCTTACGAGCTCTTTTGCTTCATCTAGGTTCATCTTCAATGTTTTGTGCTTTAATTACTGAAATTCCAAATGTGCTTGCCTCATTTGTTGAGGTGATTGCATCGCTCTCTTCACGTGTTCCTTTCAGATATTTATCCTTACACGGAAACATGTTCTAAAAATATTGCATTTGTTGATTCCATAATCGTATTGATATAGATATCTGGTATATCTAATTTATGTACTAAAAACCGATAAGCACTACTATTTTGTGCGTATCCTATGATATGCAATCCACACTTTTAAGTCCTATAGTGACCCTTTTTAGAGGAGGTACTACTACTTTTTCTAGGCATCCCCACTCTTTCAGGTATTTGTACGATGATACATTACTTTCCACAATTCATACGGCGGTTTGCTGGTGGTTTGTGTGGTATTTTTTTGAGGATATAATTTGTGATGAGTAGCGCTTCCCCCCCCCCCACAGATTCTATCCAGATTCATGCAACATTACATTCATCATTTCTTTTAAAGTTTGGTTTTTTTCGTTCCACAACTCTATTAGATTCTAGTGAGTAGGGAGCTGTTGTTTAATGGATAATGCTATTTTCTTGACAAAATACATTAAATGGTCCATCATATTCACCTCCTCTATCACATCTAACTATTTTAATAGTTTTCTTAATTTAATTTTCAACTTTGAGTTTGTACTCCTTAAATTTTTGCAGGAATTCATTCTTACTATGTAACAAATACACGTAACAATATTTTGTACAACCATATATGAAAGTTACAAAATATATTTTACCACCTCTAGTTTGTATGCTTTTCAAATCTTGTAAATCAGTGTGTATTAATGCTAGAGGTTCAGTAGTTCGTTCAAGATGAAGCGATGGAGCTTTAGTGAGTTTTGCTTCAACGCATATCTCACATTTGTCTTTACTTATTTTGCATTTTGGGATCATGTTAAAACTAGTCAATCTTGGCATCGATTTATAATTTACATTTCCTAACCATTCATGTTATAAATTAAAAGACTCAACCAAATAAACAACTTGTTTTTTATTCACTACAACATTGGAACAAGTAGGAACATCATTTTTCTTGGAACTGTCATTACACACATTTTTACCACTCCTCTCTAGACATACTTCTTTCCCAAGTACACCCCATTATTCCTAGAACTAACTTTTCAGACTCAGCGTTGATGGAGAATCCATGCTTGCTCATCCATATTCCGAATATCAGGTTCTTCCTCATGTATAGCACGTGCTACACGTTGGTGAGAGTGACCTCATGTCCAGATTCATCTTCAGCACCATTTTGTCGTGGCCTTCAATATTGGAAAATATCGTGTTTTCCCATCATCAACTGCTCCTTAGATTTGTTTTTTTGATAGGTACCGAACATGTCTCGATCAATGTAGATGTGAGTGGTTGCTCTAGTATCATATAACCACTCCTTAGCGCTTTCCTCAACCATGTTGGCCTTAGTGACCACCGCACATAGGTCAGCTTCGGTCAAGTTGGCTTGAGCATTTTCCTTTGCCTTACTACGATATTCTGAGGACTTATGTCCTTTCTTACTACAATGATGACAATTTCCGGAGGATTTCTTCAGGTTGCCTTGGTCCTTAAAACTTGTGGAGGCTTGAGGCACGACCTAGTTAAACGTATGTTTACTAGGTCCATTGTTGTTTGTCACAACTTTTCCTTTGCCCTTTTTGTGTATTCAGCCACATTTGCATTATGATTGAGATAAATTTTTAAATCGACCCAGCCGGGAGGTAACTTCTCAATAAATCAGTTCACTGTGAACGTTACACAGAACTTTATTCCCTCATCGGCTATTTCTTGGGAAATCATTTACAGTTCATGAACTTGCTCAATGATAGGCCTTGAGTCCACCGTTTTAAAGTCAAGAAATTTCTTAACTGCATATTTCCGAGAACCTACGTTCAAAGACTTCCACTTCTTTTCCAAAGCATCCCAGAGATCTTTGGAAGTTTTGACCTCACTGTACACATTAAACAGTTGATCCACCAAATGGCTTTGAACGTAGCCTCGACATAAATAGACTCCATGGTTCCACGACTCGATGCTAGCAAGAGCTCATGGATCACTATTACCTGGAGGTAATATTGGCTTAACCTCAATGAAATAATTCCCCAATTTCAAAGTGGTTAAAAAGAAATGCATCTTCTACTAACAAGTCTTGAAATTATATCCATCGAATTTTTCTGGCGTAAGTCATGCGTTTATAGCGCTAGGCACAAACGGGACATCAGATGGGGATGAACCAAATGGTCGACCACTCCCAATCTGGAGCGTCAACTCCCTAGTGTTAATCCTATCATTGGCACCTACATATGTGGTATCAACAGCCATGTGGGCAGTTTCGATAACTATTTTTTAGATGAATCTGTTCAAATAGAAAGAAAACAGAATCAATATAGATAATACACAAATACGATACCAATATAATCGATTTTGAAAAATTATTAAAATTGCGTTCTATAGAATTTTTCTTTAAAAAGCATTCCAAAAATTTCTAGGGATATCACAATATATATATATATATATATATATTTGTAGTTACTTTAACATGCATTTCTAAAACTATTATTTTCAACGTTTCGCGAAACTCACCGTGTGGCCTTTACAGAAATTTTTTAGTAAAACACGTAAATCGTTTAGTTTTGAAACTTTCGTGGAATTGCTATAACACGTTTGCAATATCATTTCAGATCGATCACCAAAAAACCGATTTAAAACATGTTTTAAAATCATTTCCGACAAATAAAAAAAATTGTAACGTTTGAAAAAGCGTTATGGATATATCAGAATCATTTGAAACCATATTTAGATAGATGAAAATCGTTTTGAAACATATGAAAATCGTTTGAAAACCGATCGCAATTCCCAATCGATTCAAGCGATAAGCAAGAAATGGATTTAATGAATTAAGATTGTTATAATACGAAAAACTAGATTAGAAAACCGCGATGTAAAAATGATTTATGGATCAAAAATGATTGAAATCCAATTGGGAAAAAGTCAAATTCGCGGAGTTGAGATTTCATCTCTTTCCTTAATTCATTAAATCTTCCGTACTGTGGTGGTTGAACGAGATTATGAATCTCAAAATACAACCACAATGAGAATATAATCGCAACACCCAATTATAGAATCTGTGAATAAAATTCTACGCTATACTCTCAAGACTTACTGTGAGAAGAGAGAAAAAAATGAAGAAATTGTTGAACCGCTTTCTTTTAAGACGAAAATGTGTGAGAATGCGAAGAGCCAAGAAGCATTAATGAGGCACCAAGACTCGTTTTATAGCTTTAAGGGAGCGGTTTTGTAATCCTAAATCGTGGGAGGGAGCGGAACCGACAAAAAAATTGTGGGCGCATGGAAGAGAAAAAATTGAGTGCGGTTTAGAGTTTTTACTCACTTTTGGGCCAAAATCTTAATCAAAATTCGACAGAAAAAACCGTATTGCTAAGAGTCCGAGCCTGAGCCTGGTCCGGCCCGGCGGCGGCATCGCGCGCATGACTTAGTCTTGTTTTCTCCAACATTTTTAATCTACTATATGAGTTCTTCCATTTATATATTAAGAGATTCTCCCCAAATTTCCAATGTGAGATTTTTGTCTTTTTTCATTAATTTACCCAATAAACTTATGGTTTTTTCATAAGTCTAATAGTTCATTTCTCATTTCAACAATTTTTTCAATCAATATTTAAACAATATTATCTAAATTGAACAAAAAAATTTGTTCTAAAAATTTGTTCGAACATAAAATATGTCCTATTATCTTTGTTTATTCATCCAATCTGGCACATTATTTGTACACCACCCAATCGCTCTGATTATCCTCGTTACAAAACTTTTTCTTGTTCTCCCGTTTTCCTTTTTTGATGTTAAAAACGACCAATTTTAATTTGCTTCTTTACACCTTTTAAATATCTTCTTGTCAAGACATTTCTTCTACAGTAATCCTGTTCAGCTTTTCTCTTCACATGCCAAACTACTTGGAAAAAAGGCTATGTTTCAGTCAACCACTCCTTGTGCGCCACGTTACTCCTGAGTTGTTGAGTCAACCACTTCTCCCCCCCCCCTCCGCCCCTACCAAATTCACGGTCGTCTTTTGTTTTCACTAGTTCCAGTATTGTACAGGTCTCTTAGGTGCTAAACGATATTCATAGTTAAATAGAATTTATAATTTATTCAGCTCTCATATAATTTTTTTTAAATATTCTCTGAAATAATTTTTTTTATTTTTGAATATGTAAACTACATTTTATGTGCATCCGGTGACAAGTTAAGCTAGAAGAGCTAGGCACACTAGAGATTGAAAACAATGAAATAAATTTTTATGTTTTTGTGTGAAAGTTGAATAAAGTCTAAATTCAGTTTTAACAAACATTTACTAACTATAATAGATTTTTCCTTTAGGAAAAAAGAAGCAAGAAAGTAAATATACTTTATTACATGTAAATAACTCTCAATACAAAACACACATGAGAAAATGGTAATTTTGATACAAGAACCTTTCTATCTTAATCTTGATTTGAAGAGAAAGGCCTAATAACAAGTAATAATCAATGCTAAAGATATAAACGTAGCAACTTTAGCGAACCCTCCGGCAATTAAGCCTGACTTCATTACCATTCCCACTAATACTACTCATCTTGATCATGGATTTCACAAAAGCCTTCGCATATTTTTCATTGGAATTGGCGTATTTGGCGACGAGTTTCTTAGTAGAGGACAATGTGAGAAGCGATTGGTCGGATGAGAAGAGTGACTTGCCTTGGATAAGCATTTTGTAGTAGACATTGTCGAATGATGTCGTACTTCCATCCATGGTCGTTCCGGCGTTTTTTACCTTGTTATGTATTGGGCAAACTCCCTTTAAGCTTGCTGCGAACGATGGGTTTAGTGTTGGGTCGACCTCTTGTTGTGTGTTGAAGTTGTGGATCCTATTCTGGAAAGATGAGCAATGGGCGAATCCTAGTGTATGTCCGCCTGATATTTTATCCGAACTTAAGACATGAATATCATATACAGAAATGCCTTAAGATGTTAATATAAAGATTTTTCTTTTCAAAATATTCGTTTTAAATTACCATTAAAAAGTATCTTTTTCTTCCAAAAGTATCATAAACTCTAAAAGTGATTTTCAAGGGTTTATAATTTACATATTTGGATTTCGAATGGTAAATTTAGATATAATTTTAAAGTTTAGGGTTTATTTTTAAAAATTTAAATATTAATTTAATTTTGTATATTCTTGAAAAATACATTTGATAGTATTTAAAAGAATAAAATTATTCTGAGAAAAAAATCTTTTTTTTTATTGGTAACTTTGAGAAATGCCCCATCAGATAATTACCATAACTTTTTTTTCTGGAAAATCGGTGGATGGAAATTTTTTAAATAATGTGATGCATTTTTAAAACGTGCTTTTTTCCTAGCAATTTTTATATTATTTTAAAACGTACCATTGATTTTCGTAAATATTACCGCGACTTCTGTAAATCATATACGAGTATTTGAACTATAGTTGTATTTGTCAATTGAGTCTTTTAAAAAATGTAGTTTTGTTTAGACAATTAATATTTATCGTTTTTTTGGGTTAAAATCTTGGTGACGTACGCGACATGCATGCGTTGTATATTTTACGTGAAGGAGAGTGTGAAGTAAGTACCGGAGAGCACTACAAGATCGTGCATAGATAGGCCTCTTTGGCCGAAATTTTGACGTAATTGAGATATGTTGAAAGTAGGAGCTGGTAGTTGTCTTGTTTCTATTGCCTTTGATATTCTTCCATCTTTCCTCCCTTTAGGCACTTCCCATGTTGGCCCTCCTGACTACAAAAACATCCACATCCACATTTAAAATTAGGTCAAGTGAGAGAGAGAGAGAGAGAGAGAGAGAGAGAGAGAGAGAGAGAGAGAGAGAGACTAACAAGAGCGACTGCATCCCTTGCAGCGAGTGAAAGAATGTCAGCACAAGAAACGACACCGGGACATTGTTCTTCTAATGCCTTCTTTGCATTATCAATTACATAAAATGCATGTAGTGAGATGTTTGGAGGTCCATCTTTCTCAGCTTTGTTCTTACCCTTTGAGTCTAATAGCACCGACCCATCACATCCCTATAAGTATTAAAACAGTATTCACGAACAACATTATTTAATTAATTAGGTTATATATATAAGATTAGTGTGGTGTGTTTTGTAATTGTTACTCTGATGAAACAGTCATGAAAATGCATCCTCAAGAGAGCAGCAGGAACAGTTTTGTCATTTGACATTGCTTTCTTGACTGCATTTGTGACAATGTGGTCGACTTGTGGACATGACTGCTCGTAGTAGTGAGGACTCAGTGCGTGGACTTCGAGAGAAACTGATAAGATCACCATGAGAAGGAGATTGAAAAAATTTGCATTCATTTCGGCAAACTTTTTTAAGTACTAACAAATTTTTAAATCTTTCTTGATTGATAAAAAATGAATTTCTTGAGTTGCTTAGTTGATAGAGAATGAATAAGATTTTATAGGCATAGCTAAAGGAGGTTAAATGTTTGGGAAATGGAGTTGTTAGTGAGAGAATAAGTTTGTTAAGCAAGTTAGGTCATGAGGACGAGACATGATTTGGTTGTGGTGGAGTAGATTCTTGAAAGTGATAGAAAAATTGTTCAATAAAGCAATAATATGTGTGTGTGGTACGAGAAAAAGAAATTGTTCAATAAAGAAAGTAACGAATTGTTAATAAAGTTATAATGAATTATGCATTTGATATATCAACTCTAAACAACCAAAGTAGGCTCAGTTTGGTTGTGGTGGAGTAGAGTTGAAGCATAATTAATTTAGATTCTTGAAAATGGCATCACAAAGGGAAAAAAAAATATTCAATAGAGCATTATTAATGTGTGTCGTTTTCTTTTGTTTACGTAGAAAATTAACGCTCT
This sequence comes from Pugionium cornutum, assembly GCA_018901935.1. Taxonomy (NCBI): domain Eukaryota; kingdom Viridiplantae; phylum Streptophyta; class Magnoliopsida; order Brassicales; family Brassicaceae; genus Pugionium; species Pugionium cornutum. Next base: position 18,290,635 of record CM032162.1, on the reverse strand, counting down.
AAGAAAATGATTTGACATATGATATAAAAACTCTCAATTAACAAAAAAATCTGGTTTTATAAATTCAAACAACAAATAAGTATGTTTGTAATAATTTTAAAACAACCTACCAAATAGTGGCGAGACCAAAAAAATCAAAAAGTCATTATTGGTTTCTTTGATTCAAATAACGGAAAAGCCACGGTGGCTGCGTCTTTTTATCTTCTTGTTCTCATGTTGTATTACTCATTGTTCTCAAGAAGTTAGTTTTTAGAAAATGATAATATCTTATTAGAAAAGGTGATATGATTAAAAATAATTATAACATAGAGTTTAGGCAAATATGACATAATAATTTTAAACATATGATAATTTTAAATATAATTTTATTTCTAAAAAATTAAATTATATTAAATTAGAAATGAATTTTAAAACAAATTTATATATCAAACACTATATGATTAAAAAATTAATATGATTAAAAACTTATTATCCCCTATATATTTCTATATTAAAAAAGAAGTGAGTTGTGAAAAAATATTTATATGTCATTACAAAATATGAAATAACTAAAAATATTATGATATAATATTTATTCAAATATACATGATAATTTTAAACATAAATTTATTTTCAAAAAATAAAATAAATCATATATATTAAACTAAAAGTGAGTTTAAAAAAATGTTTAATACTATGTCTATTTTCAGTTTTATGGTTTTATTTAGTTTTTATACATTTATAATTGTTTCAAATAATTAATTTGGTTTAAAAATTAAGATGAATAATTTGTATTATTTTTCAATCAAGGTTATTACTTTTTTACATGTCTATTGAGTTGTTCATATTTTAATTAGCATCTAATTGTATAATTGGTAGTTTAAGAAATTAATATTTAAAGATGAAACTTAATTTTACAAAAGATATATATAAGTTATAAAATATACAAAACTAATGGTTAAAAATATATATTATATATAAGTCCATAAATTTTTATTCAAATATAGTTTAGATAATTTGATTGTAAAATAAAAACGTAAGCATATTACAAACTTAAAACATAATTTTAGTACTTTTAAATACATAAAACACAATTAAAACTCATTTTTTATAATAAATATATAATATAATACATATAGCATCTTAATCAAATGTAACAATGATCCAAATTTATAATATATTATATCCATACAAAACATAAGTAAATTATCTAGTATCCGGTAAATATTTTTTTGAGTATTGAACTTTTATCGTAGTATATATCTTTTTAAAAATAAAATAATTTTTTATTCACCAACTTCTTTCAATTTTGTAAAATAAATAATGTAAAACATTATATAAAAGGAAAAACTTGAAAAGCTAAAAATTAATATTTTTAATCTCAAAATCTATTAATAAATTAAAATAAATAATTATGTATTAAATACAATTTACAAAATAAAATTAACATATATCAAAATGACCTTATTTAATATTATTATAACTAAATAGTTTTTTGAATTGAACTATCTTTAAAAATTATTAAATATAAGTATTTTAATATATTCTATAAGTATTTAGTTTAGTTTATAGTAATCAAAATTGCAAAGCACATCAAATATATTAGTTTTTTCTATAAAATTTCAAAAACACGACTTACAATTTATTTTTCTTGTTTATAAATGACAAATGATGTCAAAATCGTTTTTTTCATATCTCAATTGTGTCATAAACATAGCTTACCGTAATGTTAAACATACATCAGACTAGTTCTCACTCTTATTCTTCGAATATAGAAATATAATAGGTTTAGACCTACATTATACGCGAAAAAAATATTTATACGAAAAAAATAATTACACACTGTAATTAATTGTGTATTTAGTAATTATAAATTAGATATGTACATAATTTATTTTTTATTAAAATAATAATTTAAAATTTTTAAATATTAATTATATAAATAATATATACAATAAAATCATATTATACAAATGAATTTAGGTTGTGTCTATCTTAGCTACACCATATTATTAAATAGATAAAAATATAAATGTGATAAATATTTAATTAAATTAAAATTTTATTTTATATTTTATTTGACTAATTTTAAAATCCATAATTTTTTTATTATATTTATTTTTAAGTCAAAATATTTTGTTTATCAAAATATTAAAAAATTTATATATAATATATTATTAAATATTTGTGTAAGTTATTTTCTTAAATGATCTAATAAAATATGTTTTATATTTGCTTTAATATGCTCTAATTGTGTGATATAACAAATTTATAAATCACACATAAGAGTTTTTTTAATAAAATACTTATCAATTAATATATTAGAAATGTAGATTAGAATCATCACTTTTATCACCAATTATCTTTATTAATCAAACTTTACAAATTTACTTAAGTGATTTTTGCACATCATGCGGATTAGAAACTCGTTACATAATTAAAACATATTTATTTATATTTCAACATATATGAATGTGATATTGGCTTGATAACAAATAATAAAAAAGTATGTTAATAGACGGAAACGGACCATGATGAGCTGTCAATCGATGGGTAAGTTTTCACTTTATGAAGGATAACTATGGAAATAAAAATTATATTTTGTTGCATAGAGTCTTAGAGATCTACATAGTTTGACTTTATTATTAATAAATGAATAAAGTTTTTAGCTGTCCCGCAAATAAATTTTCAGTAGTTGAAAGATAGTTTCGAAGTTTTAGAATAGTAAATAAATAGAAAAGTTTGAAAAAGATATTTCACTTAAACGTTCAAAACTATTGTGTATAAAAAACTAAACTATAAACTTCATCTCATCGACTCTTATTTATGTTTAAACTGTTATTTTTTTTCATCTTGTTATAAATTTCATATTAAATGTTGTTGGAACAATTTTTTGAACAATATTTGTATGTTCAATTTGGGTATATGATATAAATATTGATTGTAAAAATTTGTTGTAATGTGAATGACAAATTGGCCATTGAGCTGAATCTATAAATTTGTTAGCTAAAATAATGAAAAAAGACAAAAGTTCCACATTAGAAATTTGAGCAAAAATCCTGAGTTGAAAAAAAAAGAGACCAAGTCATGCGTGTGCCGCCGCCGCCGGGCCGGTCTCGGGTCTCGGATATTGGGTCTTGGGTTTCAGATCTTAGATCTTGGCAAATTTTAGGCCAAATTTTTTATTACGGTTTTAGTCCAAAACCAAGTCAAAATCCCTAAACCATACCCACGATTTTTTTCTCTAACCGTCTACGATTTCTCGTTGGTTTGGTTTTCTCCCACGTTTAAGGTTGCGAAAACCGCTCTTTTAAGGCTATAAAAACAAACCTTAAACCTCATTAACGTAATCTTGCCCGCCACCTTTTCACATTCTCTCTCAAAATCGTTCCAGCGATCTCCCTCCTCTTCTTCTTGCACTGTAAGTTTCTCGAGAGTATATCGTAGTTATTGTTCGTATATTCTATAATCGGGTATTGCGATTATAGTCTTATCGCGGTTGTATCCTGGGATTCATAATCTCATCAAATCGCCACACTACGGGAGATTTATTAAATTAAGGAAAGAGATCATCTCGCCTCCGCGAATTCGTTTTTCTCTTAATTCGGTTTTCAATCTTTTTTTGATCTGTAAATCGTTTTTACATCGTGCTTTTTATATCTAATTTTTCGCGTTCTAACAATCTTAATTCAATAAATCTGCTTCCTGCTTATCGCTTGAATCGGATTGAGAATTGCGATCGATTTTTAAACAATTTTCAAAAACGTTTCTAAACGATTTTTCGATATAAAAAACGGTTTCAAACGATTCTGATCTGATTTGTAATGTTTTTTAAAACGTTTTCATATTATTTCAGTCGATCGGAATCGATTTTAAAAATGTTTTCAATCTGTTTTTTGTGATCGATCTGAAACAGTTCAGTGAACGTTTTATAACGATTCAGCGGAAAGTTTCAAAAATTCAAACGATCTAACCATCTTTGTCAAACGGTTTCCGTGAAAGTCTAACGGCGAGTTTCGCGAAGCGTGAAAAAAATATCATTCTAGAAATGCCTATTAGGGTTTCTATGAATATTATATATATATATATTAATAGAAACGCCTGTTAGGGTTTGTAAAGCAGGAAATATATTTCAGATTTATAAAGGAGTCAAAATATTTTTTAGAATTTCTCGGAATATCAAAAAAAATAATATATATATTTTGTGATATCCGCAGAAATTTGAGCGAATTCTCAGAACGCTTTATAAAGCAAATTTCCACAGAACGCAATTTTAATGATTTTTTAAATCAATTATATTGCTGTCGCATTTGTTTGTTATCCATATTGATTCGTTTCTTTTATATTTGAACAGATTCATCTGAAATGACTAACGAAATTGCTAACGTGCTTGTTGATACCACATCCCGAGGTGTCAATGATGGGATTAACGCAAGTGAGGTGACGCCCCAGATTGGGAGTGATCTACCACTTGGTTTATCTGCATCTGATGTCTCGTCTGTGCCTAGCGCTATAAGTGTAGGACTTACGTCAGACAAATTCGATGGGTCCAATTTCAAGACGTGGCAGCAAAAGATGCATTTCTTTCTGACCACTCTGAAATTGTAGAAGTATCTCACCGAGGTTAAGCCTGTCTTACCTCCGGGGAATACTTATCCACGAGCTCTTGCTAGTGTTCAGTCGTGGAACCATGGAGACTACTTGTGTCGAGGCTACATTCAAAGCCGTCTAGTGGACCAACTGTTCAATGTGTACAGTGAGGTCAAAACTTCCAAGGATCTCTGGGATACCTTGAAAAAGACTTATAAGTGTTTCAACGTACGCTCTGGGAAATATGAAGTTAACAAATTTTTTGAGTTCAAAATGGTGGACTCAAGGCCCATCATGGAGCAAGTTCATGAACTGCAAATGATATCCCAAGAGTTAACCGTTGAGGGAATGAAGCTGTGTGAGACATTCACAGTGAACTGCTTTATTGAGAAGCTACCTCCCGGTTGGGTCGATTTCAAAAATTATCTCGACCACAAGCAAAAGGCTTTGACGTTGTCAAACTTAATTTCTAGGTTACAAATTGAGTCAACACATCACATATCAGATCACCATCTCGATCATAATGCAAATGTAGCAGAATATGCAAGAAAAGGCAAAGGCAAGGTTGTGGCAATCAACAATGGACCTAATAAACATGCGTTTAACAAGGTCGCGCCTCAAGCCTCAACAAGCTTTAAGAAGCAAGGCAACCTGAAGAAATTCTCTGGGAGTTGTCATCATTGTGGTAAGAAAGGGCACAAATCCTCGGAGTGTCGCAGTAAGGCGAAGGGAAAAGCTCAAGCCAATCTCACTGAAGCTGACCTATGTGTGGTGGTCACTAAGGCAAAAATGGTTGAGGAAAACCCTAGAGCAACCACTCACATCTACATCGATCGAGATATGTTCAGTTCTTATCAGAAGAACAAGTCCGAGAAGAAGTTGATGATGGGAAACACTGCGTTTTCCAAAATTGAAGGTCACGACAAAGTGGTGGTGAAGCTGACATCTGGACACGAGGTCAATTTCACTAATGTGAAGCACGTGCCAGACATGAGGAAAAACCTGATATCTGGGACATTGATGAGCAAGCATGGGTTTGACATCAATGTTGAGTCCGATAAATTGGTTCTTAGGAAGAATGGGGTGTACATGGGAAAATGGTATGTCAGCAGAGAACTTATCAAAATGTGTGTCATGACAGTTCTAAAAAAACAATGATGTTCCTAATTGTTCCAATGTTACAATGAATAAGAAACCAGTTGTTTATTTGATTGAGTCTTTTAATTTATACCATGAACGATTAGGACATGTGAATTATAAATCAATGCAATGATTGATTAGTTTGAACCTAATTCCAAAATGCAAAATAAGTAAACACAAGTGTGAGATATGCATAGAACAAAACTCACAAAAACTCCATCATCTCATGTTGAACGAACTACTGAACCTATAGCATTAATACACACTGATTTATGCAATTTGAAAAGCATACAAACTAGAGGTGGTAAAAAGTATTTTGTGACATTCATAGATGATCGTACAAAATATTGTTACGTATATTTGTTACGTAGTAAGGATGAAGTCGTACAAAAATTTAAAGAGTACAAGCTCGAAGTTGAAAATCAACTTAAGAAAACTATTAAAATAGTTAGAAGTGATAGAGGAGGTGAATATGATGGACCGTTTAATGCATTTTGTCAAGAAAATGACATTATCCATCAAACAACAGCTCACTATTCACCAGAATCTAACGGAGTTGCGGAACAAAAAAACCGAACTCTGAAAGAAATGATGAATACAATATTGCAGGAATCTGGGTTACCCCATAATCTGTGAGAGGGGGGGGGGAGCGTTGCTCACCACAAATTATATCCTCAATAAAATACCACACAAAACAACCGGCAAAATTCCGTATGAGTTATGGAAAGGCATTGTACCTTCGTACAAATACCTGAAAGTGTGGGGGTGCCTAGCAAAAGTAGCAGTACCTTCTCCTAAAAAGGTTGCAATTGGACCTAAAAGTGTGGATTGTATATTTATAGGATACACACACAATAGTAGTATTTATCGGTTTCTGGTATATAAATCAGATATAGCAGATATCCATGTCAATATGATAATCGAATCAAGAAATGCAACTTTTTTTGAGAACGTGTTTCTGTGTAAGGATATCTAAAACGAGTACGTGAAGATAGTGATGCAATAACCTCCACAAATGAGGTAAGCATATCTGGTACTTCAGTAACTGAAGTAGAAAATGTTGAAGATGAACCTAGACGAAGCAAAAGAGCTCGTAAGGAAAAAATTTTTGGTGATGATTTCTTGACGGTCTTTCTTTTAGAGAATGAACCGAGAACATTCACCGAAACCATGTCTACACCTGATGCGCCTTCATGAAGGGAAACTGTGAATAGTGAGATCGACTCCATTATGCAAAACCATATATGGGAGATAACCGATCTACCACAAGGCTCTAAGGCATTATGGTGTAAATGGATTTTCAAAACAAAATTGAAAACCGATGGCTCAATAGAGAAGTACAAGGCTAGACTTATGGTGCAAGGATTCCGATAAAAAGAAGGTTTGGATTTCTATGACACCTATTCTCCAGTAACGAGAATAACTTCAATAAGAATGTTGATAAGTATTTCAGCGTTGAGGGACTTGGAAATACATCAAATAGATGTAAAACCCGCTTTTCTAAATGGTGATTTAGAAGAAGAGATTTATATGAACCAACCTGAAGGTTTTGTCATCCCTGGTCAAGAACACAAAGTGTGTAGACTTGTAAAGTCATTGTATGGACTCAAACAAGCTGCTAAACAATGACATGAAAAATTTGAAAATGTAATGATGTCAAATGGTTTCAGCATAAATAAATGCGATAAGTGTATCTACATCAAAAATATGCCAAATGGGTATATTTTGTTATGTTTATACATGGATGATATGCTTATCATTGGTAGCAATAAAGACATGATCAATCAAATTAAGAGTCTGCTTAGTGGAAAGTTTGACATGAAAGATATGGAATTAGCGGATGTCATTATAGGAATCAAGATAACTAGACATTTTGAAGGAATCATCCTATCCCAAACTCATTATGCTGAAAAGATTCTTGAGCGGTTTAAGAACTACTCAAATGGAAGCGCAAAAACTCCTGTCGACCCTCAACTTCACATGACCAAAAACTCGGGTGAAGCGGTATCACAACTAGAGTATGCACGAGTGATCGGAAGCTTGATGTACTTAACAAATTGTAATAGACCCGATCTGGTGCACTTAATAAATGTATTAAGTCATTACACGAGTAATCCAGGAGATAATCATTGGAAAGCTATAACTAGAGTATTAAACTATCTATGTTATACGAAAGATTATGGATTGCATTATGGTAGAGAACACGGAGTTTTGGAAGGATATAGTGATGCGAACTGGATATCTGACTACAAAAACTCGAAATTCACAAGTGGATATATCTTTACACTTGATGGTGTAGCAGTGTCTTGGAAATCTTGCAAACAAACTCTGTTGGTCAGATCGACCATGGAATCTGAGTTCATACCTTTAGACAAAGCTGCAGAAGAAGCATAATGGCTTCGTAATTTTTTGGAAGATATCCCGATGTGGGAAAACCAGTGCCAGCAATATGTATACATTGTGATAGTCAATTGCCTATTGCTCGGGCAATGAACAATCTGTATAATGGTAAATCACGTCATATACGAAGACGACATAAAACCATTAGACACTTGATCTCAAGTGGTGTAATCACGGTAGATTACATCAAATCGGCTGATAACCTAGCGGATCCGTTTACTAAATGCTTAGCTCGAGATCAAGTCATACAATCATCAAGAGGAATGAGTCTTAAAGCCTATGACTAAAGATGAAGTTTGATGGAAATCCCACCTACGTGATTGGAGATCCTAAGATGTAGGTTCAAAGAGACTACTAAATAAAACGAAATATAAAAAAACACTGCGAGACTTACGTCTATACCCAGTTTCTAGGATGATAAACAATGTTGTTATGTGTATGTGTGTAGGATAAGCATTGGTTTTAATGATTTGAGACCATAACTTTGACATATAAGTGGAGTATTACAGGAAGCTCCTTAAAACAAAGCTAATGGCGAATCACCTTATGAGTATGAAATGGGGCCTTTTCTAGAAGAATGAAGGAAATGCTATATTCTCCAAGTTCACTCATGATTAACTGGGCAAGTTCACGACCAAAATGGACACAATAGAGAACATAGTTCTACGAGAAATGAAACTATGTTATACCTGTTGTCTCGGTTTACATCAAAGCTTAAGTGGTTCAAGACATCATGTTCACCTCCTGGTCGAGTAAACCCGACAGATATTGACAATGAGTGGTTCAAAGCTAAAACATGCCACCAACTCAGATACAGTGAATTTCATTTATACTCTCGGAAGTCTTTCTGTCTAGTCTATAGAATACGTCTAGATAGTTGGGTTCATCGAGTCTTTATTGCATAGAGTTATTTCTATTCATGTGGGGGATTGTTGGAACAATTTTTTGAACAATATTTGCATGTTCAATTTGGGTATATAGCCCAAATATTGATTGCAAAAATTTGTTGGAATGTGAATGAGAAATCATCATTGGGCTCATAAGAAGCCATAAGTTTGTTGGCTAAAATAATGAAGAGTGACAAAAATCCAACACTGGAAACTTGAGGAAAAATTCTCTAGTATATAAATGGGAGAGCTCATGTAGTAGATTAAAAGAGTTGAAGAAAAAAGAGACCAAGCCATGCGTGCACCGTCGTTGTCGCCGCTGGACCAGGCCGAGCTCGGGCTTGGGCTCGGGCTTTGGTCTTGGCAAAGGGCCGTAGACCCAATAAGGTTCTTTTTGGGCCAAATTTTGATTACGGTTTTGACCCAAAACCGAGTTAAAATCCCTAAACCATACCCACAATTTTTCTGCTAACCGTCCATGATTTTTCATCGGTTCGGTTTCCACCCACGTTTAGGGTTGCGAAAACCACTCCTTTAAAGCTATAAAACAAGCCTTAAACCTCATTAACCTAATCTTGGCCACCACCTTTTCACATTCTCTCTCAAAATCGTTCCAGCGATCTCCCTCCTCTTCTTCTCGCACTGTAAGTTTCTCGAGAGTATATCGTAGTTCTTGTTTGTAGATTGTATAATTGGGTGTTGCAATTATAGTCTTATCGCAGTTGTATCATGTGATTAATAATCTCATCAAACCGCCAAACTAAGGAAAATTTTTTGAATTAAGGAAAGAGATCATCTCGCCTCCGCGAATTCGTCTTTTTCTTAATTCGGTTTTCAATCATTTTTTGATCCGTAAATCGTTTTTACATCATGATTTTCATATCCAATTTTTCGCGTTCTAACAAATGTTACTTATAAATTTTATAATTGAGTATTTAATAATTTGTGAAAAAATTAACATAAAATAAATAAAAAATAATTTATACGTGTTGAAAATGATCAATACGTGTACAAAATTTGAGAAATTAAGCTTTATATAGTAAGGCACAATTAATATGAATCAATTTTTATATAATTCAGTAATCAGTGAATAACCAACAGAAAATCACGAATAAATCAGAGCAAAATGGTCTAATTTATTTGTTTTCTTAAATTTCGTAAATTAAAATATTTAATTTTGGTTATTAGAATAAAAATTATCGTTAAACGTATTTAATATTGTGCAATTGACAAAATAATAATTTTTAAAATTTTGTTTCAAATATAACATTATTAGTTTAAATTTCTAAAATAACATAAATTTAGTATTAAAATATCTTAATTTTTTAAACAAGAAAGAAAAAAACTTAAATATAATATTTTAATTATATTTATAATATTTTATGATAAATATGTATTTTTAAAAAATAATTTGTATTATTTTTAGAATTTTAAATTTAAAATATTAAATTTAGAATAAAAACTTAAAAATTTATTATTTTAAATCATTACTGTTTAATATTATATAAAATTTCTTAAATGTTCATAAATAATTGAATTTGTAGAAAATCTTCTTAATCGGGTATAAGAGAGGGATGGTAAGTACCAAAACGCACCAACAATGTACTTTTGTGCGGCGTAACGGACGATTTCATCAGTTAATCTGTCAATTTCCTATGCTTTGCTAGTTGAGTCTAGCTCCATGCAAAGATGCTTGCTATCCCGGATAGTCTTGTTACGATATGTCACATAGTATGTTATGTTCTATAAGAAATCATATTACGTGAAATATCTACGAAGGAAATGAAAAATGTATCTGACCATTGTGTCTCGTAAAGCATGTGGGAGCGGTGATCTGGAGTGGTGACAAAGGGCATTGATAAACATGTCTACTGGGTCTGTGGTTGCGGCCAAAGGGAAGAATGCTTTGTTGATCTGCTCCATATTAAACATATTTTGGTTGCAATCAAGGACAACGATCATGTGACACTGCAAATGAATGCATAGTCCAACACAATGTTTGGTTTGAAGTACCGGGGTGTAGATAAATTTGATGTGGGAGTAATCGTGCAAATCAAGTAAACAACACATGTAAAAGAAAAGAAGACTGGGCTAGGTGTTACAATGTTGTCTCTAACCCAATCAAGCATCTAAAAACGTTGACACAACTTCATGGTCTGGATTTATCGAGTAAAATAAGATTGTTGTAGTATGTTGGAGTCCAAAAACACATTAAGAAAACTTATTTTCGTCAATGGTCAAAACCACGTTAATTTTAACATTAGTTCATTTAGTGTAGCATTTATGGACAAATGTGTTATATTTCCTCTATGTATGGATGCTCATTTTGATCAATCAAAATTAAAAAACGAGTTTGAGAGATTGGAATGTCTTTGTGACATTTGGATGTGTTTAGTTCTTTTCCTTTAACGATACTATTATACTACACCAAGTTATGCTATACACGATTTTCTATACACGTTTTTCCATATGAATTTTATAATTCTCTATTGTACTACATAAATTTACTGATCGAACTTTAATTTTAAACGAATTTTGTAAATATTTTTAAAATTCCACAAATCGTGATTTTGGTGTGAAATTGCGTTCAATACATAATAATAACATTTAATACATTACGATTACATTAATCAAATACTGACCCAAATAATAATAAATCAAAATTGAATAAACCAAACAGTAACACAAAGTTCATACACTTTCTAGAAGGTATTCCTTTTTTTCTGAACATGATCTATACATTCTAAAATTTGAATTACTGGACAAACTAGATTTGGTGATAAAGAGCTTTGCACATTTCAAAAATGAATAGTTTACAAGTATACAAATTAAATAAGAGTAATATATTAAAATATCATAATTTTAAGTTTATCTCTCAAATTTAGCACACTAAAACTAAAATTCCAAAAATAACATAAATTATTTTGTAAAAGTAATTATTTACCTTAAATAAACTATATATAAAATTAAAACATAATGTTTGGGTTCATTTTTCCAGTTTAGTATTTAAATTTTTTATTAGAATTTTTTTAAAATTATTTTAGTATTAAATTTATGGTATTTTTGAAAATTTAAATGATTAGTGGTATATTTAGAATAAAAACTTGAAATAATGCTATTTTAGTCAATTTCCCATGATAAGGAGTTGTGTGTCAAAGATTCAAGCCATAAATGGTTGTACAACGGTTGAAAGTTGAGAAATATTGATTATGATATGAAGTTTGCTCATCCAAAGAGATTAAAAGAAGTTGAATTTGGTTTTGGAGATTCAACATTTGAGAAATCAGAAAATGTGGCAACAACCTTTTGATATTTGAGGTTTTGAAATCAAGTGCAAGTGATGAAGACATCAATACTAGGTTATTAGAAGCCGAAGAAGAGTACATTAATATACCTACTATGATACAAGCGCCAAGAACAAGATCAGACACAAGAAATTTTAGTAAGATGTTCAACAAATTTGTGGAGAGTATCATCATAATCACAGAAGATGCAGGATTCCATGAAGCCGAACTTGCTAAAAAAATACAAGAAGAAATCTATGAACAACTAAAGACTACATCAATTTTATTTCTTCCAGTTCTATAAGACTTCAAAGATACAACCTTGTTCATCATTGCTAAACAAATTTAAAAAGACATTATAAGAAGTATCAAGAGACTATAGAAGGTACTTGTTGCTATACTAGTATATAAAATTTCTTCTCACCATGTAATTACTTATGTTTTATGAAATAAAAACCTAGTTTTTCTTCCTTTGAAAAGAGCTCATGCCCTTAGCCTTCTTGTGTTCGAATCCTTGAAGCTTGAGTGCTCTAGAATTATCATAGACCTTCCATAGTCTGTGTAACGTCTCTCGATCCACCTATCTATCAAACCATCTCTTAGATCCTTCAGAAAGTACTCTATAACCAACTGCAGGGTCACCATTCATCTGCTCACCACACCATCAGTCATGAGCCTTTAGAAAGTACCATACAAGCAACTAGAGCCTCTCCAACAGTTCTCTTTGCTTGAATAAGCTCACTTGTTCCTGCATCATCTGCTATCAGAGCTTAACCGCTCCATTCATGTTTATGTACCTCTTTTTCGTTTTTACTCTGTCATTTCCTTGTTGACTTGTTGTTGAACTACATCTCCTCGTAAAACCCATAAAACCGAACCACAATATGTTGTTTTTGTGTGTTAAAATCCAGCAACACCATAAATTGTTGTTATCTTGTGTTGTTGCAACTAGATCTATCGATTTTCAGTTGTTTTTGTTTGTGTCTATTCGACTTCTTTTGCACTTCATCTGTTTTATTAGTGTGAGACAGATTGTGTGATATGGGAGAACTAGTAGATGTGAATGTTTCTCAGATGCTTGCTGCTATTCAAATTCAACTTTACAACCTAGGAGATCGCATGACAAGAATATAACAACCACCACCAATTCACAGAAATCCTATTTGAAATGTGAATGCCAAACGTGTGAATCATGAAGAAGATGATACAAGGACTTAGAAGATGATCTTCCACCAGAACCTGATCGCAATCCTAGACCAAGGAGACAATATCAATGTGACATAGATAGATTAAAAGAAACTTGGCACGGAAACAGAGACATAAAGCTCACGGCACCAACTTTAGCTGGAAAAGTTAATCCATATGCCTACCTTGATTGGGAAAGGCGTAAGGCATATATATTTGAGTATTGCCACTACTCAGGACAGAGAAAAGTGTCTCTAGCAACTGCTCAACTCACCGAAAGCGCTCTAGCATGGTGGGATAGAGATTTGTCTGAAAGAAAAAGACATACACATGGCCAGATCAGTACTTGGGAAGACATGAGGTTCCAACTAAGAAGTAGTTATGTCCCTGCATACTACTACTACAGAGAGTTGAAGAAGAAATTTCAAAAACTAACTTTCTAAATCTGTTGAAGAATACTTTGATGAGTTTGCTTAGAAACAGGTTGGAGATTGAAGATTAAGAAGAAACTTTGATGGCTCAATTCCAAGATGCTCTACAAGATTGAATTACTAGAAAAGTGGAGAGACATACCTATTATGATCTTGATGAGTTGCTGCATCTTTCAGTTCAGGCCAAACAACAAAAAGGTCCTGGACAAAGGAAAGGCCATTGACACGTAATCCAGATTCAAGAAATTCATAACTAAAACGTCAAAAAACAACAAACCAGAGCAAGGTAAAATTCTAACTCAAAAATTTCGTGACATAACTTGTTTTAAGCAAGGTGCACAATAAACTCTAAGGTATGTAGTTTGATCATAGATGGTTGTTCTTGTACTAACGTAGCCATCAAGTATTTGGTTGATAAGCTAGGTTTTCAAAGACAAAGCATCCTCGACCATACACCTCAAGTGGTTGAACGATGAAACTTAGCTAAACTTGCAGAACAAGACACCATACCATTCAGCATAGGTAAGTATGATCAAGTTTTGTGTGATGTGGTTCCTATGCAAGCTGGAATCTACTTGGAGGTCTTCCATGACAATTTGACAAAGAAGCATTACAAAATGGCCGCACCAATCACTATACCTTCATGCAGAACAACAAGAAACATATCTTGGCACCTTTAACCACACATGAGGTGCATGAGATGCAAAGAGCTATGTCTAAAGGAGAGATCTAAGTAAAACTAAACTATATGTAACACCTGCCACGTTTTTAAAATCTCTTGATTCTCAAGAACATGTGCTACTAATGATCTTTAAAGATGGGTTGTTTTTTGGTCAAGAAAAGGAAGAACTCCCTGTTGCTGTTCTAGAGCTTCCTGACTAATTCACTATTTTTCTTATAGAATAGATATCACCAGGATTGACACCTATAAGAGGAATCATCATCTCATTTTTTTTTTCTTGTAGCACCTTTGTCAAACCGAGCTGCCTATAGAGTGATCAGAGAAAGTCTAAGCCCATGTATTGTTCTTGTTTTTCTAGTGCCTAAGAAAGATGGAACTTGGAGAATGTGTGTTGTCTGTAGAGCAATCAACAATATCACTGTCCAATACCAACAATCAATTCCAAGACTTGATGACCTGCTAGATGAACTCAATGGAACAACTATCTTTCTAAAAGTTGATTTGAGAAGTGGATATCATCAGGTGAGAATAAAATAAGATGATGAATGGAAGACAGTGTTTAAAACCAAACAAGGATTGTAAGATAGCTAGTCATACCATTTGCATTCACAAACGCTCCAAGTACATTCATGAGACTCATGAACCATGTCCCAAGAGCTTTTATGTGTAAGTTTGTAGTGGTTTACTTTGATGACATTCTAATCTATCACTCGAATCTTGAAAATCACTTACGACATTTTGATCAGGTACTTGAAATGCTTAAAGCTGAAAACCTTTATGCTAACCTTAAGAAATGTAATTTCTACACTGATCAATTTGTATTTGTAGGATTTTTTTAAAGTTCTAAGGACTTAAAAGTCGATGAAGAAAAGACCAAAGCAATTCAAGATTGGTCAACCCCGACAACAGTCGGACATGTGAGGAGTTTCCATGGATTAGCTAGTTTCTATAGAAGATTTTTCAAGAAATTTAGTACTATTTCCGCACCCCTCACTTCATTAATTAAAAAGAATTTGAAATTCAAATGGGGACCAACACAAGAGCAGGCATTCAACGAGCTGAAAGATAGCTTCACACATGCAACTGTTTTGGTACTTCCTAACTTTGATAAAACCTTTGAAATTGAATGTGATGCTTCTGGAACATATATAAGAGCTGTCCTAATGCAAGGAGGAAAACCTGTGGTTTAATTCAGTGAGAAACTTAGTGGAGCTTCACTTAACTATCCCACATATGATAAAGAGGTCTATGCTTCGGTAAGATCTCTTGAAATTTGGTAATATTACCTACTGTCAAAAGAGCTTGTCATTCATATAGATCATGAGACGCTTAAGAACTTGAGAGGACCAACTAAGCTTAAGAGGAGGCATGCAAAGTGGCTTGAGTTTGTGGAGACCTTTCCATATGTGATAAAATATAAGAAAGATAAAGACAATGTTGTGGCTGATGCTCTATCAAGCAGACATGCTCTTATCAGCACAATGAAAGGTATATTATCGGATTTGAGCACATCAAGCCAATGTATGAGATTGATCTAGATTTTCAAGAAATATTCAAGGAGACAAACAAGACTGCATCTGGTATGTTTTATCAACATGATGGATTTTGTTTAAAGTAAAACGTATTTGTATTTCTTACGAATCAATGATAAAAATACATAATGGAGAAGCTCATGGAGGAGGACTCATGGGGCATTTTGGCCAAGATAAGATATTGAGTGTACTTGTGGAACATTTCTAGTGGCTGCATTTAAAAAGAGAAGTTTACAGGTTTTTGTTCTAAGTGCATCACTTGCTTGAAAGCAAAATCCAGGTCACATCCCTATGGTTTATGTATGCCTTTACCCATTCCTAACCTACTTTAGGTAGATATCTCTATGGAATTTTTCTTAGGTCTGCCGAAGATCAACCATAAGGAATCTATCTTTGTAGTTGTAAATATGTTCTCAAAGATAGCTCATTTTATACCATGTAACAAGACTAATGATGCTACTCAAATTGCTGATCTCTTTTTCAAAGAAGTAGTGCGTCTACATGGAGTGTTCAAAACAATTGTTTCAGATCATGACACCAAATTTTTAAGTTTTTTCTAGAAGACCTTATGGAAAAGGTTGAGAACTGAGCTGCTCTTATCAACCACTTGTCACCCATAGACCGACGGTCAAACAGAGGTAGTAAAGTGAAGTCTTTCAACCTTGTTGAGAGCCACAGTCGGTAAGAACCTAAGGAACTGGTTGTCTTTCTTGCCTTACATTGAGTTTGCTTATATAATCATGCTAAACATTCATCAACTAAACTTTCTCCTTCTGAGTTTCAAGAAAATTTAGAAGTAGTAGAGGGGTTAAAACAATGAAAAAACTACATCAGAATGTTCGTTCTGAGATTGAGAAGGCAAATGAGAAGTACAAGAAGAAGGAAATAAGAACAGAAAAATCTAAGTCATTTGAGCCATGAGATTTGGTTCAAATACACTTGAAAAAGGAGAATTTTCCAAGAAAGCGCAAGTACAAGCTTACGCGAGGAACAAAAGGTCCTTTCAAGATATTTGAAAAGTTTAGTGAAGGTGTTTACAAACTTGAACTTCCAGGTGATTATGGAGTTTCAGCTTGATATAGTCCTGATGAGCACCTTAGTACCGACCATGGCCCAATCCAATTGCCCGCAGAATGGGAGCCCTTGGTGACACGGTAAAGGAACATAAAATTATGAAAGAGGTTCAATCTAGTCGTGGAGAACTACCTCAAAATCTTGGGCCAGGAGGAACCAGCATGATTAGAAGCCTGCCAGACAACTGCCACCTCCGGCACCGTCTGGTGTAAGATTGTGTACCAATCTCACAAGCGGTATGACCGTGACTCGCAAGCGTGAGAATCACTCTTGGCTTAGGCGGGAAAGGGAACTAACATGAGGGGTTTTTGACCAAATAATATGATCAAAGGTGAAGCAAAGGAGAATCTCTCAATCTTACTTGGTCATGGCTTCAATAGAAAGGAAGTGAATCACACACCTAGTTTCTAAAGAACAAGAATAAGATCAAAGACAATGCTTTAACGAAAATACTTTGTATTCAACTATTTAATTAAACTATGGTTTGCCTTTACAATGAGGTCGTGCTGAGCATATTTACTGTTCTTGTTAACGGTGCTATGGTCTGAAAAGTGAAAAATATATCATACATTTAAAGTATATGACCATTCACCATTAATGTCTTGTTTGGCCAAACATGGAAATTGTAAATGTTTGTACCTTGAACTTAGAGGCAAATTTAAGGTATCTAGGTACATCCTGGATGATTTGGTAAGTATTTAAAACGTGATCAAATTACAAGACATAGAACTATTGTAATCTGAATACATTAAGTGCACTTGAGTTTATATATGGCAAGTCTTGGTGTTTAAATGGGCAACATGGAATCCACATGATGCTATGGTGGCTGGTGCATAATAGGTTGAATTTGGGCTTTCTTAGAGGCCTAATAAAGTCTCCTTGACGCCATATTTTTGTTTGCACGTGATTAAACCGGCTGGCCATCACACTTACCATAAACAGCTCTAATCGGTTCATTTGAAAGGACGGATGGACCCGCCTAGTTCAAGGTGTGTTTGGACTTCTAGAAGTTCTTAAGGGAGCTCCTATAAGTACCAAAAAGTCTCCTGGTATCCATAGAAATGTTTGGAGATTTTCATATAAGAAAAGTTCCAAATATGCTTAGTTTTGGCAATACCAACCTGATGAATGGTGCATGACTTGCTCTAGCCTGGTTTTTGTGAACTCCTTGTCGCTGTGTTTCCTCTATGAGTCAGGATTATATTCCAGATTTGGCATTGGCTGGCCGCTTCTTGGTTAGGCATGAATTCATGAAGATACACCCATGTATCCTTCTCCGCGTGTTTGTGTTCCTCGAGTCAGCGAGGCCGACCAGTTGGCCAGGGGTTGGGCCGATGACCTCATAATACCCTTTCCTTCTAAATTTTTGTCCTAAAAACATTTTGGTATGGACATAGAGAAGGCAAGTTAATACCTTAATTTACTTGAGGGTTTAGGGCAGTACCTCGGTTTATGGCCTTTGTGGTTTGGATGTGGTCATTATGCATCTGGCGGTTGTTCCTTGAACAGCAAGGAAACAACTACTCCTTTCCATAGCAGCTTTTTGTTTTGCTTAGCCTCCAAGGTTTTGGATTCCTTGAGTTACTGATGAGCTCATCGGCCCAAACCCCGGCCAACTGCCCGGCCCGGCCGGCCCAAGGAACACAAAGGCGGTCAAATATGCACAAAATGATACATGGGTGTATCTTCATGAATCCAAGCCTAACAAAGAAGCGTCCAGCCAAGACAAAACCTGGTCTATAATCCTGACTCACAGAGGACACGCGGCGACATGGAGCTCACCCCCAAACCATGCCAGATCAATTCATGCACCCTACATCAAGTTGGAGTTTTCGAAACTTACCATATTTGGAAATTTCCTTATATGAATGTCTCCAAACGTTTCTTTGGCGACCAGGAGATTTTTTTTATACTTGTAGGAGCTCCCTTAAGAACTTCTAGAAGTGCAAATACGCCTTGGATCAGGCGGGTTCATCCGTGCCTTCAAA
This sequence comes from Pugionium cornutum, assembly GCA_018901935.1. NCBI lineage: Eukaryota > Viridiplantae > Streptophyta > Magnoliopsida > Brassicales > Brassicaceae > Pugionium > Pugionium cornutum. The sequence continues at coordinate 18,271,463 of CM032162.1, read as the reverse complement.
TGAACCGATTGGAGCCCTTTATGGCAAGTGAGATGGCCAACTGGTTGAATAACTTGAAAACCAAAATATGGCGTCTAGGAGATATTATTAAGGCCCTAAGGAAGCCTAAAATAAACCTACCATGCACCAGCCACCATAGGATGACTTTCCATATATGGACCGATGTGCACTTAATGTGTTCAGATTTCAATATCTTTATTACTTGCAACTTGGACACGTATTGAAGATTTTCCAAAGCATCCAGGATGTACCTAGACACCTTAAATTCACCCCAAACCTCTCAAGATACAAGCATATACACTTTTCTTGTTGGTCCAACTAGACATTAATGGCCAACAACCATATATTTTAAATGTATGATTTCCTTTTCTCTTTTTTAGTTTTAGCACCATTGCTATGAGCACTATATAAACTCTGCACGACCTCATTGTAAAGATAGACCATCATTGAAATAAAAGTTGAATACAAAGTATTTTCTTCAAAGCCTTGTCTTTGAACTTGTTCTTATTCTTTTGAAACTAAATGTATGATTCACTTCCTTTCTATTGAAGCCACGACCAGGTTAGTTTGAGAGATTCAAACTCCCTTGGTTCACCTTTGATTGTGTGATTCGATCAAAACCCACTCCTTTTAGTTTTCTTGCCCGCTTAAGCCAAGAGAGATTCTAGGCCTTGCGAGTCACGGCCGTACCGCTTGTAAGATTGATACTCAATCTTACATTTATTTGGTATCAGAACTAAAAGCTCGTATCCCAAGTTGTGTTCATCCAACCTTTATCCTTTATCTTTTATGATTTTGTTTTGCATTTTGTTATTTACATCTTATCGAAAAACCAAAAAATATATTTGTTCTTATTCTTCATTTGCATTGTTTCTTGTTGATTCTTGTTGTTTCTATTTGTCTCCTCTCATATAAATCTAAGAAAACTCAAAAAAATTGTATTTCATATTTACTTAATTTCGTTCATCATAAGAAAAAAAACCAAAAATATAAGCATCACTCATTTTGTTATTTTCGAATTTAGTTACTAGTAAAGTTTAAAAAAAACAGATTCATAGAATATTTTTTTTGTCCTAATTAATCTAAAATATCAAAAAAAAATTGTGTTTTAGTTTGCTTTGAAGTTAGTTTCCAAAAGAAACAAAAACAAAAACCTCAAAATATTTACTTGTATCGATTTTCATTTTACACTACTTATGTGTATATATCATATATTCACTAGAGTGTAATTTCCTTATTTGTTCATTTGGGCCTGATATCTCTTCTTATTGTTGTGCAAGGCACAAAATTTAATGATGGAGCACTATGATGAAGAAGAAGACACCATGAGCATACCACAAACTGGTTGTAGTCTAGACAACGACTATGATCAATGCCTAAGCACCTGCGAGTGTGACTATGCAGAAGAGTCATGGAATCAATACTATTTGGAGACTGATTTTAGGGAAGAATGAGATGGAGAAAACCTTGTACCAGAACCACTGGACTATGACCAAGACTTGTCCGACGTAGATGATTCTAATGGATATGAGACATGGCATAAAAACTATTCAGAATATTATTTTGACAATGAAACAGAAGTTGAAGAACTCAAACCAGAGCCACCAGACTACTATTCCACTGACAGAAGCTGGCCAAAGAAAATTACACCTTGCCACTTCGTTGTGTCAAGCCAAGTGCCAACCTACACCACTCCAACTAGATCAAAGAATCATACCAGTAAGGTATATATTTACAATTCTAAATTTCTAACCTTTTCAGGGTATAAAAAAGACCCAGATGAATACCTCCGATGGGAAACCAACATGAAACAATGGCTGCGCTCAAACAACATCCCCAAAGAAGAGAAGCTCTCATATGCCGTTGATATGCTCACTAGAGATGCCTAAAATTGGTGGTTGAAGGAAAATGCACAGACCTTCTATAACAAACCAGTCCTTGATTGGGGAGACGTGAAGGCACGAATGTCTAGAGAGTTTGTGAACAAGTACCAAACACGCAGAAACATCAGCACACCGCCTATGCACCCAACAACATCAAGGAGTGAGATGTCTACACCAAACATGCAGCTCTTTCATAAGCCCAAGCTTGAATACTGCTCTGAGCATAACAACGTGTTTTCAAACACCTTAGAAGGAAAAAAGGTAGCTAAGCTGATGGTCAAACCAAAAAATGGTCAGCAAGTTCAAAAGCCTCAAGCCATAGCACACATGAAACCATCAAAGCCATTGCTTGGAATACACGTTAAGGAAACGCCAGGTAAGTCCTCTAACAATGTGAAAACAGATGAAATTATATGCTATAGATGTCAAGAAAGAGGACACTTTGGTAAGACATGCCCAACTAAACAACCAATAACAAGCTTACAAGTAGAACGCGAAAATGTTAAGCCTAAAATTGTTAAGGCAATAAAGGAGCTTCAATTTAAAATTTCTAGTACTAGCATAATGCACTTGTCTTTTCCAAAGGTTTTTCAAACAGATCTAATAAAGCAATGACTCAACAAAGATCAAGAAGACCCACCTCCTACATTAAACCGATGTTCGGAATCAAGAGAAGACCGTAGAGAACCCAACACCTTGGAGGCAAAGCAAAGCAACCAGCTGCGATGGAAAGGAGTAATTTCTTCCTTTCTTATCAGGGAGCAACCACCAGATGCACAATAGCCACATCCAAACCATTTAAGGGCCATAAACCGAGGTAATACCCTAAACCCATAAGTAATTCAAGGTATTAACTTGCCTTCTCTATGTGCAGGCCAAACTGTTTTGAGGGAAAAACATTTTGAAGGGGGAGGGTATGATGAGGTTATTGGCCCAAACCCCAGCCAACTGCCCGGCCCAGCCGGCCCAAGGAACACAAAGGCGGTCAAATACATGCAAAAGGATACATCGGTGTATCTTCATGAATCCAACCCTAATAAAGAAGCGGCCAGCCAAGAAAAAACCTGGCCTATAATCCTGACTCACAGAGGACACGCGGTGACATGGAGCTCACCCCAAACCAGGCCAGATCAATTCATGCACCCTACATCAAGTTGGAGTTTTCGAAACATACCATATTTGGAACTTTCCTTATATGAAAGTCTCCAAATGTTTCTTCGGCGACCAGGAGATTTTTTGGTACTTCTAGGAGCTCTCTTAAGAACTTATAAAAGTGCAAATACGCCTTGGACCAGGCGGGTCCATCCGTGCCTTCAAATGAACTGATTGGAGCCCTTTATGGCAAGTGAGATGGCCAACTGGTTTAATCACTTGCAAACCAAAACATGGCGTCTAGGAGATATTATTAAGGCCCTAAGGAAACCCAAAATAAACCTACCATGCACCAGCCACCATAGGATTAGGCGAATCTCTTTCCACCAAGACTTTCCATATATGGACCGATGTGCACTTAATGTGTTCAGATTGCAATATCTCTATTCCTTGCAACTTGGGCATGTATTGAAGACTTTCCAAAGCATCCAGGATGTACCTAGACACCTTACATTTGCCCCAAAGCTCTCAAGATACAAGCATATACACTTTCTTTGTTGGTCCAACTAGACTTTAATGGCTAACAGCCATATATTTTAAATGTATGATTTCCTTTTCTCCTTTTTAGGTTTAGCACCGTTGCTATGAGCACTATATAAGCTCAGCACGACCTCATTGTAAAGATAAACCACCATTGAAATAAAAGTTGAATACAAAGTATTTTCTTCAAAGCTTTGTCTTTGAACTTGTTCTTATTCTTTTGAAACTAAGTGTGTGATTCACTTCCTTTCTATTGAAGCCACGACCAGGTTAGTTTGAGAGATTCAAACTCCCTTGGTTCACCTTTGATTGTGTGATTCGATCAAAACCCACTCCTTTTAGTTTTCTTGCCCGCTTAAGCCAAGAGAGATTCTAGGCCTTGCGAGTCACGGCCGTACCGCTTGTAAGATTAATACTCAATCTTACATCAGTTACCTTGAGTGTTTAGGGCATTACCTCGGTTTAAGGCCCTTATATAGTTCGGTTATGGTCATTGTGCATCTGGTGGGTTTTTCCCTTATCAGCAAGGAAGGACTAATATCACAGCTGTTTGTTTTGCTTGGCCTCCAAGTTTTTGGATTCTTCGTGGTCTTCTCTTTCTTCTGAACATCGGTTTATTGTAAGAGGTGTCTCTTCTTGGTCTTTTTTGAATCTTTGCGTTCCTACACTTGTTTCAGCAACCTTTGACAGAGCCAAGTGCATTATGCTAGTACTGGACATTTCAAATTGAAACTCCTTTATTGCCTTAACACTTTTAGGTTTAACATTTTCGGGTTCTATTGCAAGGTTGTTATTACTTATCTAGTTGGACATGTCTTAGCAAAGTGTCCTCTTTCTTGTTACATGTAGCATATAATTTCATCTAATTCAATTGATAAGAGGACTTACATGGTTTTTCTTTGCTGTGTAGTTCAAACAATGACTTTGATGGTTGCTTGTGTGTTACGACTCGAGGCTTTGGAACTGGCTGGTCAATTTTGGGTTGGACCATTGGCTTAGCTACCTTTTGTCCTTCTAAGGTTTGTAAAAACACGTTTTAATGCTCAGAGTAGTAGGCTAGCTTGGGATTATGAAAAGGTTGAAAGTTTCGTGTAGACACACTTTTCGATGTTGTTGGGTACATAGGTTGTGTGGTGATGTTTTTGCGTGTTTGGTGCTTTTTTCACAAACTACCTATACATTTGTGCCTTGAGGTGTCCTCAATTAAGGACTGGTTGGTTGTAGAAGGTGCGTACATTTTCCTCCAACCACCAATTGTAGACATCTCCAACAAGCATATCAACTACGTATAAGAATGCATCCATTGTTTCATGTTGGTTTCCATCGGAGATAATCTTCTGAATCTTGAAAAAGTTAGAGATTTGAAATTGTATACCTTATAACTTTGCCATCAAGAACAATAAGTTGCCATAAAGAACAATAAGTCTGCCATTATTAATTAATAAATATGCCATCAGTAACTTATAAGTATGTCATAAATACCAACAAGTCTAACATAAAGACCTATAAGTCTGCAATCAGTAACCATTTTAGAATTACAATAGAAAAATTATTTTTCTTTACTTGAACAAGTAAAAGTATAGCAACAAACAAGAATAAACCTCTAACTAACGATTTTACCTTTTCAATCGGATCATCATTGTTCTGAATCTCAACACGCATAGTCTCTAAAGTAGTATCACAAGGACATGTCCTAGTGTGCTCTTATATACAATCTATCATTAGAGTTGAGATTTTAGGGATTAGAGATTGTAATTGGTTGTAGATATTAGAGTTTTGATTCAACATTTTTAGGTTTATCTTTTGTCATTCTTACTTTACAATATTTCTATATTTTAGGATTCGGGATATAACAAGTTATAAATATGTATGCTATCAAAATAATTTTAAGGGTATAACAATAACAAATAAGTCTACTGATACAAGCCTTTAATCAAGGCCATAACACGCGTGGGCTGCTTAGAGAAGATTAGGTGAGAAACTCGACCTTAGGCTTCTAAATAGGGGTTTTCTGGTGGGTATTGGATGGAGAGGTGAAGTGAACCACATGAGGGGTGATGAACCTAGTGATAAATCACAACTTAGAAGCTAGGAGGGCTGGTTTTGACTAGGGTTCTAAACGCACAAGTTTTAGAGAAAACTCGTAGGAAGAAAGTTCTATCTTTATTAATATCAAAAAGTTGTCGAACTACAATGCTGAAGGAGCCTTATTAATATGCTCGGCAGCTTGACCTTCTAGGGTCGACTCAAAAAGAAAAATGGAAAACTTACAAAAGTGCACAACAAAAAATTACAAAAAGGAAATAACCAAAAAAGGACTACTACCTAAATTGTTCTTGACTCAAAAATGTAAAACTTCTAATTCTTACCCTGCAAACAGAAAAGGCAAGTATATAATTGAAAACTTACCATTCTTACCTATCGGCCAAGAAGTGGAAGGTGGCCGACCTTGTGGTATGCACGCAGCTAGCTCTTAGTCTTCGACTTGGAGTAGGGTTATGAATCGTTGGGACCTGACCTCTTTTGCCACTAAAGCCCAAGTCTCTGTAGTCCTTTGTAATGTTGAGAAGCCTTTGGACTCTTCCTTGTACGCTTGGCCCAATGCTCCTTGTCGATCATCTTCTAGGAGCTTGTCTACCCACAAACTGAACTTGTGAAAGAGTGCCCTTGTTCTGCTCCTTGTCATGGCTCCTGTTGGCACCACTGGTGTATAGACTTCATCTAGGTTCATGCCTTGAAGGTGGTATCTTAGCTGATCCGAGTCTCCTTGTGTAGATGTAGAAATGGTGGTGCAATCGGCTGGATCGACTGGACTGTGCGAGGAGTTGGCCGAGTTGTCATCGGAGCCGGCCAAGTTGATTCCGGAGGCGGCGACGTCACCAGGTTGGCCGGCGGTGTCATTCACATCGCCACCAGTTGGGCCAGAGGTTTGGGTCTCTCCGCCGGAAATGTTGATCGGTCCGGCCCGGCTGGTCATAGGGCTGGCGGTACCGCGTGGGCCGGCAGACGCGCCAAATTGCCCGGCTGTCTTGGGCAAGCATCCTGGTCGGCCATTCTGGTCTGCTAGCCGGCCAGAAGATCTGATGCCCTCATCATCCCCACCCCCATCTGATGAGGACATCAGGTCGTACATCCAGCCAGGAGACCAGACTGGCCAACCAGGAAGCTTGCCCGAGACAGCAGGACCATCTGGCACGTCTGCCGGACCAGGCAGTACCGCCGGACCCTACCGCCGGACCCTCGACCTATAGGACCAGACCGGTCAGCATCGCCGGCGGAGAGGCCCAAGCTTCCGGCACACTTGGTGGGGACGTGGATGACACCGCCGGTCCCTCTGATGATGCCGCCAACTCTGGGATCAACTTGGCCGGTCCTGAAGGCATCCCTGCCAGTACCGCGCACAATCCAGCCGGTACAGCCGATCCAGCCGAGTACACGCGCAATTCCACTTCCACACAAGAGGACTCGGACCAAATGAGCTACCAGCTCCAGGACATGCACCTAGAAGAAGTATCTACACCAGTGGTACCTCAAGGAGCAATGACAAGAAGCAGATCAAGGGCACTCTTCCACAAATTCAGCTTATGGGTGCACAAACTCCTAGAGGAAGATCCGCTAAGGACAATGGGCCAGAAGAGCAAAGTAGAGTCCAAAGGCTTCTCAAAAACACAAGGGACATCAGAGACTTGGGCTTTAGTGGCAAGAGAGGTCAGGGCCCAAAGATTTTTAACCCTACTCCAAGTCGAAGACTAGGAGCAAGGCGCGTGCATGCCACAAGGACGGCCACCTTCCATTTCTTGGCCATGAGGTAAGTTAAGGTAAGTTTCAATTCGAATATATGCCTCTTTCTGTTTTGCAGGGTAGGATCTAGAATATTTACTTTTATTGAGTCAAAAACATTTTAGGAATAGGTCCTTTTTCGGTTATACACTTTTGTATCTTTTCCTTTTGTGCACTTTTGTAAACTTTCCTTTTCTTTATTTGAGTCGACCCTAGAAGGTCAAGCTGTCGAGCATATTAATAAGGCTCCTTCCAGCATTGTAGTTCGACAACCTTTTTGATATTAATAAAGATCGAATTTTCTTTCAACAAGTTATTCTCTCAAGAGACTTGTGCGCTTAGAACCTAGTTGAGACCAGCCCTCCTAGCTCTAAGTTTGTGATTAATCACGAGGTTCATCACCCCTCGTGTGGTTCACTTCACCCTTCCATCTTTTACCAACCAGAAAACCCCCATCCAGAAGCCTAAGGTTGAGTTTCTCACCTAATCTTCTACAAACAGCCCACGCGCATACATCCTTGAATCAAGGCTTGTATCATTTTGGTATCAGAGCTTAAAGCTCCTAAACCAGGTTGTTTCTATCCTTTTGCTTGTTTTGTTTTCTGTTCTTGCATTAGTTTAAGTCGCATTCAAGAAAAATCAAAAAATAACCTCAAACTCCAAACCGAGTCATCTAGCCTTCTACGTGTATCACTAGGGTTTAGATTCACTTTTGCATTGCCATTCACGTTTTCCTTTTTGTTTAATTCATATTTCCATTAATTTTAAGTTAAATTAAAAAGAAAACAAAAATAAAAGAAAAGAAAATAGGAAAATACCCAAAAGATTTCGAATTGGACAGCTAGCACAAGTTGTCAAGAAAGTTTCCTTTTTCCTTTTATTCGAATTTCCATTCCTTAGGATTTTTCCTTTTTGCATTTTTTCGAACCCCTTATAAAAAGAAAACCCTCCTAACAATTTAGGAGCATCCTAACTTGTCTTCTTTCTTTGTAGCACACCATGGGAGAAGAAAATAGAGAAGCAACTGAAGCCATGATGGCCATGTTCACCACACTCCAAACACAACTCGCATCCATAGGCGAGAGGTTGGAGCGCGTGGAAAGACCAGTGAGATTCCAGGCCATAAGGCACGTGAGAGTTGAGCAAGACCGTCCTGAGGGTCCTGAGCACCTTAGGACATGGCACGAACAGGAGGAACCCCAGCCAGATGGAGATGAGGACACACAACCTCATAACTATCACCATCGGCCGAGAGGACCTCCACGGCAACCAGAGGCAGAAGATGATGGCTTTGAGCCATATGGTCTTCACCAGAGACCAAGAATGCCTCCTAGACATCATGAGGATGGAGATGAACACACCTACAACCGGGTAAATCATCCTGATGTTAAGCTAACTCCTCCTAGTTTTGCAGGAAAAGTAGACCCCGAGGCTTACCTAGATTGGGAAAGAAGAATGGATCATATCTTTGATCATTACAACCAACCAGGACCTAGGAGAGTCTCAATGGCAGTAGCACAACTCACGGACAATGCCCTCATCTGGTGGGATCGTGAGGTATCTGACAGAAGGAGGAAGAGAATGAGACCCGTAGACTCATGGGTCGACATGAAAGACCTCATGCGACAAAGGTTTGTTCCACCTTACTTTCATAGAGATTTGCAACATCGTTTTCGTACTCTTAAGCAGGGTACCAGATCAGTAGAGGAGTACTATGAAGAGTTCGAGAAGTTAAGGAACAGATTGGAGCTCAATGATGATGAAGAAGCATTGATGGCACAATTCTTGGATGGACTCCAAGAAAGGATCAGCCGCAAGGTGGAAAGGCAAATCTACAATGACTTCAAAGACTTGTTCCACCTATCTGTGCAAGCTGAGCAGCACATCAAACGTAAGAGCCAAGACATCCGCAGCAAGCCTAAGACACCTTGGGCACCAAGCAACATGCCCAAGACCGTAGACAAAGGCAAGAGCATAGAGATAGAGTCAAGGTTCAAGAGCAAGCCTCCAAAACCCACCCGTGACCAGAGAGAGCCTGGTAAGTCTTCTAACCCTCAAAGATCACGTGACATAACTTGTTTCAAGTGCAGGGGACGTGGACACATCTCAAGGGAGTGCCCAAACAACCGAGTCATGCTGATTACGGAGGCAGGAGAGTATGAGTCCCAAGATGAAGAGGACTATGAACCAGAAGGAGAGTACGGTGACATTGAGTACCCTGATGTGGGGGAAGTGCTGGTCACTAGACGTATCCTCAGTGCAATGGTGGATCCTTCAGAGACCATCCAAAGGGAGAACATCTTCCACAGCCGTTGCACCATCAAGGGCAAGGTATGTAACCTCATCATAGATGGTGGTTCTTGCACTAACGTTGCTAGTGCATATATGGTTGATAAGCTAGGTCTAGAGAAGACAAAGCATCCTCGACCATATAGACTGAGATGGCTCGATGACAAAGTGGAGCTCAAGATCCATGAACAAGTCACTGTGCCATTCAGTGTGGGCAAGTACCAAGACCAAGTCGTGTGCGACGTGGTGCCCATGCAAGCTGGCCATCTTCTACTAGGAAGACCATGGCAGTTTGACAAAGAGACCAGGCATGATGGCCGAACCAATCTCTACACCTTCGTGCATGACAAGAGAAAGGTCAGCCTAGCTCCTCTTACACCTGCCCAGGTACACGAGCTACAACTCCAAATGAGTAAGGAAAAGAAACTGACCAAGTCTAATTTTCTTATTCAACCAAGCCATGTCCGGAGAGCTTTAGCCTCGAAGGATTTAATGTTACTAATGGTCTTCAAAGAAGTTTTGAGTGAAGAACAGGGACAGGTAGAGCTACCTCTTGAAGTAGCAACTCTCCTCAACAAATTCCAGGATGTATTTCTAGAGGAGATACCAGTAGGATTGCCTCCTTTACGTGGCATAGAACACCAGATTGATCTAGTGCCCGGAGCAGCCCTGCCCAACCGGCCAGCCTACCGGATGAGTCCAGAGGAGTCCAAGGAGCTTGAGAAGCAAGTCAAGGAGCTCCTGGAGAAAGGATATGTTCGAGAGAGCCTCAGTCCATGTGCCGTACCAGTGCTACTAGTGCCCAAGAAGGATGGGACTTGGCGCATGTGTGTGGACTGCCGAGCAATCAACAACATCACAGTCAAGTACAGGCATCCAATACCACGACTGGATGACATGCTAGATGAGCTGAGTGGAGCCACGGTCTTCTCCAAGATAGACCTCAAAAGTTGATACCACCAGGTAAGAATGAAGGAAGGTGATGAGTGGAAGACTGCTTTCAAGACAAAGCAAGGACTCTACGAGTGGACAGTCATGCCATTCGGCTTGACTAATACCCCAAGCACCTTCATGCGCCTTATGAACCAAGTTTTTAGGGCGTACATCAGTAAGTTTGTGGTAGTTTACTTTGATGATATACTAGTTTATAGTAAGTGCCTACGGGAACACCTCACACATCTTGAGATGGTACTTAAAACCCTTCGACAAGAAGAGCTTTATGCCAATCTCAAGAAGTGCACCTTTTGTACTGATAAGCTTGTCTTTTTAGGTTTTGTTGTAAGTTCACAGGGCCTACAGGTTGATGAAGAGAAGATTCGAGCCATACAAGAATGGCCAACACCAGGAAACATCAGCCAAGTAAGGAGCTTCCACGGACTGGCCAGCTTCTATAGGAGATTCGTGCCCAACTTTAGCAATATTGCCTCACCACTGATGGCAGTAGTGAAGAAGAACGTGGGATTCAGCTGGGGAGAAGCTCAGGAGAAGGCATTCCAGGCCTTGAAGGACAGCCTTACACATGCACCAGTGCTAGTCCTGCCCGACTTCAACAAGACGTTTGAAGTGGAGTGTGATGCCTCTGGAATAGGCATAGGAGCAGTGCTAACCCAAGGAGGGAGACCAGTGGCATACTTCTGTGAGAAGCTAGGGGGTGCCTCACTGAACTACCCCACTTATGACAAGGATCTTTATGCCCTTGTCCGAGCATTGGAGACTTGGCAGCATTACTTGCTGTCCAAGGAGTTTGTGATCCACACTGATCACGAGACTCTCAAACACCTCAGAGGCCAAACCAATCTCAAGAGGAGACATGCCAGGTGGATGGAGTTCATAGAGACCTTCCCGTACGTCATCAAGTACAAGAAGGGCAAAGACAATGTGGTAGCCGATGCACTATCAAGGAGGTTTGCCTTGATATCAACCATGGAGGCAAAGGTCCTAGGATTCGAGCACATCAAGGACATGTACAAGGATGATCCTGACTTTGCTGAGAGCTACAAGGAGTGTGGCACAGGGAGTCATGGCAAGTTTTACATCCATGAGGGATTCTTGTTCCGAGAAAGGAGGTTGTGCATACCACAAGGATCATTAAGGGAGCTTATCATCCGAGAAGCTCATGGAAGAGGACTCATGGGCCACTTTGGTGTCAACAAGACTCTAGCAGTGGTCAAGGAGCACTTCTACTGGCCACACATCAAGAGGACAGTAGAAGCTCATTGTGCAAGATGCATCACTTGCAAGAAGGCAAAGTCCCGAGTGCAACCTCACGGGTTGTATCTCCCACTGCCCATACCTACACATCCCTGGGTGGATATCTCAATGGACTTCGTTCTAGGTCTGCCCAAGATCAACCACAAGGATGCAATCTTTGTAGTGGTGGACAGATTCTCCAAGATGGCACACTTCATCCCGTGTGCCAATGTCAATGATGCCACGCAAACAGCTGAGCTGTTCTTCAAGGAGATAGTACGGCTTCATGGAGTGCCAAGGACCATCGTATCAGACAGGGACACCAAATTCCTAAGCCATTTCTGGAGGACCCTTTGGAGGAAGCTAGGCATGAAGCTACTCTTCTCTACCACCTGCCATCCTCAAACCGATGACCAAACTGAAGTTGTCAACAGGACACTATCAACTCTTCTCAGGACTACACTAGGGAAGAACCTCAAGACTTGGGTGGAGTGCCTGCCATTCATAGAGTTCGCTTACAACCGAGCCGTGCACTCAGCAACCAAGAAGACACCATTTGAAGTAGTATACGGCTTCAACCCTCTCACCCCATTGGAGCAAACGCCACTGCCACCAGCAGATATGACCAAACTCAACGGAGCATCCAAGGCAGAGTTCATAAAGAAGTTACACCAGAAGGTAGCAGAAAACTTGGAGAAGAGGACCGTGCAGTACGTGACTCATGCCAACAAGGGAAGAAAGGAGGTGATCTTTCAACCACGCGATTGGGTGTGGCTACACCTACGGCAGGAGAGGTTCCCCAACCTAAGGAGCTCCAAGCTAGCACCAAGAGGAGATGGACCATTCAGAGTGCTGGAGAGGATCAACAACAACGCCTATCGGATTGAGCTCCCAGGTGAGTTTAATGTGTCCAACACGTTCAACGTAACTGACTTAGCCCCTTTCCATGCAGACGAACCAGTTTTGAGGTCAAAACCTACTGAAGAGGGAGGGGATGATGAGGACATCAGGTCGTATGTCCAGCCAGGAGACCAGACTGGCCGACCAGGAAGCTTGCCCGAGACAGCCGGACCATCTGGCACGTTTGCTGGCCCAAGCAGTACCGCCGGACCCTCGACCAATAGGACCAGACCAACCAGCATTGCCGGCGGAGAGGCCCAAGCTTCCGGCACACTTGGTGGCGACGTGGATGACACCGCTGGTCCCTTTGGTGATGCCGCCGACTACGGGATCAACTTGGCCGGTCCTGAAGGCATTCCGGCCAATACCTCGCACATTCCAGCCGGTACAGCCGATCCAGCCGAGTGCACGAGCATTTCAACTTCTACACAAGGAAACTCGGACCAGATAAGCTTCTAGCTTCATGACATGCATCTAGAGGAAGTATCCACACCAGTAGTGCCACCAGGAGCAACGACAAGGAGTAGATCAAGAGCAGTCTTCCACAAGTTCAGCCTATGGGTGGACAAGCTCCTAGAGGAAGATCAACTAAGGACAATGGGTCAGAAGTGCAAAGAAGAGTCCAAAGGCTTCTCAACAATGCAAGGGACTTCAGAGACTTGGGTTTTAGTGGCAAGAGAGGTCAGGGCCCAAAGATTCTTAACCCTACTCCAAGTCGAAGACTAGGAGCAAGGCGCATGCATGCCACAAGGACGGACACCTTCCATTTCTTGGCTGTGAGGTAAGTAAGGTAAGTTTCAATTCAAATATATACCTCTTTCTGTTTTGTAGGGTAGGATCTAGATTCTATACATTTTTGAGTCAAGAACCTTTTAGGAATAGGTCCTTTTTCGGTTATACACTTTTGTATCTTTTCCATTTTTGCACTTTTGTAAACTTTCCTTTTCTTTATTTGAGTCGGCCCTAGAAGGTCAAGCTGTCGAGCATATTAATAAAGCTCCTTCCAGCATTGTAGTTCGACAACCTTTTGCTAATTAATAAAGATCGAATTTTCTTACAAGTTTTCTCTATAAGAATCTTGTGCGCTTAGAACCTAGTTGAGACCAGCCCTCCTAGCTCTAAGTTTGTGATTTATCACGAGGTTCATCCCCCCTCGTGTGGTTCACTTCACCCTTCCATCGAATACCAATCCAAAACCCACTATCCAAGAAGTCTAAGGTCGAGTTTCTCACCTAACCTTCTCCAAACAGCCCACGCGCATATAAGCCTTGAATCGAGGCTTGTATCACCTCTCCACGCGCTCCAATCTCTCGCCTATGGATGCGAGTTACGTTTAGAGGGTGGTGAACATGGCCATCATGGCTTCGGTTGCCATTGCGTGCTACAAAGAAAGAAGACAAGTTATGATACTCCTAAATTATTAGGAGGGTTTTCTTTTATATGGGGATTCGAAAAATGCAAAAAGGAAAAAATCTGAGAATTGGAAATTCAAAAATATGAAAATTTGAAAAATAGGAAACTTTCTTGACAACTATTGCTAGCTGTCCAAATCGAATCCCTTAGGTATTTTTCCTATTTCCTTTTTCTTTTCTATTTAATTTGACTTAAAAATAATAGAAATATGATTATAACAAAAAGGAAAGTGAATATATAAATGCAAGAATGATTCTAGAACCTAGTGATGCACGTAGGATCTAGACGCACTCGGTATGAGTTTAGAAGTTTTTTTTTTTTATTTTCTTGAATGGAACTTAAACTAATGCAATAACAAGAAACAATACAAGCTAAAGGATAGAAACAACCTGGTTTATGAGCTTTAAGCTCTGATACCAAAATGATACAAGCCTCGATTCAAGGCTTATATGCGCGTGGGCTGTTTGGAGAAGGTTAGGTGAGAAACTCGACCTTAAACTTCTTGGATAGGGGTTTTTGGATTGGTATTCGATGGAAGGGTGAAGTGAACCACACGAGGGGTGATGAACCTCGTGATAAATCACAAACTTAGAGCTAGGAGGGCTGGTCTCAACTAGGTTCTAAGCGCACAAGCTTCTTTGAAAGAAAAACTTGTAAAGAAAATTCGATCTTTATTAATTAGCAAAAAGGTTGTCGAATTACAATGCTGGAAGGAGCCTTATTAATATGCTTGACAGCTTGACCTTCTAGGGTCGACTCAAATAAAGAAAAGGAAAGTTTACGAAAGTGCACAAATGGAAAAGATACAAAAGTGTATAACCGAAAAAGGACTTATTCCTAAAATGTTCTTGACTCAAAAATGTAAAGAATCTAGATCCTACCCTGCAAAACAGAAAGAGGCATATATTCGAATTGAAACTTACCTTACTTACCTCACGGCCAAGAAATGGAAGGTGGCCGTCCTTGTGGCATGCACGCGCCTTGCTCCTAGTCTTCGACTTGGAGTAGGGTTAAGAATCTTTGGGCCCTGACCTCTCTTGCCACTAAAGCCCAAGTCTCTGAAGTTCCTTGCATTGTTGAGAAGCCTTTGGACTCTTCTTTGTACTTCTGGCCCATTGCCCTTAGTCGATCTTCCTCTAGGAGCTTGTCCACCCATAAGCTGAACTTGTGGAAGAGTGCTCTTGATCTACTCCTTGTCATTGCTCCTGGTGGCACTACTGGTGTGGATACTTCCTCTAGATGCATGTCCTGAAGCTGGTAGCTTATCTGGTCCGAGTTTCCTTGTGTAGAAGTTGAAATGCTCGTGCACTCGGCTGGATTGGCTGTACCGGCTGGAATATGCGAGGTACTGGCCGGAATGTCTTCAGGACCGGCCAAGTTGATCCCAGAGTTGGCGGCATCACCAAGGGGACCGGCGGTGTCATCCACGTCGCCACCAAGTGTGCTGGAAGCTTGGGCCTCTCCGCTGGCAATGCTGGTTGGTCTGGTCCTATTGGTCGAGGGTCCGGCGGTACTGCTTGGGCCGGCAAGCGTGCCAGATGGCCCGGCTGTCTCGGGCAAGCTTCCTGGTCGGCCAGTCTGATCTCCTGGCTGGACGTACGACCTGATGTCCTCATCACACTCCGTACATGACTTGGTTGAATGAGAAAATTAGACTTAATGAGTTTCTTTTCCTTACTCATTTGTTGTTGTAGCTCATGTACTTGGGTAGGTATAAGAGGAGCTAGGCTGACCTTTTTCTTGTCGTACACAAATGTGTAGAGATTGGTTCGGCCATCATGCCTTGTCTCTTTATCAAACTGACATGGCCTTCGTAGCAGAAGATGGCCAGCTTGCATAGGTACTACATCACAGACTACCTAGTCCTGGTATCTTCCCACACTGAATGGCATGGTTACTTGCTCATGGATCTTGAGCTCCACCTTGTCACGAGCTATCTCAGTCGATATGGTTGGGGGTGCCTTGTCTTCTCTAGACCTAGCTTATCAACCATATACGCACTAGCCACATTAGTGCAAGAACCACCATCTATGATGAGATTACATACCTTGCCCTTGATGGTGCACCGGCTGAGGAAGATGTTCTCCCTCTGAATGGTCTCGGAGTGGTCTACCATTGCACTGAGAACGCGTCTAGTGACCAGCACTTCCCCCACATCAGGGTACTCAATGTCACCGTATTCTCCTTCTGGTTCAAAGTCCTCTTCATCCTGAGACTCATACTCTCCAGCTTCCATGATCAGCATGACCCGGTTGTTTGGGCACTCCCTTGAGATGTGACCGCGACCCCTACACTTAAAACAAGCGATGTCACGTGATCTCTGAGGGTTAGAAGACTTACTAGGCTCTCTCTGGTCATGGGTTTGCTCAGGAGGCTTGCTCTTGAACCGTGATTCGATCTCTATGCTCTTGCCTTTGTCTACGGGCTTGGGACTATTTCTTGGTGCCCAAGGTGTCTTAGGCTTTCTGCGTAGGTATTGGCTCTTACGCCTGATGTGCTGCTCAGCCTGAACAGAGAGGTGGAACAAGTCTTTGAAATCATTGTAGATTTGTCTCTCCACCTTTCGGCTGATCCTCATTTGCAATTCATCCAAGATTTGAACCATCAATGCCTCCTCATCGTCATTAGGCTCCAGCCTGTTCCTTAGCCTTTCGAACTCCTCGTAGTACTCCTCTAGTGATCTTGTGCCCTGCTTAAGCGTACGAAAACGTTGTTGCAAATCTCTATGGAAATAAGGTGTAACAAACCTTTGCCTCATGAGATCTTTCATGTCGACCCAAGAGTCTACGGGTCTGATGAGGTCATCAGCACAACCCCTGGCCAACTGCCCGGCCCGGCCTGCCAAAGGAACACAAAGGCGGCCAAATACGCGCAAAAGGATACATGGGTGTATCTTCATAAATCCAAGCCTAACCAAGAAGCGGCCAGCCAAGACCAAACCTGGCCTATAATTCTGACTCACAGAGGACACACGACAACATGGAGTTCACCCCAAATCAGGCCAGATCAAGTCATGCACCATACATAAAATTGGAATTTTTAAAACTTACCATATTCGGAATTTTCCTTATATGAAAGTATCCAAAAGTTTCTTTGGCGACCACAAGACTTTTTGGTACTTCTAGGAGCTCCCTTAAGAACTTCTAGAAGTGAATATATGCCTTGGACCAGGCGGGTCCATCCATGCCTTCAAATGAATCGATTGGAGCCGTTTACAGCAAGTGAGATGGCCAACTGGTTTAATCACTTGCAAAACAAAACATGGAATCCAAGAGATATTATTAAGGCCCTAAGGAAGCCCAAATTAAACCTACCATGCACCAGCAACCATAGGATCAGGCGAATCTCTTTCCTCCAAGACTTGTCATATATGGACCGAAGTGCATTTAATGTGTTCAGATTGCAATATCTCTATTCCTTGCAACTTGGGCACGTATTGAAGACTTTCCAAAGCATCCAGGATGTACCTAGACACCTTACATTCACCCCAAAGCTCTCAAGATACAAGCATCTACACTTTCCTTGTTGACCAAACTAGACATTAATGGCCAACAACCATATATTTTAAATGTATAATTTCTTTTTCTCTTTTTTAGGTTTATGACCGTTGATAGGAGCACTATATAAGCTCAGCACGACATCATTGTAAAGATAGTCCACCATTGAAATAAAAGTTGAATACAAAGTATTTTCTTCAAAGCCTTGTCTTTGAAGTTGTTCTTATTCTTTAGAAACTAAGTGTGTGATTCACTTCCTTTCTATTGAAGTCACGACCAGGTTAGTTTGAGAGATTCAAACTCTCTTGGTTCACCTTTGATTGTGTGATTCGATCAAAAACCCCTCCTTTTAGTAACCTTGCACGCTTAAGCCAAAAGAGATTGTAGGCCTTGTGAGTCACGGCCGTACCGCTTGTAAGATTGATACTCAATCTTACATCATTTGGTATTAGAGCTAAAAGCTCCTATCCCATGTTGTGTTCATCCAACCTTTATCGTTTATCTTTTATGCTTTTGTTTTGAATTTTCTTAAGTACATCTTATAAAAAAAACAAATAAAAAAATATTAGTTCTTATTCTTCATTTGCATTGTTTCTTGTTGATTCTTGTTGTTTCTTTTTATCTCCTCTCATATAAAAACCAACTCAAAAAATTGTATTTCATGTTTACTTAATTTCGTTCATCATAAGAAAAAAAAAACCAAAACTATAAGCATCATTCGTTTTGTTATTTTCGAATTTAGTTACTAGTAAAGTTAAAAAAGAGAGATACATAGAATATTGTTTTTCGTCCTAACTTAATTTAAAATATCAAAAACAAAAAAATATTGTATTTTAGTTTGCTTTAAAGTTAGTTTCCAAAAGAACAAAAACAAAAACCTCAAAATATTTACTTGTATCGATTTTCCTTTTACTACTAATTATGTGTTAATATCATATATTCACTAGAGTGTAATTTCCTTATTTGTTGATTTGGGCCTGATATCTCTTTTTATTATCGTGCAAGGTACAAAATTTAATGATGGAGCACTATGACGAAGAAGAAGACACCATGAGCATACCACACATTGATTGTAGTGTAGACAACGACTATGATCAATGCCTAAACACCAGCGAGTGTGACTGTGCAGAAGAGTCATGGAATCGAGACTATCTGGAGACTGATTTTAGGGAATAATCAGATGGAGAAAACCTTGAACCAGAACCACCGGACTATGACCAAGACTTGTCCGATGTAGATAATTTCTATGGATATGAGACATGGCATGAAGACTATTCAGAATATGATTTTGACAATGAAACATGAGTTGAGAATTCAAACCAGAGCCACCAGACTACTATTCCACTGATAGAAGCTGGCCAAAGACAATCACACCTTGCCACTTCGTTGTGTCAAGCCGAGTGCCAACCTACACCACTCCAACTAGATCAAGGAATCAGAATAGTAAGGTATATATTTATAATTCCAAATCTCTAACCTTTTCAGGGTATAACAAGGACACATATGAATACCTCCGATGGGAAACCAACATGAAACAATGGTTGCACTCAAACAACATCCCCAAAATCCATATCTAACGATTTTCTACAAAGTGGTGACGAAAGGTATAACTTGTACAAATCTTTCCATTCTCCCTCTCATATGCCGTTGATATGCTCGTTGGAGATGCCTTCAATTGGTGGTTGAAGGAAAATGCATGGACCTTCTACAACAAACCAGTCTTTGATTGGGGAGATCTTAAGGCATGAATGTATAGAGAGTTTGTGAAAAAGTACCAAACACGTAGAAACATCACCACACAACCTATGCACCCAACAACATCAAGGAGTGAGATGTCTACACCAAATATGCCGCCCTTTCATAATCCGAAGCTTTCCTACTGCTCTAAGCATAACAACGTGTTTTCAAACACCTTAGAAGGACAAAAGGTAGCTAAGCCGATGGTCAAACCAAAAATTGACCAGCAAGTTGAAAAGCCTCAAGCCATAGCACACATGAAATCATCAAAGCCATTGCTTGGAATACACGTCAAGGAAACGCCAGGTAAGTCCTCTAACAATGTGAAAACAGATGAAATTATATGCTATAGCTGTCAAGAAAGAGGACACTTTGCTAAGACATGCCCAACTAGACAACTAATAAAAAGCTTACAAGTAGAACGCAAAAATGTTAAGCCTAAAAGTGTTAAGGCAATAAAGGAGATTCAATTTGAAATTTACAGTACTAGCATAATGCACTTGTATTTGCTAAAGGTTGTTGAAACAGGTCTAATAAAGCAAAGATTCAACAATGATCAAGAAGACCCACCTCATACATTAAACCGATGTTCCGAATCAAGAGGAGACCGTGGAGAACCCAACACCTTGGAGGCAAAGAAAAGCAACCAGATGCAATGGAAAGGAGTAATTTCTTCCTTTATTATCAGGGAGCAACCTCCAGATGCACAATGGCCACATCCGAACCATATAAGGGCAATAAAACAAGGTAATGACCTAAACCCACTAGTAAATCATGATATTAACTTGCCTTCTCTATGTGCAGGCCAAACTGTTTTGAGGGCAAAACATTTCAAAGGGAGAGGGTATGATGAGGTCATCGGCACAACGACCAACCAACTACCCGACCTGGCCGGCCGAAGGAACACAAAGGCGACCAAATACCGCAAAAAGATACATGAGTGTGACTTCATGAATCCAATCCTAACCAAGAAGCGGCCAGCCAAGGCCAAACCTGGCCTATAATCCTGACTCACAGAGGACACGCAGCAACATGGAGTTCACCCCAAATCAGGCCAGATCAAGTCATGCACTATACATTAAATTGGAGTTTTCGAAACTTACCATATTTGGAACTTTCCTTATATGAAAGTATCCAAAAGTTTCTTTGGAGACCAGGAGACTTTTTGGTACTTCTAGGAGCTCCCTTAAGAACTTCTAGAAGTGAAAATCTGCCTTGGACCAGGCGGGTCCATCCATGCTTTCAAATGAACCGATTGGAGCCGTTTATGGCAAGTGAGATGGCCAACTGGTTTAATCCCTTGCAAAACAAAACATGGCATCCATGAGATATTATTAAGGCCCTAAGGAAGCCCAAAATAAACCTACCATGCACCAGCAACCATAGGATCAGGCGAATCTCTTTCCTCCAAGACTTGCCATATATGGACCGAACTGCATTTAATGTGTTCAGATTGCGATATCTCTATTCCTTGCAACTTGGGCATGTATTGAAGACTTTCCAAAGCCTCCAGGATGTACCTAGACACCTTACATTCGCCCCAAAGCTCTCAAGATACAAGCATCTACACTTTCATTGTTGGCCAAACTAGACATTAATGGCCAATAGCCATATATTTTAAATGTATAATTTCCTTTTCTCTTTTTTAGGTTTATGGCCGTTGCTAGGAGCACTATATAAGCTCAGCACAACATCACTGTAAAGATAGACCACCATTGAAATAAAAGTTGAATACAAAGTATTTTCTTCAAAGCCTTGTCTTTGAAGTTGTTCTTATTCTTTAGAAACTAAGTGTGTGATTCACTTCCTTTCTATTGAAGCCACGACCAGGTTAGTTTGAGAGATTCAAACTCTCTTCGTTCACCTTTTATTGTGTGATTCGAGCAAAACCCCCTCCTTTTGATAAGCTTGCACGCCTAAGCCAAGAGAGATTCTAGGCCTTACGAGTCACGGCCGTACCGCTTGTAAGATTGATACTCAATCTTACACCAGGGTCTCAATCTCCTCCTCCTTCGGTCAGAAGCCTCACGATCCCACCAGATGAGGGCATTATCCGTGAGTTGTGCTACTTCCATGGAGACTCTCCTAGGGCCTGGTTGGTTGTAATGGTCAAAGATGTGATCCATCCTCCGCTTCCAATCTAGATAGGCCTCGGGTCTACTTTTCCTGCAAAACTATGAGGTGTGAGCTTAACATCATGACTGTTTACCCGATTGTAGGCGTAGTCATCTCCATCCTCATGATGTCGAGAGGGCATCCTTGGTCTCTGGTGATGACCATAGGGCTCGTAGCCATTGCCCTCTGCTTCTGGTTGCTGTGGAGGTCCTCTCGGCCTAGGGTGATAGCTGTGAGGCTATGCGTCCTCATCTCCATCCAGCTGGGGCTCCTCTTGTTCTGGACGTGTCCTAGGGTGATGAGGACCTTCAGCATGGTCTTGGTCAGCCCTCCCGTGTCTTATGGCCTGGAATCTCACCGGCCTTTCCACGCACTCCAACCTATCGCTGATTGATGCGAGTTGTGATTGGAGTATGGTGAACATGGCCATCATGGCTTCGGTTGCATCTTGGTTTCCTTCAGCCATCGTGTGGTACAAGAAGAAAAAAACAAGTTAATTTGCTCCTAAATTTATTAGGAGAGTTTTCTTTTATAGTAAAAGAGGCAAATAGGAGGAAAGGAAAAATTTGAGAAAAGGAAAAGTAGAAAAATGGAAACTTTTCTAACAATTAATGCAAAAGATCCTAAATTCTTTTGGTCACTTTTTCTATTTTTTTTGCTTTTGATTTAACTTAATGAAGAATGGAAATATGCTTTTTTTAAAAAGGAAAAACGAAACTGCAATGCAAAGAATGGATCTAAACCCTAGTGATTCACGTAGGAGCTAGATGCACTCAGTTTGAACTTAGATGTTATTTTTTTGATTTTTTTGAATCAAACTTGAACTAATGCACGAACTGGAAATAAGACTAAATTAAAGGATAGAAACAACCTGGTTTTAGGAGCTTAAGCTCTGATACCAAAATGATACAAGCCTTGAATCAAGGCCGTAACACGCGTGGGCTGCTCGGAGAAGATTAGGTGAGAAACTCGACCTTAGGCTTCTGGATAGGGGTTTTCTGGTGGATATTGGATGGAGAGGTGAAGTGAACCACACGATGGGTGATGAACCTCATGATAAATCACAAGTTAGAAGCTAGGAGGGCTGGTCTCGACTAGGGTTCTAAGCGCACAAGTTTTAGAGAAAATTCGTAGGAAGAAAGTTCTATCTTTATAATGAAAAAGTTGTCGAACTACAATGCTGAAGGAGCCTTATTAATGTGATCGGCAGCCTGACATTCTAGGGTCGACTCAAAAAGAAAAATAGAAAACTTACAAAAGTGCACAAGGAAAAATTACAAAAAGGAAATAACCGAAAAAGGACTACTAGCTAAATTGTTCTTGACTCAAAAATGTAAAACTTCTAATTCATACCCTGCAAAACAGAAAAGGCAAGTATATAATTGAAAACTTACCATTCTTACCTATCGGCCAGGAAATGGAAGGTGGCCGACCTTTTGGCATGCACGCGCCTAGCTCTTAGTCTTCGACTTGGAGTAGGGTTATAAATCGTTGGGCCCTGACCTCTTTTGCCACTAAATCCCAAGTCTCTGGAGTCCTTTGTAATGTTGAGAAGCCTTTGGACTCTTCCTTGTACTCTTGGCCCAATGCTCCTTGTCGATCATCTTCTAGGAGCTTGTGTACCCACAAACTGAACTTATGGAAGAGTGCCCTTGTTTTGCTCCTTGACATGGCTCATGTTGGCACCACTGGTGTAGAGACTTCATCTAGGTTCATGCCTTGAAGCTGGTAGCTTAGCTGATCCGAGTCTCCTTGTGTAGATGTAGAAATGGTGGTTTAATCGGCTGGATTGGCTGGACTATATGAGGAGCTGGCCGAATTATCATCGGAGCCGGCCAGGTTGATTCCGGAGCCGGCGGCGTCACCAGTTGGGCCAGCGGTGTCATTCACATCACCACCAGTTGGGCCTGAGGTTTGGGCCTCTCCGCCGGAAATGTTGATCTGCCTGGCCCGGCTGGTCGTAGTGTCAGTGGTACCGCGTGGGCCGGCAGACGTACCAAATGGCCCGGCTGTCTTGGGCAAGCATCATGGTCGGCCATTCTGGTCTTGTGGTCGGCGAGACGATCTGATGCCCTCATCATCTACTATCTAAATAATGTTTAGGGTATTGCAAGCTATAAATAAGGGTGTCATCAAAATACTTTTTAGGGTACTGCACGGTACAAA
The DNA here is from genome assembly GCA_018901935.1 of Pugionium cornutum. Lineage (NCBI taxonomy): Eukaryota > Viridiplantae > Streptophyta > Magnoliopsida > Brassicales > Brassicaceae > Pugionium > Pugionium cornutum. Next base: position 18,247,861 of record CM032162.1, on the reverse strand, counting down.
TAAATGTGCCATTATATATTTTTAGGGTATAGCAAATTATAAATAAGTCTCCCATCAGTAGCTATATGTCTGCCATCGATACAAATAAATCTTCCGTCTAAATATTAATTTTGTCATCATTAACAATAACTCTACCATCTATAATCAATAAGTTTGCCATCTATAATCAATAAGTCTAACACCGTTAACACATAAATCTGCCACCAAACTCAAAAACTTGCATAATTAATCAAGTGTTATACATAATTAATGTTCTGTCATTGTGAATTTGTAAAAAAACGGAATTCTGAATTCCGAAGCACACAGTAAAGGGATAGATAAATGAAACGAGGGTTCTACCACCTTGTCAAAAATTAAAGCAACCAACTCTAAACACAATGCCTTGGTGTTCTAGTCGTTCAAATCATCAAATGAAGACCCAAGAGTAAGACACTCGATGTATTTAATAGCACACACACCACAATCTCCCTGTTTAAATTTTTGAAGAACATTCTTCAATCTTGTAACCCTAAATTGCTTATGACTCTTCTTCCGAATGGTAGACGAAACTCATTTGTTTAACATAACGGGAATCATTCTAGTGAATGGTTTACAATACTCAAAAATATTTTTGTCATCTGGCACCGCGTGAGATATGTTGTCATATACCTGGATTATTTCCTTTGCCAAGTTAATATCCACAACTATCCAATGGTTCGAGTTAACAAAAACATAGGCGTACAAATGGTACATGTCGATGTACCATTTCTTATTCGTCCATGAATCATGTGGTATTGCACCCATTAACAAACTACCTGTAGCTATCCTCAAAAATAAATTTCTTAGGGTTTTCATTGAACTTGATGTAGTCATGTGCCCAAGAATTCACATACCAAGGGTCTAAGAAATCAATACGTGAAAACCGATATGGGGATGGATTGCGCATACACCGCTTATAGAACATAGTAATCGCAGAACACAATTGCTGTAATATAAAAGACAAATTACTACACTTAAAACAAAACTGTTATCAAACATCAAAAATCTTCCATCAAGTCAGACAAAACAAGTCTGCCACTCACAAATAAAACTGTCATTAAGTAAACAAAACTGCCATCAAATATATCAAAACTACCATCAAATAAAACAAATATGCCATCAAGTAAACAAAACTGCTATCAAATAAACAAAACTCACATCAAGTAAAACAACACTACCATCAAGTAAAAACAAAACTGTCATAAATTAAAACAAAACTACCATCCAGTAAAACAAAACTGCCTTTAAGCAAACAAAATAATAACATACCGTATCAACCAACTAGCCATAATCAGGTGTAGCCCATTTATCCCTTAGAGTAATTATTACATTGCAGAATTCAACTCCAAAATCCCATGATACAATTGGTTCGTTCCTATATAAGGTAACAAGTTATATATATGTGAAGTCATTGATAAGAGATTAAGAATGTAAGAATAACGTACTCATCACGTTCTATTAATTCCATTAATTTATGTAGTTTACGCTCTTCCACTAGGGCAAATAGATTATGTGCTGTTGGTGAAGGGGTTACACTTTGCATAAATTTATGCAGATAAAAAAAATAATTTGAAGGTGGTGGTGCTGGTGGTGGGTTTACACCTTTCAGAACTCTCTTCATAGTAGAATTCCTAAGAAAGGGCTTCTTTGGGTCCTCGTCAATTGCGGCTGACGTTTGCCTAAATTTGCTTTCTCATCCATAGATTTTATTTGACTCACCATATCATCAGAAATTGTTCCAAACAATTTATTTGACTCCCGAACATGGGGGTCGAAAAAAGTTTCACCTGACACATCGTTAACTTGAAAATTTTCTTTCTCCTTTGAGAAATCTGATTTATTTCGAACTACGATTGACCAACTATTTTTACATGAGGTTCTCATATCCTCCTCAAGTGTTTTGTGTTCGCATCATTCAACTCATTATCATTCTTGTTTGTGAGAAAATTCTCTCCATTTTAGTGTTTTGATTCAATATTTTTGGGTTTGGCGTTTGTAATTCTTACTTTACAGTATTTCTATATTTTATAATTTGGGGTATAGCAAGTTATAAATACATATACTATCGAAATAATTTTTAGGGTATAACAATAACGAATAAGCCTACCATATAAATACTGTTATTGCAAGCTATAAAATGTAATCACAATACTCTTTAGGGTATTGCACGCTACAAATAAGTCTGCCATTATATATTTTTAGGGTATAGCAAGTTATAAATAAGTCTGCCATCAATAACTATAAGTTTGCCATCGATACGAAATAAATCTATGGTCTAAATAATAAGTATGCCATCATTAAGAATAACTCTGCAATCTATAATCAATAAGTCTCTCATCATTAACTAATAAATAGTCACAAACTCAAAAACTTGCATAATAAATCAAGTGTCATACATAATAAATGTTTTGTCATTGTGAATATGTTAGAAATGGAATTCTGAACTCGGAAGCACGCGGTAAATGGTTAGATAAATGAAACGAAGATTCTACAACCTTGTCAAAAATTTCAGCAGCCAACTTCAAACGCAATGCCTCGATGTTCTGGTCATTCAAATCATCAAATGAAGACCCAAGAACAAGACACTCGATGTATTTAATAGCATACACACCACAATCTCCCTGATTAAATTTTCAAAGAACATTCTTCAATCTTGTAACCATAAATTGCTTCGCACTCTTCTTTCGAATGGTAGACAAAAATCCATTTGTTTAACATAACGGGAATCATTCTAGTGAAGGGCTTACAATACTCAAAAATATTTTTGTCATCTGGCACCACGTGAGATATGTTGTCATATACATGGATTGTTACCTTTACCAAGTTAATGTACAAATCTATGCAATGGTTCGCGTTAACAAAACCATAGGCATACAAATTATCCACATCGATGTACCATTTCTTATTCGTCAATAAATCATGCGGTATTACAGCATTAACCAACTATTTGTAGCTATCTTCAAAAATAAAGTTTAGGATTTTCATTGAACTTGATGAATTCATGCACCACAAGAATTCACATACCAAGGATCTAAGAAATCAATACGTTAATACCAATATTGGGATGGATTCCGCATTGGCCGTTTATGGAACATAGTCATTGTAGAACATAATTGTTGTAATAAAAAAAAATTGCTATACTTAAACAAAACTGTTATCAAACATAATAAATCTGCCATTAAGTGGGACAAAACAAGTTTGCCACTGACCAAAAAAATTGTCATTAAGTATACAAAACTGCCATCGAATATATCAAAACTACCATCAAATAAAACAAATATGCCATCATTTAAACAAAACTACCATCAAATAAACATAACTACCATCAAGTAAAACAACACTACCATACACTAAAACAAAACTGTCATCAAGTAAAACAAAATTGCCATCAAGTTAAACAAAACTACCATTAAGTAAATTAACAAAATAATAACGTACCGCATCAACCAATCAGCCATAATCAGTTGTAGGCTATTTATCCCTTGGATTAATTATTATTTTGTAGAATTCAACTCCCAAATCCAATGATCCAATTTTTTCGTTTGTATATAAGCTAACAAGTTATATATACATGTTGTTAATAATAAGAAGTTAATAATGTAAGAATGACGTACTCATCACTTTCTAAGAATTCTATTAATTTATGCACCTTATCCTCTTCCACTAGGGAAAATGGATTGTATGCTGTTGGTGAAGAGGTTACACTTTGCATAAATTTATGCACCGGGGTAACCAAATCATTCGAAGGTGGTGGTGGTGGTGGTGGGTTTACACTTTCACAACTCTCTTCATAGTAGAATTCCCTAAGAAAGGGTTTCTTTGGGTCCTCGCCAATGGCGGCTGACATGTGCCTAAATTTTCTTCCTCATCCATAGCTTTTCTTTGACTCACCATAGCATCTAAAGTTCTTCCAAATAATTTGTTTGACTCCCAAACATTGGGGTCGGAAAACGTTTCACTTGACACATCTTTAACTTGAAAAATTTCTTCCTCTTTTGAGAAATCCTATTTCTTTTGAACTGGGATTGACCCACTATTTTTACATGAGGTTCTCATATCCTCCTCACGCGTTTTTGGCTTCACATCATTCAGCTCGTTATCATTCTTGTTCGCGAGAAACATTTCTCCATTTTTAGATTTTTGCTTCAATATTTTTGGGTTTGGCATTTGTAATTCTTACTTTACAATATTTCTATATTTTAGGATTTGGGGTAAAGCAAGTTATAAGTACGTATGCCATCAAAATAATTTTTTATGGTATATCAATAATAAATAAGTCTATCATTAGTAACTATAAGTCTTCCATCGATACGAAATAAATTTACCATCTATATAATAAGTCTGCCATCGTTAACAATAACTCTGCAATCTTTAATCAATAAATCTGACATCATTAACACATAAATCTGCCACCACACTCAAAAACTTACATAATTAATCAATTGTTATACATAATTAATGTTTTGTCATTGTGAATCTGTCAAAAACAGAATTCTGAACTCGGAAGCACGTGGTAAAGTGTTAGATAAATAAAACTAGGGTTCTATAACCTCGTCAAAAATTTTAGCAACTGACTTCTAACGCAATGCATTGATGTTCTGGTCATTCAAATCATTAAATGAAGACCCAAGAGCAAGAACTCGCTGTATTTAATACTCAAAAATATTTTTGTCATCTGGCACCACGTGAGATATGTTGTCATATACATGGATTGTTACCTTTGCCAAGTTAATGTACAAATCTATCCAGTGGTTCGAGTTAACAAAACCATAGGCGTGCAAATTTTCCACGTCGATGTACCATTTTTTATTCATCAATGAATCATGCGGGATTGCAGCATTAACCAACTATTTGTAGCTATCTTCAAAAAAAAAGTTTTAGGGTTTTCATTGAACTTGATGAATTCATGCACCACAAGAATTCACATACCAAGGATCTAAGAAATCAATACGTGAATACCGATATTGGGATGGATTCCGCATTGGCCATTTATGGAACATACTCATTGTAGAACATAGTTGCTGCAATACAAAAAACAAATTGCTATACTTAAACAAAGCTGTTATAAAACATAATAATCTGCCATTAAGTGGGACAAAACAAGTCTGCCACTGACAAAAAAATTGTCATTAAGTATACAAAACTGCCATCGAATATATCAAAACTACCATCAAATAAAACAAATATGCCATCATGTAAACAAAACTGCCATCAAATAAACATAACTACCATCAAGTAAAACAACACTACCATAAACTAAAACAAAACTGTAATCAAGTAAAACAAAATTGCCATCAAGTTAAACAAAACTACCATCAAGTAAATTACAAAATAATAATGTATCGTATCAACCAATCAGCCATAATCAGTTGTAGGCCATTTATCCCTTGGAGTAATTATTATTTTGTAGAATTCAACTCCCGAATCCAATGATCCAATTTTTTCGGTCGTATATAGGCTAACAAGTTATATAAACATGTTGTTAATAATAAGAAGTTAATAATGTAAGAATGACGTACTCATCACTTTCTAAGAATTCCATTAATTTATGCTGCTTATCCTCTTCCACTAGGGAAAATGGATTGTATGCTGTTGGTGAAGGGGTTACACTTTGCATAAATTTATGCACCGGGGTAAACAAATCATTTGAAGGTGGTGGTGGTGGTGGTGGGTTTACACTTTCACAACTCTCTTCATAGTAGAATTCCCTAAGAAAGGGTTTCTTCGGGTCCTCGCCAATGGCGGCTGACATGTGCCTAAATTTTCTTTCTCATCCATAGCTTTTCTTTGACTCACCATAGCATATAAAGTTCTTCCAAATAATGTTTTTGACTCCCAAACATTGGGGGTCGGAAAAAGTTTCACTTGACACATCGTTAACTTGAAAAATTTCTTCCTCTTTCGAGAAATCCTATTTATTTTGAACTGGGATTGACCCACTATTTTTACATGAGGTTCTCATATCCTCCTCACGCGTTTTTGGCTTCACATCATTCAGCTTGTTATCATTCTTGTTCGCGAGAAACTTTTCTCCATTTTTAGAGTTTTGCTTCAATATTTTTGGGTTTGGCATTTGTAATTCTTACTTTACAATATTTCTATATTTTAGGATTTGGGGTAAAGCAAGTTATAAATATGTATGCCATCAAAATAATTTTTATGGTATATCAATAATAAATAAGTCTACCATCTAAATAATGTTAGGGTATTGCAAGCAATAAAAAAGGGTGTCATCAAAGTACTGTTTAAGGTATTACACGCTACAAATAAGTCTTCCATTATATATATTTTTAGGGAATAACGAGTTATAAATAAGTCTACCATTAGTAACTGTAAGTCTTCCATCGATACGAAATAAATTTACCATCTATATAATAAGTCTGCCATCGTTAACAATAACTCTGCAATCTTTAATCAATAAATCTGACATCGTTAACACATAAATCTGCCACCACACTCAAAAACTTACATAATTAATCAAGTGTTATACATAATTAATGTTTTGTCATTGTGAATCTATCAAAAACGGAATTCTGAACTCGGAAGCATGTGGTAAAGTGTTAGATAAATAAAACTAGGGTTCTATAACCTCGTCAAAAATTTTGGCAACTAACTTCTAACGCAATGCATCGATGTTCTGGTCGTTCAAATCATCAAATGAAGACCCAAGAGCAAGAACTCGATGTATTTAATACTCAAAAATATTTTTGTCATCTGGCACCACGTGAGATATGTTGTCATATACATGGATTGTTACCATTGCCAAGTTAATGTACAAATCTATCCAATGGTTCGAGTTAACAAAACCATAGGCGTGCAAATTGTCCACGTCGATGTACCATTTCTTATTCGTCAATGAATCATGCGGTATTGCAGCATTAACCAACTATTTGTAGCTATCTTCAAAAATAAAGTTTTAGGGTTTTCATTGAACTTGATGAATTCATGCACCACTAGAATTCACATACCAAGGATATAAGAGATCAATACGTGAATACCGATATTGGGATGGATTCCGCATTGGCCGTTTGTGGAACATAGTCATTGTAGAACATAGTTGTTGTAATACAAAAAACAAATTGTTATACTTAAAACAAAACTGTTATCAAACATAAAAAATTTGCCATTAAGTGGGACATAACAAGTCTGCCACTGACAAAAAAATTGTCATTAAGTATACAAAAGTGCCATCGAATATATCAAAACTACCATCAAATAAAACAAATATGCCATCATGTAAACAAAACTGCCATCAAATAAACATAACTACCATCAAGTAAAACAACACTACCATAAACTAAAACAAAACTATCATCAAGTAAAACAAAATTGCCATCAAGTTAAACAAAACTACCATTAAGTAAATTAACAAAATAATAACGTACCGTATCAACCAATCAACCATAATCAGTTGTAGGCCATTTATCCCTTGGATTAATTATTATTTTGTAGAATTCAACTCCCGAATCCAATGATCCAATTTTTCATTCGTATATAAGCTAACAAGTTATATATACATGTTGTTAATAATAAGAAGTTAATAATGTAAGAATGACGTACTCATCACTTTCTAAGAATTCCATTAATTTATGTAGCTTATCCTCTTCCACTAGGGAAAATGGATTGCATGCTGTTGGTGAAGGGGTTACACTTTGCATAAATTTATGCACCGGGGTAAACAAATCATTTGAAGATGGTGGTGCTGGTGGTGGGTTTACACTTTCACAACTCTCTTCATAGTAGAATTCCCTAAGAAAGGATTTCTTTGGGTCCTCGCCAATGGCGGTTGACATGTGCCTAAATTTTCTTTCTTATCCATAGCTTTTCTTTGACTCACCATAGCATCTAAAGTTCTTCCAAATAATTTGTTTGACTCCCAAACATTGTGGTCGGAAAAAGTTTCACTTCACACACGTTAACTTGGAAAATTTCTTCCTCTTTCGAGAAATCCTATTTCTTTTGAACTGGGATTGACCCACTATTTTTACATGAGGTTCTCATATCCTCCTCACGCGTTTTTGGCTTCACATCATTCAGCTCGTTATCATTCTTGTTCGCGAGAAACTTTTCTCAATTTTTAGAGTTTTGCTTCAATATTTTTGGGTTTGGCATTTGTAATTCTTACTTTACAATATTTCTATATTTTAGGATTTGGGGTAAAGCAAGTTATAAATACGTATGCCATTAAAATAATTTTTATGGTATATCAATAATAAATAAGTCTAAAAAAGGGTGTCATCAAAGTACTGTTTAAGATATTACACGCTACAAATAAGTATTCCATTATATATATTTTTATGGTATATATCTAAATAATGTTAGGGTATTGCAAGCTATAAAAAAGGGTGTCATCAAAGTACTGTTTAAGATATTACACGCAATAAATAAGTATTCCATTATATATATTTTTAGGGTATAACGAGTTATAAATAAATCTACCATTAGTAACTATAAGTCTTCCATCGATACAAAATAAATTTACCATCTATATAATAAGTCTGCCATCGTTAACAATAACTCTGCAATCTTTAATCAATAAATATGACATCGTTAACACATAAATCTGCCACCAAACTCAAAAACTTACATAATTAATCAAGTGTTATACATAATTAATGTTTTGTCATTGTGAATCTGTCAAAAACAGAGTTCTGAACTCGGAAGCACGCGGTAAAGTGTTAGATAAATAAAACTAAGGTTCTATAACCTCGTCAAAAATTTCAGCAACTAACTTCTAACGCAATGCATCGATGTTCTGGTCGTTCAAATCATCAAATGAAGACCTAAGAGCAAGAACTCGATGTATTTAATAACATACACACTACAATCTTCCTGATTAATGTTTCGACGACCATTCTTCAATATTGTAATCCTAAAATGCTTTTCACTCTTCTTCCGAATGGTAGAAGAAACCCATTTGTTTATCATAATAGGAATCATTCTAGTGAATTGCTTACAATACTCAAAAATATTTTTGTCATCTTACACCATGTGAGGTATGTTGTCATATACATGGATTGTTTCCTTTGCGAAGTTAATGTCCACAACTATCCAATGGTTCGAGTTAACAAAAACATAGGCGTACAAATGGTCCACGTCGATGTACCATTTCTTATTCGTCCATGAATCATGCGGTATTGCACCATTAACCAACTGTTTGTAGCTATCTTCAAAAATAAACTTTTAGGGTTTTCATTGAACCTGATGAAGTCATGTTCAAAAGAATTCACATATCAAGGATCTAAGAAATTAAGGCCGATATGGGGATGGATTGCGCATCGACCGTTTACGGAACATAGTCATTGCAGAACATAGTTTCTGTAATACAAAAATCCAATTACTACACTTAAAACAAAATTGTTATCAAACATAATAAATCTGCCACCAAGTGGGACAAAACAAGTTTGCCACTGACAAAAAAAACTGTAATTAAGTTTACAAAATTGCCATCAAATATATCAAAACTACCATCAAATAAAACAATTATGCAATCAAATAAACAAAACTACCATCAAATAAAGAAAAATACCATCAAGTAAAACAACACTGCCATCAAGTAAAAAAGTTGTCATCAAGTAAAACAAAACTGCCATCAAGTAAAACAAAACTGCCATCAAGTAAACAAAATAATAACATAGTGTATTAACCAACCAGCTATAATAAGAAAGTAATAATTTAAGAATAACGTACTCATCACGTTTTTGGAATTCCATTAATTTACGCAGCTTATGCTCTTCCACTAGGGCAAATGGATCTTATGTTGTTGGTGAAGAGGTTACAGTTTGCATAAATTTATGCACCAGGATAAACAAATCATTTAAAAGTGGTGGTGGTGGTGGTGGGTTTACACTTTCACAACTCTCTTCATAGTATAATTACCTAAGAAAAGGCTTCTTTGGGTCCTCGCCAATGGTGGCTGACGTTTGCCTATATTTACTTTCGCATCCATAGGTTTTATTTGACTTACCATAGCATCTAAAGTTGTTCTAAATAATTTGTTTGACTCCCGAACATTGGGGTCGGATAAAGTTTTACCTGACACATCGTTAACTTGAAAATTTTCTTTCTCTTTCGAGAAATCTGATTTCTTTTGAACTGGAAGTGACCCACTATTTTTACATGAGCTTCTCATATCCTCCTCAGGCGTTTTTGCCTTCGCATCATTCAGCTCGTTATCATTCTTGTTCGCGAGAAACTTCTCTCCATTTTAGACTTTGATTCAATATTTTTGGGTTTGGCATTTGTAATTCTTACTTTATAATATTTATATATTTTAGGATTTGAGGTATAGCAAGTTATAAATATGTATGCTATAAAAATAGTTTTTATGATATATCAATAACAAATAAGTCTACCATCTAAATAATCTTAGGGTATTGCAAGTTAGAAAAAATGGTGTCATCAAAAACGTGTTTAAGGTATTGCACGCTACAAATAAGTCTATCATTATATATATTTTTATGGTATAACAAGTTATAAATAATTTTGCCATCGGTAACTATAACTCTGCCATCAATACCAAACAAATCTAGTGTCTCTATAATAAATCTGACATCGTTAACAATAAATCTGTCATCTTTAATCAATAAATCTGTCATCTTTAATCAATAAATCTAACATCGTTAACAAATAAATCTGCCACCAGATTCAAATACTTGAATAATTAATCAAGTGTCATACATAATTAATGTTCTGTCATTGTTAATCTGTCAGAAACGGAATTCTGAACTCAGAAGCACGCAGTAAATGGTTAGATAAATAAAATTAGGGTTCTACAACCTCGTCAAAAATTTCAGCAGCCAACTTCAAATGCAATGCATCGATGTTCTGGTCGTTCAAATAATCAAATGAAGACCCAAGAGCAAGACACTCGATGTATTTAATATCATACACACCACAATCTCCCTTATTAAAGTTTCGAGGAACATTCTTCAATCTTGCAAACCTAAATTGTTTCTCACTCTTCTTTTGAATGGTAGAAGAAACTCTTTTGTTTATCATAATAGGAATCATTCTAGTGAAGGGCTTACAATACTCAAAAATATTTTTGTCATCTTGCACCACGTGAGGTATGTTGTTATATACATGGATTGTTACCTTTGCCAAGTTAATGTACAAAACTATCCAATTGTTCGAGTTAACAAAACCATATACGTACATATGGTCCATGTCGATGTACCATTTATTATTCGTGCATGAATCATGCGGTATTGCACCATTAACCAACTGTTTGTAGCTATCTTCAAAAATAAATTTTTAGGGTTCTCATTGAACCTGATGAAGTCATGTGCCCAAGAATTCACATACCAAGGATCTAAGAAATCAATACGTGAAAACCGATATAGGGATGGATTGCGCATCGATCGCTTACGGAACATTGTCATTGCAAAACATAGTTTTTGTAATACAAAAAACAAATTACTATAGTTAAAACAAAACTGCTACCAAACATAATAAATTTGCCATAAATGGGACAAAACAAGTTTGCCACTGACAAAAAACAACTATCAGTAAGTAAACAAAATTGCCATCAAATCAATCAAAACTTCCATCAAATAAATCAAATATGCCATCAAGTAAATAAAACTGCCATAAAATAAACAAATTGCCATCAAGTAAAACATAACTGTCATCAAATAAAAGAAAATTTTCATCAAATAAAACAAAACTGCGATCAATTAAAACAAAATTGCCATCATGTAAATAAAATAATAACATACTGTATAGCCAACCAACCATAATCAAGTGTAGGCCATTTATCCCTTGAAGTAATTATTATCTTGTACAATTCAACTCCCGAATCACATGATCCAATTGGTTCGTTCCAATATAAGCTAACAAGTTATACATACGTGAAGTTAATAATAAGATATTAATAATGTAAGAATAACATACTCATCACGTTCTATGAATTCCATTAATTTACGTAGCTGATGCTCTTGCACTAGGGCAAATAGATCGTATGTTGTTGGTGAAGGGATTACACTTTGCATAAATTTATGCACCGGGGTAAACAAATCATTTGAAGGTGGTGGTGGGTTTACATCTTTCACAACTCTCTTCATAGTAGAATTCCCTAAGAATGGGCTTCTTTGGATCCTCCCCAATCGCGGCTGATGTTTTTGTTTCTCATCCATAGCTTTTATTTGATTCACCATAGCATCTCAAGTTGTTCCAAACAACGTTTTTGACTCCCAAACAATTTTTTTGACTCCCAAACATTGGTGTTAGAAAAAGTTTTATCTGACACATCGGTAACTTGAACAATTTATTTCTCTTTTGAGAAATACAATTTCTTTTGAACTAGGATTGACCCACTATTTTTACATGAAGTTCTCATATCCTCCTCATGTGTTTTTTTCTTCGCATCATTCAACTCGTTATCATTCATGTTAGCAAGAAACTTCTCTCGTTTTTTCATAGTTCACGAATACTATTTATGTATAATACATTGAATAGGAATATCGTCATGTGATATAGCTCGCGTCGTTGCTATCCAAGATTGCACATGGTAATAAAGCTAGTAGAACAATAAGTCTGCCATCAAATACAAAAAACCACGGTATAAGAAATATAAGTTTGTCACAAAATAAAAAATTGTCACCAAATATATACAAAAAACTGCTACAAAACAATAACAGATCTCTCACGAAGTAAAATAAAATTGCGGTGTAAGTAAATAAGTCTGTCACGTAAGAAACTGCGTACCATTTCTTTCTTGCTTGCTCCATCCTCTTCATGACCATTCAAGTTTACAATATTTTGTGGTTCCATAGTTGCGTTGAGATTCTCTATAGTTTCTCCAGATTTGAAATATTGTCACGAAACTCTAATTGTAAAGAACTTATCTTTTTCATCCAAAGTATTTACTTTTGTCTCCAGGCCTTCTATTCTGGAAGTCAGAAGCCTTACAGTTTTCGTAACTTCTTTGAGAAGCATTCCATCATTCCAAGAACTTTTCCTACCTCTTCCATCATCACAAGTTTAATTTCTTTCACTTTTCTTCTTCTTTGCAGGTTCAGGAGGTTCATTTTTTTCAGAATTTTCTTATTCAACAACAAGTTTACTTTTCTTCTTTTTCGTCATTAGTGGTGACACATCTACTTGATCCCATGTGGTTTCATCCAATCGATCATGCAGTATATCCATGATCAAATTGTTCAGCTTTGGGTCTGTGTCTTCATTGTCCCATTTGGGATATATCTCTTCTTCTGGTTTTCTAATTAAATGTCTCACACGTACCTCATTTTGAGCTTTCTTTTCTTCAGCTATAAAATCATTAAAATCAAATCTTTTACGGGATCCACCCCCATAAAAAAGAGGAACTTCGTTTGTTTTCTTTTGATTTCCATATAACTCTCCCAATCCTAGAACTGATACGTACGACCAAAGCAGAAAAGCATGAACACACCCATGCATTGTGTACGACTTCTTTGCATCGAAGATAGTCATTTTAACAAACTCTAGCAAATTTGCAAAAGCAGCATGACCCTAAGGATAACTTCAAACCTCTCTGCATCAATAATTGTTTTAGTAGTATTCATAGGAATTATGTTGGTAGGAGAAATGTCATAGACTATAGATAAAATGGCAAGGCAGCCTATCATTCTCCTCTTCTCAAACTCAAATTCTTGCATTTGTCCAACACATGTTGCACATGTCTAAGGCTATGTCCTTTAACTTTGAAACATTAAGGTCTTCCCAAAATTCTATGTGGTCAATATCCCAATTATCTGCAACAATTTCATCGCATTTTAGACCTGTGATATGTGAAAATTTATAGAGAGAGAAGCTAACTGGACGACCACTTATCAAACACCATATCTCATTTTTTCCCTCAATTGCCAACTGATGTGTTAGGAAATAGTGGACAACTTTTGCAAACCAAATGTAATCTACTTCTTTAAACTTGATAAAAACAAAACTGATGAATTTCTCAAAAAAGTTCAAACATCATTACTAACCGCTTCTTCTACCATTTGTAAGTTGGACATATAACAATCGTGATTCATACTCCGGTTTTGCAATAGGCATTTTATCCTTTGGATAAAGACGCATCGGATAAATTTTCTTCACTGAAGTATTCATACCTAACATAACAAAAATTTGGAAAATAAGTTTGCCGTCATTTAGAAATAAGTTTGTCATCATATACACATAAGTGTGCCATCAAAATATTTAGTAAATTTTCCAACACTATCTTTAGTAAGTTTGCCACCAAAGCTATCTTAATTAGCCATTATGTTTCAATAAAACTATTCAAAAAATTTATTAAATCTGCCAACAATATCGATTAAATCTTTTGCTAATATTCAACATTAATATACGCAAATAAATCTATCATCAATTATAAATAAGTATGTCATCAAAAAAAAAATTCTGCCTTCAAATATATATAAAATTGCCACCAAAGATTCAAGTTCATGAAATATCGATTATATATGCTATAAAAACAGTAAATTTGCCCAAAAAAAACTGGTTATATCTGCTACCAATATTCAATAGTAATATTAAAATAAATCTACCACCAAAGACACATAAGTTTGACGTTCAATGGAAAATAAATATGCCATCTAGACAAAAAAACCTACCATAAAATTTCATACGTCCAAATAAATTTGCCACAATCTCAAAATAAATCTATCACCCCATATACGCGGCATATTCGAAAGCTTACCGGATTCCGTGTCAGAGTTTCTAAACATTTACAAAAAATGATGTATATTATTTGATTTTGATTATTTCGTCAGTTTATGTCAATAAACAATTTTTACACAATGCATTACAAAACATACGGAAAATATACCAAAAATAGTAGACGACGAGTGTTAAGATGGAAGAGACGACGTAGCCGCGATGGAAAAACTCAAAAATGAAACATGAATACGAACACGAAGATGGCGAAGCGCTATGGAAGAGACACCAGAATACGAAGAGACACTTAAAGTCACCAAAAATGAACAAGAACACGGAGAAAACACGAAAATATCACCGGTAATTGTGAAAGACTTTAGAGTTTTGAAAACTGAAAGTACGTCGCAAATGGTGAAAGAGTTTAGGGTTTCAAAAATGTTTTAAACTCAAAAGTCCATGATTGAACTGAAAAGACACGATTGTGGTGGAAATGACTAAAATAATTTAATTTTCTTTTTCATAAAATAATGGTACAATTGTAAATAAGTCGTGTTACCATGGTTTATATTACTTTTGACTAAATATTCGAGTCATTCTAGTAATCGTGCATGACAAGGGGTTATATGAGTTATTAAATGATGAATGTGTGTCATTCTGGGTTATTTTTCTTTATGTTTTAACACATCCCTAATATATTATTTGAGCAACAATTTAAGAAAATAACTTTACCCTAATGTGTTATTAACCGAAATGTCATGCTGACGTGTCATCAGCTAGTGAATTTTAAATAAATATATAAATGGACTTAAATTATTAGAATAACTACAATATATGCCATTGTTATTAATTTGGTTAGAAAATCAATATATTTTATATAAAAACTCTATTAAATTCATAAAAAATAATTATTGTTTCCCTTAATTTATATAAAAAAACTATTATTAAAAATGATTATAAATAAAATTTAAAATTATATAAATATTTAATTTCTATTTAATAATAAATAATATTATACAATTTTTGAATATTTTTCTCACACAAGACGTAGGTATAAATCTAGTTGTTGTTTTAATTGTTAAGTTTTTCATCTAACCGTAATTGTTACAAATTGCATATTAAATGTTGCTTAAAATATTTATAATTGAGTATTTAATCATATGTGAAAAAATTGACATAAAATAAAAATAAAATTAATTTAAAACGCTCAATACGTGTACAAAATTTATATAGTAAGGTACATTTAATATGAATCAAGTTTTATATAAGGTGCATTTGCAAATTTAATATAAAATATTTTTCCAATTGCAAGTTGAACCTTTTTAAACTTATTTTTGCAAAACTAACTTTCTATCTATTTTTTATCTTTCAACAATAATTTTATTTACAACTTTTTATTACCTTATAATTAACTATTTTTTTTAAAAAAATACAAAAATATCAATTATGAATAAACTTTTCAAAAATATTACGAAAATTTCATTTTCTTCATTGCACACAACTACCATTATCGTGGTTGTTGAGAGCTCTTAATTCCATCGACACACCCACCATTTACTTCTATTCCTTTATCAAATTTTATTCATATCAACCTATTTCATTTTTTCTCACATTTTCTTCCAGTTTATGTCTTCACACTATCTTCAAAAGATTCTAACTTTGCAAAAGATTATCGTTAGCTGTTAAACAAGCTTATAGAAGTCTATATCGGTTATCTTTTAAGTCGTTTAGCTTAAAAATCAAGATCGAAGTTTAGTTTTCGTATTTTGGCTACGATTATATTTTTCCAGTTCATACAATTATGAGAAGACTACTTTGTATTTTATTTGCAAAGCACACTTCTCTAGAAGATGTCTCGAAGTTTGATTTGCCAATAAAATACAAAAACACACTTCTAAAAGTCTGCTTTGATCGGAATAAATCTAAAAGTCTGCTTTGATCGGAATAAATCTAAAAGTCTGCTTTGATCGGAATAAATCTCGAGAAGTCTACTTTGGTGACAAAAAGGTTAGTTTTCTGCAATTAAAAATAAATTTTTTCCAAAATAAACTTCTCGAGAAGTCTGATTTGATCAGAATAAATCTCGCAGACTTCTCGAGAAGTTTGTTTTAGCCGAAATAAATCGTTTTTGTCACTGAAGCAGATTTCTCGAGAATTCTGCTTTGCTACAAAAAAGGTTAGTTTTCTGCAATTAAAAATAATTTTTTTCTAAAGCAGATTTCTCGAAAACTCTGCTTTAATTAGAATAAATATCGCAGACTTCTCGAGAAGTTTGTTTCAGCCGGAATATACTGTTTTTGTCACTGAAACAGACTTCTCAATACGTCTGCTTTGGTGATAAAAAAAGTTAGTTTTCTGTAATTAAAAGTAAAATTTTTCCTAAGCAGACTTCTCGAGAAATATGTTTTGATCGGAATAAATCTCGCAGTCTTCTCAAGAAGTATGCTTCAGCTGGAATAAATTGTTTTTGTCACTAAAGCAAATTTCTCGAGAAGTCAGCGTGATTTATTCCGATCAAATCAGACTTTTCGAGAAGTGTGCTTTGGAAAAAATTTACTTTTAACTGCAAAAAACTAACCTTTTTGTCACCAAAGAAGACTTCTCGAGAAGTCTGTTTCAGTGAAAAAATGGTTTATTCTGGCTGAAACTGATTTCTCAAGAAGTCTGAGAGATTTATTCCAATCAAAGCAAAATTCTCACGAAGTGTGCTTTAGAAAAAATTTACTTTTAATTACAAAAAATTAACTTTTTTGTCACCAAAGGATACTTCTTGAGAAGTCTGCTTTAGTGATAAAAACAGTTTATTCCAGCTAAATCAGACTTTTCGAGAAGTCTGCGAGATTTATTCCGATCAAAGCGGAATTCTCGATAAATCTGCTTTGGAAAAAATTTATTTTTAATTGCGGAAAACTAATCTTTTTTGTCACCAAACCAGACTTCGAGAAGTCTGTTTTGTATTTTATTTGTAAAGTAGACTTCGAGAAGTTTGCTTTGTATTTTATTTGCAAAGCAGAATTCTTGAGAAGTATGGTTCATTGACAAAAATAACTACGAGTTAGATCTCGGGAAAACGGCGTTGCAAATCCCTATGGAAATAAGATAGAACCTTTGCCTCATGAGATCCTTCATGTCGACCCAAGAATCTACGGGTCTCAACCTCCATCTCCTTCGGTCAAAAGCCTAACGATCCCACCAGATGAGAGCATTATCCGTGATTTTTGGTACTGCCATGAAGACTCTGCTAGGGCCTGGTTGGTTGTAGTGGTCGAAGATGTGATCCATCCTCTTTTTCCAATCTAGATAGGCCTCGGGATATACTTTCCCTGCAAAACTTGGAGGTGTTAGCTTGACGTCATGATTTTTTACCCGGTTATAGGCATAGTCATCTCCATCTTCATGATGTCTAGGGGGCATTCTTGGTCTCTGGTGGTGACCATATGGCTCGTAGCCATTGCCCTCTTCTACTGGTTGTCGTGGAGGTCTTCTCGGCCTAGGGTGATGGCCGTGAGGCTGGTGGCCCTCATCTTCATCCGTGTGGGGCTCCTCCTGTTCTGGCCATGCCCTTGGGTGGTCAGGACCTTCAGCAGGATCTTGGCCAGTCCTCATGTGCCTTATGGCCTGAAATCTCATCGGTCTTTCCACACGCTCAAACCTCTCACTTATTGATGGAAGTTGGGTTTGGAGTGTGGTGAACATGGCCATTATGGCTTTGGTGGTATCTTGATTTCCTCCTTCAGCCATCGCTTGCTACAAGAAAAACAGGGTTAGTTTCTCCTAAGAATTCTTTAAGAGTAGGTTTTTATAGTAGGGGAAATTTCAAAGAAAATGCAAAAATACAAAAAAGGAAAATCTAACAAAAAGAAAGCATTTAATGCGCAAATCTCCTAAATTTTTTTGGCCAATTTTTTTTTTATTTTTCTATTTTTAACCTAAAATTAATGTAAATATGCTTTAGCAAAAAGGAAATACAAAGATGCAATGAAAAAAAAAAGATCCTAAACCATAGTGATGCACATTAGAGATAGGTTGTACTCGGTTTGATTTTTAGGTGATATTTTTTTGATTTTTTAATGGAACTAAACTTATGCACGAAACTGAATGAATAATGAAATAAAGGATAGAAACAACCTAGTTTTAGGAGGTTAAACTCTGATACCAAAATGATACAAGCATTGAATGAAAGCCATAGCACTCTTGGACCGGTTGGAGAAGATTAGGCGAGAAGCTCGCCCTTATGCTTTGGTAATGGGATTTTCTGGTCGGTATTGGGTGGTGGGGTGAATTGAACCTACGAGAGATGGGAAGCCTCGTGATAAATCACAATTTAGAAGGTAGGAGGGCTGGTCTCCACTAGGGTTCTAAGCGATTAGAGTTTTTAGGAGAAAAACTCGTAAGAAAAATGCTCTCTTTAATAATAATCAAAAACTTGTCAAACTATAATGCTGAAAGGAGCCTTATTAATATGCTCAGCACCTTTGACCTTCTAGGGTCGACCCAAAAATAAAAGAAAAATTACAAAAGTGCATAAAAGAATGATTACAAAAGGGAATAATTAACCAAAAAATGACATCTACTTAAATGTTCTTAACTCAATAAATAGAAAACCAATAATTCCTACCGTAAAAAACAGAAAACGCAAATATATAATTGGAAACTTACCTACTTACCATTCGGCAAAGAAATGGAAGGTGGCCGACCTTTGTTGCACGCGCTTACTCTTCAATTTGAAGTAGGGTTATGAAGTGTTGGGTCTTGACCACTTTTGCCCCGAGAGCCCAAGTCTTTGGAGTTCTCTGATATGTTGAGAAGCCCTTGTATTCAACCTTGCACTCTTGGCCGAATGCTCCTTGTCGTTGGTCTTCTAGGAGCTTGTCTACCCACAAGCTGAACTTGTGGAGGAGTACCCTTGTTCTGCTCCTTGTCATGGCTCCTCGTGGTACCACTGATATAGAGACTTCATCTAGATTCATGTCTTGAAGCTGGTAGCTCATCTGGTCTGAATCTCTTTGTGTAGATGTTGAAATGGCCGTGTGATCGCTTGAGTTAGCTAGGCCGTGTGTAGAGCTGGCCGAGTTGCAATTATAGCCGGCCAAATCGATTGGTGAGCCGGCAGCATCACTAGGTAGGTCGGCGGTGTTAGTCACATCGCCTCCAGTTGGGCCAGAGGTTTGGACCTCTCCGCCGGCGAGGTTGGTCGGCCCAACCCGGCCCGGCTGGTCGTAGGGCCGATGGTACCACTTGGTCCGGCAAACGCGCCAAATGGCCTGGCTGTCTCGGGCAGGCCTTCTGGTCGGCTATTTTGATCTTCTGGCCAGTCAGACGATCTGGTGTCCTCATCAACATTCCCAAAGTAGTGGAAATGTGGTGGCCAAGTAGTTACAATTAATACCCTAAACCCTAAATTATATGATTTTGTTGAATACCATGAATTGTATAAGATTGATAACATCATTAGGAGTTTTAGAAACTTCAATTACTAAGTAAACAACAACATTTGACAAATTTACATATCATTTCCCTAAAACACTTAACACATTCCCTTAACCTTATACCTTTTATATACATTTCAAATGTTTCTAACATTTACATCAACACAAATATGGTTTTGTTTATATTTGTCCACCTATAATGGTTAGTATTTAACTAGAAATGCAAAAATAACTTGTAAATGTGAAAAAGACATAGGGAAAATGTAAATTTACCCTATGCAGTCGCAAAGTGGTCGCTAATTTGCGACAAATTTGCGACCACCGTAGAAATTTTGAACATGTAATCGCAAATTGGTCACAAAAGTACGACTGATTTGCGACCATGGGTTATTTTTGTGACCAATTTGCCACCATATTCCTAATGTAGTGACAAATATGGTGGAAAAGTAGTCACAATTAATACATTAAAACCTAAATTATATGATTTTTGTGAATACTATGAATTATATAAGATTGATAACATCAATATGAGTTGTAGAAACTTTAATTAGAAACAACAACATTTTACAAAAATATATAAAGATCAAATGTAAAAAATACATAAAAAGTCAAATATATTACATTTATTAGTACTCATTGTCATCTGAAGATGAAATATTACACTGAAATTCATCTTTTCTTTCGGCATCTCCGACATCAAAATCAATTTCTTCGGTATGATTAACTTTATCAACCAAATGATCCACTTCTATCTTTTCAACCACCGTTACCTCTTCATCATTTTCTTGTTGTAAAATGTCAATCTCGTCTTTGTTTTGTATTTTCCCAAAATGTTAGATCTGGGATTAACTTTCAGAACAGTGAACCATGTTTGTTTTTATGATGATTTGGTGTGCGGATAAGGAATATAACAAACTTGATCTGATTGAGAGTCTGGTACATCATAATTAATGAAATGTAAATTAGTTAATTATATAAAAAATTAATTTATAGAATTTTACATACGTAATATATATAAATTAAGATATATTTATAGTTAATTATTTACGTATGTACCTAGAATAAATGGTTCGTATTAATAGTATTTTCCTGATGATAAGACATCAACGACACCATTTTCCGACTTTCAAGTTCCTTTCGAAAGCATAAGATCTTACCACTCAAATTTAAAAAACGTGATATTTAAATTTAGGAGTCCAACATACTCAAGTTGAATGATATCTGTTAAAATCCCATAGAAATCAGCTTCATCAGATGCATCTGAGTAATTGTCTCCCTTGACACAAATATTGTAGTTACATGTCTTTTTTCTCTGTCCATATTACTTTGTGTGGAACATATAACCTCTTGTAAAATATATCGGCCAAGTTGACACTTTATTCATCAAGTCTTGCACTAATTCTTGTGCCCATATCGGAAAGGGCGTGGATCTGTTGAAGTGCATGCATTGATCTATGATCATATATATATATACTCAGTAATTATTATTTCAAAATTAAAAAAAAAAGAATATAAACAATATATATATATATACATGTGAATTAATTATTCATACATAATCTCGAACCATATGTGGAACACTACAAGAAAACTGCCAAAATACCACTGTATTTTGCGACCACATACATAGTCGCAAAATTTGCGACCACATTTGCCACGATTTTGTGACCAATTTGCGACTACGGAGATGTAGTCGCAAAGTGGTCGCAAAAATATGACTAAAACATGTAGTCGCTTATTGGTCGTAATACACAACCATTAAGAGACTAACTTGCAACTGTTTTGCGACTGGTGTTTGCAGCCGCAAATCAGTGGTAAATTTGCCACTGATTTGCGACCACATGATCAAAATTTGAACTGCAGTCACAAATCAGTCGCAAAATAGCGACTAATTTGCGACCACATAGGGTAAATTCACATGTTTCCTAAGTATTTTTCACATTTACAACTTCTATTTGCATTTTTATGTAAGTACTAACCATTATAAGTGACCACATATATACAAAATCATATTTGTATTCATTTAAATTTTAGAGAACATTTGAAATGTATATAAGAGATATAAGGTTAAAAAATATATTAAGTGTTTTAGGTAAATGATTTGTAAATTTGGTAAATTTGGTAAATGTTGTTGTTTTTGTATTAATTAAAATTTGTACAACTTATAATCAAGTTATCAATCTTATATAATTTAATTTATTTACCAAAATCATAAAATTTAATGTTTTATGGTATTATTTGTGACTGATTTGCCACCATTTTGCCACTGCATTGAGATTATGGTGGCAAATGAGTCACAATTATTATTTGTGGTCATAAATCAGTGTCAAATTTGCCACTGATTTGCGACCACAAGATCAAAATTTGAACTACAATCACAAATCAGTCGCAAAATAGCAACTAATTTGCGACCACATAGGATAAATTCACATTTTCCTTAAGTATTTTCCACATTTACAACTTCTATTTGCATTTATAGGTAAATATTAACCATTATAAGTGACCACATATATACAAAATCATATTTGTATTCATTTAAATTTTATAGAACATTTGAAATGTATAAAAGAGATATAAGGTTAAGGAAATGTGTTAAGTGTTTTAGGTAAATGATTTGTAAATTTGGTAAATATTATTGTTTTCTTAGTACTTAAAGTTTGTACAACTTATAATCAAGTTATCAATCTTATATAATTCAATTTATTTACAAAAATCAAACAATTTATGGTTTAAAGTATTATTTGTGACTGATTTGCCACTATTTTGCCACTGCATTGAGAATGTGGTGGCAAATCAGTCACAATTATTACTTTTGGTCGTAAATTAGTGGCAAATTTACCACTGATTTGCGACCATATATTTTTTTCAAATAATTTAACCGTGATCGCAAATCAGTGGCAAATTTGCCACTAATTTGCGACCACATATTTTATTTTGAATAAATTAACCATGATCGCAGACCACAATGTTTTTTACGAATAAATTAACCGTAGACGCAAATCAGTGGCAAATTTACCACTAATTTGAGACCACACTGTTTTTTCGAATAAATTAACCGTGCTCGCAAATCAGTGGCAAATTTGCCACTAATTTGCGACCACGAATTAATTTGGTGGGAGTTTAAAAATTTTTGATTCCTACCAAATTATTTGGTGGTCGGAAATCAGTCGCAAATTTGCGACTAATTTGCGACTAATTTGCGACTAATTTGCGACCACGCCATTAATTTCAAAGTTTGCCACTGATTTGCGACCACATACGTGGTCGCAAAAAAATTCTATGAATACGTGATGGTTTTCCCTCATTTTTCACAGTTCAAACATTTCTACTTTCTAAAACCTCTCTAAACACTTATAAAATCTCTCCCAATCCAAAAAACCATAAACACACAAATGGCAAGTAGGGGTAGGTCGATGAGAGGTCGTGGAAGACGATATATAAAATAATTAGTTTAAATAAAATATTTTATATTTAATATTAAATATTATATATATTATTAATTAATGAATAATATTAATAATAATTAATGTTTTTTAAAAATAATGATTAATTAAAATATTTTGAAATTAAAATTAAAAAAAAAAAAATTTTAATTATTATTTTTTTGAAATCTAATTCCGTCGTTTTCGCAAATCAGTCCCAAATCAGTCTCAATTTTTTTGGACCGATTTGTGACTACATAATTTTTTTCGAATATTTTATAATCAGTCACAAATCATTCGCAATTATTTGTGACTGATTTGCGACTGAGTATAATATATAGTCATAAATTAGTCGCAATTACTTGTGATTGATTTGCGACTGAGTATAATATGTAGTCGCAAATCAGTCACTAAAGTTTGTGACTGATTTGCGACCACATGAACCACTGTAGTCGCAAATCAATCACAAATTTTTGTGACTGATTTGTGATTGCGGGTTTTGCAACCACATACGTAGTCGCAAAGTTGTGGCAAAATTTGTTACTAAAAACAAGTCGCAAACGTAGGCACCAATAATTGGTCGCAAATCAGTTGCAAATTGTACCACTATTACCGTGGTCGCAAATCAGTCACAAAATTGCGACTGATTTGCGACTACATAGATTTGTGACTACAAATTTGCGACTATATTGCGTGGTCGCAAAATCGCTGTTTTCTTGTAGTGGAACTCTTCCTTTCTTTTTGATGAAATGTCATCTTGCAAAAGATATGGATACGTACAACGAATGTGATCTTCAAGCATGCTACAAAATTAAATATGAAAAAGTAATATATATATATATTGCTTAATTACAATAAAATTGTAATGTAATAATTAAATAAAAAAAATTTCATAGTATTTACCTCTCTAGTGGACAAAAACATTCACAATTCCGAAAAACATTGTTTGTGCATATTTGTATTTTTTTCGGAGAGCCATATTTCTTTACATTTATCACTTGGACGACCCATGTGATTAAATATCTCTGGCACTCCGGGATCCGGATATACAGGGACGTCACTTTCATCGAATCTAGTATACCTATATTTATATATATATATTATACACGATATTCAGCACGAAAATTTAATTAATTAATTAATAAACACAATAATTTATGGTTACTACGTACGTATTGGTTTTTGTTGCGTATGTGGGCAGCAAAGTAATGCTCCGAGAAGTAAGATATCTCATCATTCACATATGATTCAACAATCGACCATGCAGCATATCGTTTGTTCTTCGCCTTGCTTTTAAGTTTTTTAAAAAACCTTTCAAATGGATACATTCACCAATATTGCACAGGTCCAACAAATTCAGCTTCGTATGGAAGATGTATAGGTAGGTGCTCCATGACGTCGAAAAATGCAAGTGGAAAGATCTTCTCCAAATTACACAAAATTATGACCATGTTTTCCTTCAGAATTCGGACACGACTTTGTTGCAATGATCTTGAGCATATATCTTAGAAAAATCCTCCAATCCCTACATTACAATCTAGTAATAATTAGTACATGCAATTATTATTATTTTACGTACTTAAAATATAAATTATGTTTACTAGCATATACTTGATAATGCTAGATGAACGTTTCGTGGTAAAAGTTCTACAAATATAAAAGGGAAAAGCCTTTACATAAAAACATGACATTCATGGCTTTTCATGCCCGAGAACTTCAGTCCATCCATATCCACAGAGTTTGCTAAATCTTCCACGTAGCCGTCCGGAAATTTGACATCATTTTTTATACATTCCAATAAGCGTGTTTTGGATTTTTGTGTCAATCTAAATATAAGGAATGAAGCATTACCCCGACCATCCACGTGCAACTCTTTTCAGGAGTAAAACTTTGCAATATCCAAACTTGACTTAACTGTATCTTTTGATTTATCCTTGACATTTATAACAGTATTTATGATGTTATCGAAGAAATTCTTCTCTATATGCATAACATCAAGATTATGTCAAAAGTTAAGATCCGTCTAGTACGGCAATTCCCAAAATATGCTTTTTGTGCCAATTAAGCCAGCTTCCATAACCTTCTTCTTTAGTTTCGTGATCGTTTCCTCCGTAGTCAGATGTTATTAGAGGATTGACAGTTTTTATTCGCTCGTATAAAACTTGTTCGCCTGTCAATGATTGTGGAGGATACTCATTCAAATCATGCTTCCCCTTTAAAAAATTTGTTTTATTTTTTAGTAATGGATGACCCTTAGGAAGAAGCCTTCTGTGACAATCAAACCAACACGTCTTCTACCATTTGGTAATTCAAATGCCTTCGTACCATCCATTTTGACAACATTCCATAAGCTAAAAGATCGCTTATCGTCAACAATAACACGACTTTTAGATTGAAATTTTGATTCAACGATACATCGTATGCCTCAACTCCCGTAGACTACAATTCTTTCAGCTCATCAATTAAAGGTCGGAGGAATATATCCAGACTAGCGCATGGATGATTTGGCTTCGAATTTGGAATTGTTAGAAACAAGTACTCTTTCTTCATACACATATCCGGTGGCAAGTTATATGCAGTGATAATCACCGGCCATAATAAATGATTTTAAGACATACCAAATAGATTGAACCGATCAGTACATAATCCAAGATACACGTTTGAGATTCAGCAGCAAATCTTGGATGTAGATATCAGTACATAATCCAAGATACACGTTTGAGATTCAGCAGCAAATCTTGGATGTAGATATTGAAAATTTTTCCACTCTGCAGCATCAGATGGATGACTCATTTCTCCGTCTTCTGCTTCATACTCTTTGTGCCACCTCATTGCCTCTGTAGTTTTCTTGCTTTGTACATTCTCTTAAGTATGTCGTGTATAGGTAAATACCCCATACGACTAAAAGGTATTCTCGTCTTGCCCTCGCTTGGCTTATATCGGGGGGAATCGCAAAATTTGCCTTTTTCCCATTTCTCATCTTCTTTCCAAAAGATCATACAATTTTGAACACACACGTCAATTGTATAAAATGGGAGCCCTAAATTTCGCATCACTTTTTCGATTTCATAATATGAATACATTTCTTGGTTCTCCTTGGTCAAATATTCTGTAAACAGCTCCGCCCATGAATCTATGAATTTTATGGTAGATTAAAATCAGACTTAATGTTTATGAACTGAGCAGCTAAAGATAACTGTAAGTGCCGTTCATGACAACCATCATACAACGGATTTTTCGCAGCTTCTAACATGTTATAAAAATTTATGCTTCTAAATTTGGTTCTTCTACATTATTATATTCTTCCTCGTTCTGATTATAGTACTCATCAGTCGTAGTCTCGCGAAATGCATCTGTCACCATTTCAACATATCTATTACCGGATGTTCCAATTGTTTCTTCATTAGTACCACATGTACCTCCCTGATTTCTTTGGACATCACCCCGACTACTCGTTCCTAACTGAACATTCAGATATTCTCCATGTTTATACCAAATATAGTAATTTGGCATAAATCCTCGACTACATAGATGATTTCATATTTTGCGTCCCAGAAGAAATTTATCGTTTTTGCAATTAATTCAAGGACATGAAAACTTACCTCCGCTATTTTGAGCTATTGGTTGACTACTTGCAAAATTCATGAATTGCTCCATGCCTTGTGCAAATTCTGCCGATGTATTTCTTGTTTGATTATCAATCATTTTGACATCCAATCTCTCGAATTATTATAATTTCCCCACATGTTTGAAGTTTTTTTCCTTTTGATTCAATAGTGTAATCGCTTAAATGTTGGTATACCTACCTCGCACATGTTTTTTATGTTGTGCCTTTGCCACCACTTTGTGACTGAAGAGCCACTCCAACCGTGGTCGCATATTTTGCAACCAATATGCGACCAACATGTCATTCTTCCACATGCAGTCGCTAATTAGTCCCAACTTTGCGACTGATTAGCGACTGACAAACACAGTTGCATAGTAGTCGCAAATTGTTTGTGTATTGTGACTGATTAGTAACTACGGTTTTTGTCCTAAAATTGCGACCAATCTGCGACTACTGCTTCGTAGTCGTAAATTGGTTGCATATCCATGGCAAATGTGGTCACAAAATTTGCGACCACGATAGTGGTTGCAAAATGCAGTTGCATTTTGGCAGTTTTCTTGTAGTGTCAATCCATTTGTAGGGGCGCTTAATTTGATTTTGGCATCATGTTTGACCATTTAGGGCGATTCAAATGTGCAAGAATATAATAGATAGACCATACCTTAGTCTTACTTGCAAATGGCCATGTAGGCACACAAAGTGTTGGTTCCGTGTGTGTTAGTTGTATGGTGTGTCTTGGGTATTGGTGTTGGGCTCTAAACTCTGCTAAGTATTAACTTGATGCCGCAAGGTCTTGGTCTTGAAGTTATTCCACTTTTCATGCACTTGCTTAAGCTCTCGGTCCTTGGGCATTGTTCCACCCCTTCCTTGCCAATGTAGCAATTTTGAGTCTTTGGCAGTCTAGTTCTTCAAAAACGATTATGGAACTTGAATTGAAAGTATAGGTAGAAGACTTCCCTGGATCAAATGATATTTTTCCATGGCCAATGGCAATTTTGTTGAAAGCTTGGGAAAGATCATTGGTTGGACCGTGATAATGGCCGGCATGCCATCTAGGCCGGTGGTGCCAGTGCTGGTATGGGTCCGGCAGGTTTTTGATGTCAATTCCTCATGGCCAAGATATTTGTGGTAGTTCTCAATGGCCAAGTTGACCTTCTTCCTCAACGTTTTGTTACTTGACCGTGTTACCGAGTCCTCTCTTACCGCAGTCAATAGGCTCGGTCCATGGTCGATACTGAGGTATTCATCATTCCCTCTCCTCTTGGGGCTAGTTTGGAGGTTCTCTTCTGGGGGATCTTCTTAGGTCCCATGTTCAAAAAGACATAATATCCTGACTCAGAGGTCAGTTGTGTCTGGATTTTATCAGCCCTCTTCTTGTACTCCTAGATTTTCTTCTCTATACTCTTCTTTGTCAAGGCCATCTTGGTTTACCTGCTCACCATGTTAAATTGGTACAAGGTCTACTAGAGACAAGGGTTAAAGCCATATACTATCTCAAATGGTATAGTTTAGTGACCGAGTGAGTAGCCCGGTTGTAGGAAAATTCTACAAATGGTGTACAATCTACTCAAGTGTTCATATTGTTAACAATTGTGGCCCTCAATAGGGTTAAGAGTGTTCTATTGATCACCTCTCCCCATCAATTTGAGGATGGCATATTGTTGAAAATTGTAGCTTGGTGGAAAGTTTCCCATATCATTCTCCAAAAGTTATTGAGGAACTTGGTGTCTCGGTACGACACTATGGTTTTTGGTATGCCATGTAGTTGTATCACTTCTTTGACGAAGAAGTAAGTTGTTTGAGTGGCATCATGAGTCTTCTCACATGGTATAAAATATTCCATCTTAGAGAATCTATCACCACAGAGATTGTATCATCATGTTGAATCTTGGGTGATGAGGACCTCAGTACCGACCAAGTACCGAGCCTATGGCCTACGGTAAGAGACACCCTAGTAACACAGTCCAGGATCAAAGACTTGCGGAAGAGGTTCAACTTGGAGATATGAGAACTAAATCAAATCTCTTGGCCATGATAATTTGATTTGGCCAGAGACCTTTTGGACCCTTGTTAGGACTAGCACCACCAGCCTAGATGGCCTGCATGCCCTAATACACAAGCGAGTCAATGATTTTTCCCAAGCATTCAACAAAATGGCCATTTGCCAAGGTAATGATCATTTTAATCCAGGTAAGTCTTCTGTCTCCACTTGCAATTCAGGTGCCCCAACCCATTTTGCAGGACTAGACTTCCCAAAGACTCAAGATGGAAACATTGGGCAAGGAAGGGCTGGAACAACACCCAAATACCTACAGCTTCAAGAAAGAGAAAGACAAGTGGAAAAGCTTCAAGATTAATACCCTGAGGCATCAAATGAATTAGAAGATCTTATAGCCCAAGTGATACGGATCTAGGTGACAGCGGGCCGGCCCGCAGGCCTAGCATCAGCCAAATTCTGACCATGAGAACACCACCATGGACCAGATACGGTACAAGGAGGTTAACTCAAGAATTCACACAGTCGTGGAGAGTCTAATCAACCTATAGGACCAAGGAGACCCCCAACTCATGATGAAGACCGTGACTGGCCAAGAAGACACACAGCCCGAAGAGCAACCAGACAAAGTCGAAGAACCAAGTTGGCCACATACATAAAGCAATCCAACCTATGGAGCAAGAAGCTCAAAAAGTCCCACAATCTAGACCCATTAAGTGGCTGCGATTTGAAAGAGATTCTATTTTATTCCTCATCAAAAATGACATTACACCATGAGGCCCGTAGGCATCAAGGTGCATCAAGAACTTGCCATAAACAAAGATGAGTTAGAGGTACACATTCAATTTCATATTATTTTCTTTCTCTTTTTGCAGGTATGGATTAGAGTTCCAATTGAGTCTAGGTTCTTAATCATTTGTTTAAAATAATATTCAAGTTGTAAACTTTCTATTTTGTTATTGAGTCGACTTGTGAAGATCAAGGTAGAAGAGCTATTTAGAAAGCTTCCTATGCGACATTATAACATACATTTTTCCCAATTATCAATAAATAATGGTATTTTCATCTGTACATTTTGCCTCTCTAAGAAAGTGTGCAGTTACCCATCTTGTCTCCCGGGAAACACCCTCCAGCCCTTGTCAGTTTAACTCATAAACGACGTTTATCCCACCGCCAAAACACCCTCCAGCCCTTTCTGAGTTTAACTCGTAAACGACTTTTATCCCACCGCCAAACACCCTCACATTCTTGTTAAAACTAGAAAGAGCCTTTCGGCCAGTTAGTTTTGACGTCACCACCACCCCTTTTCCATCTTTGCAAAAATTTTCTCTCGGCCAAATTCTAAGATCCAGCCGTACCACCAACAGATCGATCTTGATCTTATATCATTTGCTATCAACGGTTCAAAACCTCCTACTTAGTTAGGTTGCATCTAGTTACGTGTTCTTTACAAATTTTATTTATTTTGCAATTTTTATAAAAAAATAGTTTGTTTCGTTTCATGAAACGTAAAAACCAAAAATAATTGTTTCTCATCCTTTTCTAGTTAATTAGTCATATCCTTCATTTAGTAAAGTTCTATTTCATTAGTTTTCTAATTTCAAAATAAAACAAAAATAAAAATTTTAAAAGAT
Source organism: Pugionium cornutum (assembly GCA_018901935.1). Taxonomy (NCBI): domain Eukaryota; kingdom Viridiplantae; phylum Streptophyta; class Magnoliopsida; order Brassicales; family Brassicaceae; genus Pugionium; species Pugionium cornutum. The sequence continues at coordinate 18,217,124 of CM032162.1, read as the reverse complement.
AAACTTTTACACTTGCACGCATCTTTGGTATTAAGGTCAAGGATTAAAAGGGAAAAGCTTCCAATCCATTTTTATGTCAAGAATAGCTCCTCTCTTTAAGTTTTCTCCCAATAAGGAAGATTTCGTTTCCCGTGTGCGCATCTGAGGTATTAAGGCCAAAGAGAAAACAGGAAAAGTTGCCAATTAACCAACTTCCATTCTTGGGACCAGAAAATATATCCTTGTCGTTTCCTCTTATTACCTCCCTTTTACCACCAAGCAGTTTGAATTTTTTCCCTTGTACGCCGAGCCATTAAGGCCCAAAAGGAAACAGCTATAAAAAGCTTATTCCTCTACGACAAACGGATAAAAATCTTGGACTTTCTTTTTTTTTTCTTTTTCATTTCCCATCTACATTTGATCTTGTGTGTTTCTTTTTGGCAGAAATGGCCAAGGAAAACCCACAATACACGATCCTACAAACCATGCGGCAAGAGATGGCCGACCAAATCGATACAATGGAGAAGTTAGTTGGCCGGCTAGAGATACCTCCACAGACGGAGTGATGAGGACATCAGGTCGTACATCCAGCCAGGAGACCAGACTGGCCGACCAGGAAGCTTGCCCGACACAGCAGGACCATCTGGCACGTCTGCCGGACCAGGCAGTACCGCCGGACCCTGACCTATAGGACCAGACCGGTCAGCATCGCCGGTGGAGAGGCCCAAGCTTCCGGCACACTTGGTGGGGACGTGGATGACACCGTCGGTCCCTCTGGTGATGCCGCCAACTCCGGGATCAACTTGGCCGGTCCTGAAGGCATCCCGGCCAGTACCGCGCACAATCCAGCCGGTACAGTCGATCCAGCTGAGTACACGCGCATTTCCACTTCCACACAAGAGGACTCGGACCAAATGAGCTACCAACTCCAGGACATGCACCTAGAAGAAGTATCTACACCAGTGGTACCTCAAGGAGCAATGACAAGAAGCAGATCAAGGGCACTCTTCCACAAATTCAGCTTATGGGTCGACAAGCTCCTAGAGGAAGATCAGCTAAGGACAATGGGCCAGAAGAGCAAAGTAGAGTCCAAAGGTTTCTCAACAACACAAGGAACATCAGAGACTTGGGCTTTAGTGGCAAGAGAGGTCAGGGCCCAAAGATTTTTAACCCTACTCCAAGTCGAAGACTAAGAGCAAGGCGCATGCATGCCACAAGGACGGCCACCTTCCATTTCTTGGCCATGAGGTAAGTTAAGGTAAGTTTCAATTCGAATATATGCCTATTTCTGTTTTGCAGGGTAGGATCTAGATGCTTTACATTTTTGAGTCAAGAACATTTTAGGAATAGGTCCTTTTTTTGGTTATACACTTTTGTATCTTTTCCTTTTGTGCACTTTTGTAAACTTTCCTTTTCTTTGTTGAGTCGACCCTAGAAGGTCAAGCTGTCGAGCATATTAATAAGGCTCCTTCCAGCATTGTAGTTCGACAACCTTTTTGATATTAATAAAGATAGAACTTTTTCCCAACAAGTTTTCTCTCAAGAATCTTGTGCGCTTAGAATCTAGTTGAGACCAGCCCTCCTAGCTCTAAGTTTGTGATTTATCACGAGGTTCATCACCCCTCGTGTGGTTCACTTCACCTTTCCATCGAATACCAACCCAAAAACCCCTATCCAAGAAGTCTAAGGTCGAGTTTCTCACCTAAACTTCTCCAAACAGCCCACGCGCATACATCCTTGAATCAAGGCTTGTATCACGGAGCCATTCCAAACAGCCCCATGCCTCCGCTGGAGCTTTTGCATGGCCAGGAGGAAGGTGACCCCAAAGACCGTAGGCGGCAGAACCTGTTGACCCACAATCTGAGGGAAAATTATTTCTGACAACATTCTCATTGTCCATAAGGTTTTCCAAGTGCTAGCTACAAAACAAAAATGCCAATTAGGATATATGAAGCAAAGCCTTGATAGAGTGGAGTGGAAGTTCTTGTCAAGTTTTCTCAAAAAGATTGGAATGGATCATGTGATGTGTCAATTCAGTTTTATATCATGTGCTTATCAATGAAGTTCCAAAGGGGAATATTACACCTGGGCGTCGTTTACGGCAAGGCTCGAAATCTTCAAGCCTTGAAGCTTTCCTTCATGTTAGTGATGAAGTTGGGCAAAAATTTCCAGTAGAAGCTGGTCAGACCGTGAAAGCTCCTTACTTGGCTGATGTTGCTCGGTATTGGCCACTCTTGTATGGCTCGAATCTTCTCCTCATCAATTTGTAAGCTTTGTGAACTCACAAAAAATCCTAAGAAAACAAGCTTGACAGTACAAAGGTGCACTTCTTGAGATTGGCATAAAGCTCTTCTTTTCGAAGGGTTTTAAGCACCATCTGAAGTGGTATACGGCTTCAACCCTCTCACCCCATTGGAACAAACGCCACTACCACCAGCAGAGATGACCAACCTCAACGGAGCATCCAAGGCAGAGTTCATAAGGAGATTACACCAGAAGGTAGCAGAAAACTTGGAGAAGAGGACTGGACAGTACGTGACTCATGCCAACAAGGGAAGAAAGGAGGTGATCTTTCAACCAGGCGATTGGGTGTGGCTACACCTACGGCAGGAGAGGTTCCCAAACCTAAGGAGTTCCAAGCTAGCACCAAGAGGAGATGGACCATTCAGAGTGCTCGAGAGGATCAACAACAACGCCTACCGGATCGAGCTACCAGGTGAGTTTAATGTGTCCAATACGTTCAATGTTACTGACTTGACCCCTTTCCATGCAGATGATCCAGTTTTGAGGACAAAACCTACTGAAGAGGGAGGGAATGATGAGGACATCAGGTCGTACATCCAGCCAGGAGACCAGACTGGCCGACCAGGAAGCTTGCCCGACACAGCAGGACCATCTGGCACGTCTGCCGGACCAGGCAGTACCGCCGGACCCTCGACCTATAGGACCAGACCGGTCAGCATCGCCGGTGGAGAGGCCCAAGCTTCCGGCACACTTGGTGGGGACGTGGATGACACCGCCGGTCCCTCTGGTGATGCCGCCAACTCCGGGATCAACTTGGCCGGTCCTGAAGGCATCCCGGCCAGTACTGCGCACAATCCAGCTGGTACAGCCGATCCAGCCGAGTACACGCGCATTTCCACTTCCACACAAGAGGACTCGGACCAAATGAGCTACCAGCTCCAGGACATGCACCTAGATGAAGTATCTACACCAGTGGTACCTCAAGGAGCAATGAGAAGAAGCAGATCAAGGGCACTCTTCCACAAATTCAGCTTATGGGTCGACAAGCTCCTAGAGGAAGATCGGCTAAGGACAATGGGCCAGAAGAGCAAAGTAGAGTCCAAAGGTTTCTCAACAACACAAGGAACATCAGAGACTTGGGCTTTAGTGGCAAGAGAGGTCAGGGCCCAAAGATTTTTAACCCTACTCCAAGTCGAAGACTAGGAGCAAGGCGCGTGCATGCCACAAGGACGGCCACCTTCCATTTCTTGGCTGTGAGGTAAGTTAAGGTAAGTTTCAATTCGAATATATGCCTATTTCTGTTTTGCAGGGTAGGATCTAGATGCTTTACATTTTTGAGTCAAGAACATTTTAGGAATAGGTCCATTTTTGGTTATACACTTTTGTATCTTTTCCTTTTGTGCACTTTTGTAAACTTTCCTTTTCTTTGTTGAGTCGACCCTAGAAGGTCAAGCTGTCGAGCATATTAATAAGGCTCCTTCCAGCATTGTAGTTCGACAACCTTTTTGATATTAATAAAGATAGAACTTTTTCCCAACAAGTTTTCTCTCAAGAATCTTGTGCGCTTAGTATCTAGTTGAGACCAGCCCTCCTAGTTCTAAGTTTGTGATTTATCACGAGGTTCATCACCCCTCGTGTGGTTCACTACACCTTTCCATCGAATACCAATCCAAAAACCCCTATCCCAGAAGTCTAAGGTCGAGTTTCTCACCTAAACTTCTCCAAACAGCCCACGCGCATACATCCTTGAATCAAGGCTTGTATCACGGAGCCATTCCAAACAGCCCCATGCCTCCACTGGAGCTTTTGCATGGCCAGGAGGAAGGTGACCCCAAAGACCGTAGGCGGCAGAACCTGTTGACCCACAATCTGAGGGAAAATTATTTCTGACAACATTCTCATTGCCCATAAGGTTTTCCAAGTGCTAGCTACAAAACAAAAATGCCAATTAGGATATATGAAAATTAAAACAAACATTAGCAAAGCCTTGATAGAGTGGAGTGGAAGTTCTTGTCAAGTTTTCTCAAAAAGATTGGAATGGATCATGTGATGTGTCAATTCAGTTTTATATCCTGTGCTTATCAATGAAGTTCCAAAGGGGAATATTACACCTGGGCGTGGTTTACGGCAAGGCTCGAAATCTTCAAGCCTTGAAGCTTTCCTTCATGTTGCTGATGAAGTTGGGCAAAACTTTCCAGTAGAAGCTGTTCAGACCGTGAAAGCTCCTTACTTGGCTGATGTTGCTCGGTATTGGCCACTCTTGTATGGCTCGAATCTTCTCCTCATCAATTTGTAAGCCTTGTGAACTCACAAAAAATCGTAAGAAAACAAGCTTGACAGTACAAAGGTGCACTTCTTGAGATTGGCATAAAGCTCTTCTTTTCGAAGGGTTTTAAGCACCATCTCAAGATGTGTGATGTGTTCCCTAAGACATTTACTATAAACAAGTATATTATCAAAATACACTACTACAAACTTACTGACGTACGCCCTAAGAACTTGGTTCATCAGGGGCATGAAGGTGCTTGGGGCATTAGTCAAGCCAAATGGCATGATTGTCCACTCATAAAGCCGTTGCTTTGTCTTGAAAGCAGTTTTCCACTCATCGCCTTCTTTCATTCTAACATGGTGGTATCCACTCTTGAGATCTATCTTGGAGAAGACCGTGGCTCCACTCAGCTCATCCAGCATGTCATCAAGCTGTGGTATGGGGTGCCGGTACTTGACTGTGATGTTGTTTATGGCCTGATAGTCTACACTTATTCGCCAAATCTCATCCTTCTTGGGGACTAGCAATACTGGTACGGCATATGGGCTGAGGCTCTCTTGAACATAGCCTTTCTCTATGAGCTCTTTAACTTGCTTCTAAAGTTCTTTGGACTCCTCTGGACTCATCCGGTATGTTGTTCGATTGGGCAAGGCTGCTCTGGGTACGAAGTCAATCTGGTGCTCAATGCCGCGTAGAGGAGGCAAACCTGCTGGTATCTCTTCAGGAAATACATCTTGGAAGTTGTTGAGGAGGGCTGATACTTCAGTAGATAGCTCTACCTCTCCTTTTTCTGCACTCAAAATTTTTTTAAAAACCATTAGTATCATTAAGTCCTTAGAGGCCAAAGCTCTCTGGACATGACTTGGTTGAAAAAGAAAATTAGTCTTAATGAGCTTCTTTTCCTTTCTCATTTGTAGTTGTAATTCGTGTACCTGGTCTAGCCATCATGCCTTTTCTCCTTGTTGAATTTTCATTGTCTTCCTAGAAGAAGATGGCCATCTTGCATGGGTACCACGTCACAAACTACCTTGTCTTGTTATCTGCCCATAATGAATGGCACGGTTACTTTCTCATGGATCTTGAGCCCCACCTTGTCATCTAGCCATCTCAGTAGATATGGCCAGGAGTGCTTAGTCTTCTCTAGACCTAGCTTATCAACCATATACGCACTAGCCACGTTAGTGCAAGAACTACCATCTATGATGAGGTTACATACCTTGCCCTTGATGGTGCACTGGCTATGGAAGATGTTCTCCATTTGAATGGTCTCGGAGGGGTCGACCATTGCACTGAGGATTCGTCTTGTCACCAGTACCTCTCCCACATTAGGGTACTATATGTCTCCAAAATCTGTTTCTAGTTCGAACTTCTCTTCATCTTGAGACTCGTACTCTCCAGACTCTGTGATTACCATGACCCAGTTGTTTGGGCACTCCCTTGAGATGTGACCACGACCCCTACACTTGAAACAAGTGATATCACGTGATCTCTGAGGGTTAGAAGACTTACTAGGCTCTTTCTGGTCACGGGTTTGTTCAGGAGGCTTGCTCTTGAACCGTGACTCAATCTCAATGCTCTTGCCTTTGTCTACGGACTTGGTGCCATTGCTTGGTGCCCAAGACGTCTTAGGTCGGTTGCGTATGTCTTGCCTCTTACGTTTGATGTATTGTTCAGCCTGGACAGAAAGGTGGAACAAATCCTTGAAGTCACTATAGATTTGCCTCTCTACTTTTCGGCTGATTCTTTCTTGCAATCCATCCAAGAATTGAGCTATCAATGCTTCTTCATTTGAGCTTTAGCATATTCTTGAGTCTCCCAAACTGCTCATAGTACTCCTCCACTAATCTTGCGCCCTGTTTAAGAGTACGAAAATGGCGTTGCAAATCCCTATGGAAATAAGGTGGAACAAACCTTTGTCTCATGAGATCCTTCATGTCGATCCAAGATTTTATGGGTCTCAACCTCCTTCTCCTATGGTCAGAAGCATCACGATCCCACCAGATGCGGGTATTATCCGGGAGTTGTGCTACTGCCATGGAGACTCTCCTAGGACCTGGTTGGTTGTAGTGGTCGAAGATGTGATCCATCCTCCTTTTCCAATCTAGATAGACCTCAGGGTCTACTTTTCCTGCAAAACTTGGAGGTGCTAGTTTGTCGTCATGATTAGTTACCTAGTTATAGGCATAGTCATCTCCATCCTCATGATGTCTAGGGGGCATTATTGGTCTCTGGTGGTGACCATATGGTTCGTAGCCATTGCCTTGTTCTTCTGGTTATCGTGGAGGTCCTCTCGGTCTAGGGTGATAGTCGTGAGGCTGGTGGCCCTCATCTTCATCTGGGTGGGGCTCCTCCTGTTCTGGCCGTGGCCTTGGGTGGTCAGGACCTTTAGCAAGGTCTTGGCCAGCCCTCACATGCCTTATGGCCTGGAATATCACCAGCCTTTCCACACACTCAAGTCTCTCGCCTATTGATGTGAGTTGGGTTTGAAGTATGGTGAACATGGCCATCATGGCCTCAGTGGCATCCTGATTTCCTCCTTCATCCATCGTTTGCTACAAGTAAAATAGGGTTAGTTGCTTCTAAGAATTCTTTAGGAGAGGGTTTTTATAATAGGAAAAATTTAAAGAAAAGACAAAAATAGAGAAAAGAAAAATATCTAGCAAAATGAAAAGCAATTAATGGCAAATCTTCCTAGATTCCTAGCCGATTTTCTTTTGATTTTTTTTTGGGGGGTAATTTTCTTGTTTTTAGTTTTCGATTTAACCTTAATATTAATGGCAATGTGCTTTAGTAAAAAGGAAAAACAAAGATACAAGGAAAAGAATGATTCTAACCTAGTGATGCGCATAGGAAAGGATGCACTCGATTTCAATTTTAGGTGATATTTCTTTAATGGAATTAAGATAATGCACAAACTGGAAATAAAACTAAAGTAAAGATAGAAACAACCTGGTTTGTAAGAGTTTAAGCTCTGATACCAAAATGATACAAGTCTTGAATCAAGGCCGTAGTATTCTTGGACCGGTTGGAGAAGATTAGACAAGAAACTCGGCCTTAGGTTTCTGGAATAGGATTTTCTTGTGGGTGTTGGGTGGTGGGGATGAGGTGAACCATACGAGAGATAGAAAGCTTCGTGATAAATCACAAATTTAGAAGCTAGGAGGGCTAGTCTCGACTATGGTTCTAAGCGATAGAGTTTGTGAGAAAAACTCTAAGAAAAGTGCTCTTTTTATTAATATCAAAAACTTGTCCAACTACAATGCTGAAAGAAACCTTATTAATATGCTCAGAAGGTTTGACCTTGTAGGGTCGACTCAAAAAGAAAAAGGAAAAGATACAAAAGTGCATAAAGGAAAAATTACAAAAAGGAATAACCAAAAAAGACATCTACTTAAATGTTCTTGACTCAATAAAATGGAAAACTACTAATTCCTACCCTGCAAAACAGAAAAGACAATCTTATAATTGAAAAATTACCTACTTACCATTCGGCCAAGAAATGGAAGGTGGTCGACCTTGTTACACGCGCTTAGTCTTTGATTTGAAGTAGGTTTATGAAATGTCTGGCCTTTACCTCCTTTTCCACGAGAGCCCAAGTATCTGCAGTACTTTGAGATGTTGAGAAGCCTTTGACTTGACTCTTGTACTCTTGGTCCAATGCTCCTTGTCGTTGGTCTTTGATACAAGCCTCGATTCAAGGCTTATATGCGTGTGGGCTGTTTGGAGAAGGTTAGGTGAGAAACTCGACCTTAGACTTCTTAAATAGGGGTTTTTGGGTGGGTATTTGGTGGAAGGGTGAAGTGAACCATATGAGGGGTGATGAACCTCGTGATAAATCACAAACTTAGAGCTAGGAGGGCTGGTCTCAACTAGATTCTAAGCACACAAGTCTCTTTTGAGAGAAAGCTTATTGGAAGAAAGTTCTACTTTATTAATATCAAAAAGGTTGTTGAACTACAATGCTGGAAGGAGCCTTATTAATATGCTCGACAGCTTGACCTTCTAGGGTCGACTCAAAGAAAGAAAAGGAAAGTTTACAAAAGGGCACAAATGGAAAATATACAAAAGTGCATAACCGAAAAAGGACCTATTCCTAAAATGTCTTTGACTCAAAAATGTAAACAATCTAGATCCTACCCAGCAAAACAGAAAGAGGCATATATTCAAATTGAAACTTACCTTACTTACCTCACGGCCAAGAAATGGAAGGTGGCCATCCTTGTGGCATGCACGCGCCTTGCTCCTAGTCTTCGACTTGGAGTAGGGTTAGCAATCTTTGGGCCCTGACCTCTCTTGCTACTAAAGCCCAAGTCTCTGAACTCCCTTGCATTGTTGAGAAGCCCTTGGACTCCTCTTTGCACTTCTGGCCCATTGTCCTTAGTCGATCTTCCTCTAAGAGCTACTCGACCCATAAGCTGAACTTGTGGAAGAGTGCTCTTGATCTGCTCCTTGCCATTGCTCCTGGTGGCACTACTGGTGTAGAGACTTCCTCTAGATGCATGAACTAAAGCTGGTAGCTTATCTGGTCTGAGTCTCCTTGTGTAGAAGTTGAAATGCTCGTGTACTCGGCTTGATCGGCTGTACCGGCTAGAATGTGCGAGGTACTGGCCGGAATGCCTTCCGGACCGACCAAGTTGATCCCAGAGTCGGCGGCGTCACCAAGGGGACCAGCGGTGTCATCCACATCGCCACCAATTGTGCCGGAGGCTGGGGCCTCTCCGCCGGCAATGTTGATCGGTCCGGTCCTGTTGGTCGAGGGTCCGGTGGTACCGCTTGGGCCGGTGGATGTGCCAAATGGCCCGACTGTCTTGGGCAAGCTTCCTGGTCGGCCAGTCTGGTCTCCTGGCCAGACATACGACCTGATGTCCCCATTATCCCCTCCCTCTTCAGTAGGTTTTGACCTCAAACCTGGCTCATCTGCATGGAAAGGGGCTAAGTCAATTACGTTGAACGTGTTGGACACATTAAACTCACCTGGGAGCTCTGATACCAAAATGATACAAGCCTGGATTCAAGGCTTATATGCGCGTGGGCTGTTTGGAGAAGGTTAGGTGAGAAACTCGACCTTAGATTTCTTGGATATGGTTTTTTGGGTTGGTATTCGGTGGAAAGGTGAAGTGAACCACACGAGGGGTGATGAACCTCGTGATAAATCACAAACTTAGAGCTAGGAGGGCTGGTCTCAACTAGATTCTAAGCGCACAAGATTCTTAGAGAGAAAACTTGTTGGAAGAAAGTTCTACTTTATTAATATCAAAAAGGTTGTTGATCCTCTCCTGCACTCTGAATGGTCCATCTCCTCTTGGTGCTAGCTTGGAACTCCTTAGGTTGGGAAACCTCTCCTGCCGTAGGTGTAGCCACACCCAATCGCCTGGTTGAAAGATCACCTCCTTTCTTCCCTTGTTAGCATGAGTCACGTACTTCCCGGTCCTCTTCTCCAAGTTCTCTGCTACCTTTTGGTGTAACTTCCTTATGAACTCTGCCTTGGATGCTCCGTTGAGGTTGGTCATTTCTTCTGGTGGCAGTGGTGTTTGCTCCAATGGGGTGAGAGGGTTGAAGTCGTATTCTACTTCAAATGGTGTCTTCTTGGTTGTTGAGTGCATGGCTCGGTTGTAAGCAAACTCTATGAATGGCAGGCACTCCACCCAAGTCTTGAGGTTCTTCCCTAGTGTAGTCCTGAGAAGAGTTGATAGTGTATTGTTGACAACTTCCGTTTGGCCATCGGTTTGAGGATGGCAGGTGGTAGAGAAGAGCAGCTTCGTGCCTAGCTTCCTCCAAAGGGTCCTCCAGAAATGGCTGAGGAACTTCGTGTCCCTGTCTGACACGATGGTCCTTGGCACTCCATGAAGCCGTACTATCTCCCTGAAAAATAGCTCGGCTGTTTGCATGGCATCATTGACATTGGCACACGGAATGAAGTGTGCCATCTTGGAGAATCTGTCCACCACTACAAAGATTGCATCTTTATGGTTGATCTTGGGCAGTCCTAGAATGAAGTCCATTGATATATCCACCCATGGGTGCGTCGGTATGGGCAGTGGGAGATACAACCCATGAGGTTGCACTCGGGACTTCGCCTTCTTGCAAGTGATGCACCTTGCACAATGATCTTCCACTGACCTTTTGATGTGTGGCCAGTAGAAGTGCTCCTTGACCACTGCTAGAGTCTTGTCGACACCCAAGTGGCCCATGAGTCCTCCTCCATGAGCTTCTCGGATGATAAGCTCTCGTAGTGATCCTTGTGGTATGCACAGCCTTCTCTCTCGGAACAAGAATCCCTCATGGATGTAAAATTTGCCATGACTCCCTGTGCTACACTCCTTGTAGCTCTCAGAAAAGTCAGGATCATCCTTGTATAGGTCCTTGATGTGCTCGAATCCTAGGACCTTTGCCTCCATGGTGGATATCAAGGCAAACCTCCTTGATAGTGCATCGGCTACCACATTGTCTTTGCCCTTCTTGTACTTGATGACGTACGGGAAGGTCTCTATGAACTCCATCCACCTGGCATGTCTCCTCTTGAGATTGGTTTGCCCTCTGAGGTGTTTGTCGAAATAAACTACAACAAACTTACTGATGTACGCCCTAAGAACTTGGTTCATAAGGCATGAAGGTGCTCGGGGCATTAGTCAAGCTGAATGGCATGACTGTCCACTCATAGAGCCCTTGCTTGGTCTTGAAGGCGGTCTTCCACTAATCACCTTCCTTCATCCTGACCTGGTGGTATCCTGATGAGGACATCAGGTCGTACATCCAGCCAGGAGACCAGACTGGCCGACCAGGAAGCTTGCCCGAGACAGCAGGACCATCTGGCATGTCTGCCGGACCAGGCAGTACCGCCGGACCCTCGACCTATAGGACCAGACCGGTCAGCATCGCCGGCGGAGAGGCCCAAGCTTCCGGCACACTTGGTGGGGGCGTGGATGACACCGCCGGTCCCTCTGGTGATGCCGCCGACTCCGGGATCAACTTGGCCGGTCCTGAAGGCATCCCGGCTAGTACCGCGCACAATCCAGCCGGTATAGTCGATCCAGCCGAGTACACGCGCATTTCCACTTCCACACAAGAGGACTCGGACCAAATGAGCTACCAGCTCCAGGACATGCACCTAGAAGAAGTATCTACAACAGTGGTACCTCAAGGAGCAATGACAAGAAGCAGATCAAGAGCACTCTTCCACAAATTCAGCTTATGGGTCGACAAGCTCCTAGAGGAAGATCAGCTAAGGACAATGGGCCAGAAGAGCAAAGTAGAGTCCAAAGGCTTCTCAACAACACAAGGAACATCAGAGACTTGGGCTTTAGTGGCAAGAGAGGTCAAGGCCCAAAGATTTTTAACCCTACTCCAAGTCGAAGACTAGGAGCAAGGAGCGTGCATGCCACAAGGACTGCCACCTTCCATTTCTTGGCCGTGAGGTAAGTTAAGGTAAGTTTCAATTCGAATATATGCCTCTTTCTGTTTTGCAGGGTAGGATCTAGATGCTTTACATTTTTGAGTCAAGAACATTTTAGGAATAGGTCCTTTTTGGTTATACACTTTTGTATCTTTTCCTTTTGTGCACTTTTGTAAACTTTCCTTTTCTTTGTTTGAGTCGACCCTAGAAGGTCAAGCTGTCGAGCATATTAATAAGGCTCCTTCCAGCATTGTAGTTCGACAACCTTTTTGCTAATTAATAAAGATCGAATTTTCTTTACAAGTTATTCTCTCAAAGAAGCTTGTGCGCTTAGAACCTAGTTGAGACCAGCCCTCCTAGCTCTAAGTTTGTGATTTATCACGAGGTTCATCACCCCTCGTGTGGTTCACTTCACCCTTCCATCTTTTACCAAGCAGAAAACCCCCATCCAGAAGCCTAAGGTTGAGTTTCTCACCTAATCTTCTACAAACAGCCCACGCGCATACATCCTTGAATCACGGCTTGTATCATTTTGGTATCAGAGCTTAAAGCTCCTAAACCAGGTTGTTTCTATCCTTTTGCTTGTTTTGTTTTGTGTTCTTGCATTAGTTTAAGTCGCATTCAAGAAAAAATCAAAAAATAACCTCAAACTCCAAAACCGAGTGCATCTAGCCTTCTACGTGTATCACTAGGGTTTAGATTCACTTTTGCATTGCCATTCACGTTTTCTTTTTTGTTTAATTCATATTTCCATTAATTTTAAGTTAAATTAAAAGGAAAACAAAAAGAAAAGAAAAGAAAATAGGAAAATACCCAAAAGATTTCGAATTGGACAGCTAGCACAAGTTGTCTAGGAAGTTTCCTTTTTCCTTTTATTCGAATTTCCTTTCCTTAGGATTTTTCTTTTTTGCATTTTTTCGAACCCCTTATAAAAAGAAAACCCTCCTAACAATTTAGGAGCATCCTAACTTGTCTTCTTCCTTTGTAGCACACCATGGGAGAAGAAAACAGAGAAAAGACTGAAGCCATGATGGCCATGTTCACCACACTCCAAACACAACTCGCATCCATAGGCGAGAGGTTGGAGCGCGTGGAAAGACCAGTGAGATTCCAGGCCATAAGGCACGTGAGAGCTGAGCAAGACCGTCCTGAGGGTCCTGAGGACCTTAGGACATGGCACGAACAGGAGGAACCCCAACCAGATGGAGATGAGGACACACAACCTCATAACTATCACCATAGGCCGAGAGGACCTCCACGGCAACCAGAGGCAGAAGATGATGGCTTTGAGCCATATGGTCTTCACCAGAGACCAAGAATGCCTCCAAGACATCATGAGGATGGAGATGAACGCACCTACAACCGGGTAATTCATCATGATGTTAAACTAACTCCTCCAAATTTTGCAGGAAAAGTAGACCCCGAGGCTTACCTAGATTGGGAGAGGAGAATGGATCATATCTTTGATCACTACAACCAACCAGGACCTAGGAGAGTCTCAATGGCAGTAGCACAACTCATGGACAATGCCCTCATCTGGTGGGATCGTGAGGTATCTGACAGAAGGAGGAAGAGAATGAGACCCGTAGACTCATGGGTCGACATGAAAGACCTCATGCGACAAAGGTTTGTTCCACCTTACTTTCATAGAGATTTGCAACGTCGTTTTCGTACTCTTAAGCAGGGTACCAGATCAGTAGATGAGTACTATGAAGAGTTCGAGAAGTTAAGGAACAGATTGGAGCTCAATGATGATGAAGAAGCATTGATGGCACAATTCTTGGATGGACTCCAAGAAAGGATCAGCCGCAAGGTGGAAAGGCAAATCTACAATGACTTCAAAGACTTGTTCCACCTATCTGTGCAAGCTGAGCAGCACATCAAACGTAAGAGCCAAGACATCCGCAGCAAGCCTAAGACACCTTGGGCACCAAGCAACATGCCCAAGACCGTAGACAAAGGCAAGAGCATAGAGATCGAGTCAAGGTTCAAGAGCAAGCCTCCTGAACCCACCCGTGACCAGAGAGAGCCTGGTAAGTCTTCTAACCCTCAAAGATCACGTGACATAACTTGTTTCAAGTGCATGGGACGTGGACACATCTCAAGAGAGTGCCCAAACAACCGAGTCATGCTGATTACGGAGGCAGGAGAGTATGAGTCCCAAGATGAAGAGGACTATGAGCCAGAAGGAGAGTATGGTGACATTGAGTACCCTGATGTGGGGGAAGTGCTGGTCACTAGACGTATCCTCAGTGCAATGGTGGATCCTTCAGAGACCATCCAAAGGGAGAACATCTTCCACAGCCGTTGCACCATCAAGGGCAAGGTATGTAACCTCATCATAGATGGTGGTTCTTGCACTAACGTTGCTAGTGCATATATGGTTGATAAGCTAGGTCTAGAGAAGACAAAGCATCCTCGACCATATAGACTGAGATGGCTCGATGACAAAGTGGAGCTCAAGATCCATGAACAAGTCACTGTGCCATTCAGTGTGGGCAAGTACCAAGACCAAGTCGTGTGCGACGTGGTGCCCATGCAAACTGGCCATCTTCTACTAGGAAGACCATGACAGTTTGACAAAGAGACCAGGCATGATGGCCGAACCAATCTCTACACCTTCGTGCATGACAAGAGAAAGGTCAGCCTAGCTCCTCTTACACCTGCCCAGGTACACGAGCTACAACTCCAAATGAGTAAGGAAAAGAAACTTATCAAGTCTAATTTTCTTATTCAACCAAGCCATGTCCGGAGAGCTTTAGCCTCGAAGGATTTAATGTTACTAATGGTCTTCAAAGAAGTTTTAAGTGTAGAACAGGGACAGGTAGAGCTACCTCCTGAAGTAGCAACTCTCCTCAAAAAATTCCAGGATGTATTTCCAGAAGAGATACCAGCAGGCTTGCCTCCTTTACGTGGCATAGAACACCAGATTGATCTAGTGCCCGGAGCAGCCCTGCCCAACCGGCCAGCCTACCGGATGAGTCCAGAGGAGTCCAAGGAGCTTGAGAAGCAAGTCAAGGAACTTCTGGAGAAAGGATATGTTCGAGAGAGCCTTAGTCCATGTGTTGTACCAGTGCTACTAGTGCCCAAGAAGGATGGGACTTGGCGCATGTACGTGGACTGCCGAGCAATCAACAACATCACAAACAAGTACAGGCATCCAATACCACGACTGGATGACATGCTAGATGAGCTGAGTGGAGCTACGGTCTTCTCCAAGATAGACCTCAAAAGTGGATACCACCAGGTAAGAATGAAGGAAGGTGATGAGTGGAAGACTGCTTTCAAGACAAAGCAAGGACTCTACGAGTGGACAGTCATGCCATTCGGCTTGACTAATGCCCCAAGCACCTTCATGCGCCTTATGAACCAAGTTCTTAGGGCGTACATCAGTAAGTTTGTGGTAGTTTACTTTGATGATATACTAGTTTATAGTAAGTGCCTACGGGAACATCTCACACATCTTGAGATGGTACTTAAAACCCTTCGACAAGAAGAGCTTTATGCCAATCTCCAGAAGTGCACCTTTTGTACTGATAAACTTTTCTTTTTAGGTTTTGTTGTAAGTTCACAGGGCCTACAGGTTGATGAGGAAAAGATTCGAGCCATACAAGAGTGGCCAACACCAGGCAACATCAGCCAAGTGAGGAGCTTCCACGGACTGGCCAGCTTCTATAGGAGATTCGTGCCCAACTTCAGCAGTATTGCCTCACCACTGACGGCAGTAGTGAAGAAGAACGTGGAATTCAGCTGGGGAGAAGCTCAGGAGAAGGCATTCCAGGCCTTGAAGGACAGCCTTACACATGCACCAGTACTAGTCCTTCCCGACTTCAACAAGACGTTTGAAGTGGAGTGTGATGCCTCTGGAATAGGCATAGGAGCAGTGCTAACCCAAGGAGGGAGACCAGTGGCATACTTCAGTGAGAAGCTAGGTGGTGCCTCACTGAACTACCCCACTTATGACAAGGAGCTTTATGCCCTTGTCCAAGCATTGGAGACTTGGCAGCATTACTTGCTGTCCAAAGAGTTTGTGATCCACACTGATCACGAGACTCTCAAACACCTCAGAGCGCAAACCAATCTCAAGAGGAGACATGCCAGGTGGATGGAGTTCATAGAGACCTTCCCGTACATCATCAAGTACAAGAAGGGCAAAGATAATGTGGTAGCCGATGCACTATCAAGGAGGTTTGCCTTGATATCAACCATGGAGGCAAAGGTCCTAGGATTCGAGCACATTAAGGATCTATACAAGGATGACCCTGACTTTGCTGAGAGCTACAAGGAGTGTGGCACAGGGAGTCATGGCAAATTCTACATCCATGAGGGATTCTTGTTCCGAGAAAGAAGGTTGTGCATACCACAAGGATCATTAAGGGAGCTTATCATCAGAGAAGCTCATGGAGGAGGACTCATGGGCCACTTTGGTGTCGACAAGACACTAGCAATGGTCAAGGAGCACTTCTACCGGCCACACATCAAGAGGACAGTAGAAGCTCATTGTGCAAGATGCATCACTTGCAAGAAGGCAAAGTCCCGAGTGCAACCTCACGGGTTGTATCTCCCACTGCCCATACCCACACATCCATGGGTGGACATCTCAATGGACTTTGTTCTAGGTCTGCCCAAGATCAACCACAAAGATGCAATCTCTGTAGTGGTGGACAGATTCTCCAAGATGGCACACTTCATTCCATGTGCCAATGTCAATGATGCCACACAAACAGCTGAGCTGTTCTTCAGGGAGATAGTACGGCTTCTTGGAGTGCCAAGGACAATCGTATCAGACAGGGGCACCAAGTTCCTCAGTCATTTCTGGAGGACCCTTTAGAGAAAGCTAGGCACGAAGCTACTCTTCTCTACCACCTGCCATCCTCAAACCGATGGCCAAAATGAAGTTGTCAACAGGACACTATCAACTCTTCTCAGAACTACACTAGGGAAGAACCTAAAGACTTGGGTGGAGTGCCTGCCATTCATAGAGTTCGCTTACAACCGAGCCGTGTACTCAGCAACCAAGAAGACACCATTTGAAGTGGTATACGGCTACAACCAGCTGAGATGACCAACCTCAACGGAGCATCCAAGGCAGATTTCATAAGGAGATTACACCAGAAGGTAGCAGAAAACTTGGAGAAGAGGACCGGACAGTACGTGACTCATGCCAACAAGGGAAGAAAGGAGGTGATCTTTCAACCAGGCGATTGGGTGTGGCTACACCTACGGCAGGAGAGGTTCCCAAACCTAAGGAGTTCCAAGCTAGCACCAAGAGGAGATGGACCATTCAGAGTGCTCGAGAGGATCAACAACAACGCCTACCGGATCGAACTGCCAGGTGAGTTTAATGTGTCCAATACGTTCAATGTTACTGACTTAGCCCCTTTCCATGCAGATGAACCAGTTTTGAGGACAAAACCTACTGAAGAGGGAGGGGATGATGAGGACATCAGGTCGTACATCCAGCCAGGAGACCAGACTGGCCGACCAGGAAGCTTGCCCGAGACAGAAGGACCATCTGGCACGTCTGCCGGACCAGGCAGTACCGCCGGACCCTCGACCTATAGGACCAGACCGGTCAGCATCGCCGGTGGAGAGGCCCAAGCTTCCGGCACACTTGGTGGGGGAGTGGATGACACCGCCGATCCCTCTGGTGATGCCGCCGACTCCGGGATCAACTTGGCCGGTCCTGAAGGCATCCCGGCCAGTACCGCGCACAATCCAGCCGATCCAGCCGAGTACACACGCATTTCCACTTCCACACAAGAAGACTCGGACCAAATGAGCTACCAGCTCCAGGACATGCACTTAGAAGAAGTATCTACACCAGTGGTACCTCAAGGAGCAATGACAAGAAGCAGATCAAGGGCACTCTTCCACAAATTCAGCTTGTGGGTCGACAAGCTCCTAGAGGAAGATCAGCTAAGGACAATGGGCCAGAAGAGCAAAGTAGAGTCCAAAGGCTTCTCAACAACACAAGGAACATCAGAGACTTGGGCTTTAGTGGCAAGAGAGGTCAAGGCCCAAAGATTTTTAACCCTACTCCAAGTCGAAGACTAGGAGCAAGGCGCGTGCATGCCACAAGGACGGCCACCTTCCATTTCTTGGCCGTGAGGTAAGTTAAGGTAAGTTTCAATTCGAATATATGCCTCTTTCTGTTTTGCAGGGTAGGATCTAGATGCTTTACATTTTTGAGTCAAGAACATTTTAGGAATAGGTCCTTTTTGGTTATACACTTTTGTATCTTTTTCCTTTTGTGCACTTTTGTAAACTTTCCTTTTCTTTGTTTGAGTCGACCCTAGAAGGTCAAGCTGTCGAGCATATTAATAAGGCTCCTTCCAGCATTGTAGTTCGACAACCTTTTTGCTAATTAATAAAGATCGAATTTTCTTTACAAGTTATTCTCTCAAAGAAGCTTGTGCGCTTAGAACCTAGTTGAGACCAGCCCTCCTAGCTCTAAGTTTGTGATTTATCACGAGGTTCATCACCCCTCGTGTGGTTCACTTCACCCTTCCATCTTTTACCAACCAGAAAACCCCCATCCTGAAGCCTAAGGTTGAGTTTCTCACCTAATCTTCTACAAACAGCCCACGCGCATACATCCTTGAATCAAGGCTTGTATCATATCCACTCTTAAGGTCTATCTTGGAGAAGACCGTGGCTCCACTCAGCTCATCTAGCATGTCATCCAGGCGTGTATCGATGCCGGTACTTGACTGTGATGTTGTTGATTGCTCGGCAGTCCACGCACATTCGCCAAGTCCCATCCTTCTTTGGCACTGGTAGCACTGGTACGACACATGGAATGAGGCTCTCTCAAACATAGCCTTTCTCCAGGAGCTCCTTGACTTGCTTCTCAAGCTCCTTGGACTCCTCTGGACTCATCCGGTAGACTGGCCGGTTGGGCAGGGCTGCTCCGGGCACGAGGTCGATCTGGTGCCCTATGTCTCGTAGGGGAGGTAAACCTGCTGGTATCTCTTCCGGGAACACATCCTGAAACTTTTTTAGGAGAGCTGCTACTTCAGGAGGTAGCTCTACCTGTTCTTTCTCTACATTCAACACTTCTTTGAAAACCATTAGTAGCATTAGATCCTTCGAGGCTAAAGATCTACAGACATGACTTGGTTGAATAAGAAAATTAGATTTAATGAGCTTCTTTTCCTTACTCATTTTATGTTGAAGCTCATGTACCTGGGCAGGTGTGAGAGCAGCTAGGCTGACCTTTCTCTTGTCATCCACGAAAGTGTAGAGATTGGTTCGGCCATCATGCTTGGTCTCCATGTCAAACTGACATGGCCTTCCTAGCAGAAGATGGCCAGCTTGCATGGGCACCACATCGCACACGACTTGGTCTTGGTACTTGCCCACACTAAATGGCACAGTGACTTGCTCATGGATCTTGAGCTCCACTTTGTCATCGAGCCATCTCAGTCTATATGGTCGAGGATGCCTTGTCTTCTCTAGACCTAGCTTATCAACCATGTATGCACTAGCAACGTTAGTGCAAGAACCACCATCTATGATGAGGTTACATACCTTGCCCTTGATGGTACAACGGCTGTGGAAGATGTTCTCCCTTTGGATGGTCTCTGAAGGATCCACCATTGCACTGAGGATGCGTCTAGTGACCAGCACTTCCCCCACATCAGGGTACTCAATGTCACCGTATTCTCCTTCTGGTTCATAGTCCTCTTCATCTTGGGACCCATACTCTCCAGCCTCCATAATCAGCATGACCCGGTTGTTTGGGCACTGCCTTGAGATGTGTCCACGACCCCTACACATGAAACAAGTGATGTCACATGATCTTTGAGGGTTAGAAGACTTAATAGGCTCTCTCTGGTCATGGGTTGGTTCAGGAGGCTTGCTCTTGAACCTTGACTCGATCTCTATGCTCTTGCACTTTTCTATGGGCTTAGGCATGTTGCTTGGTGCCCAAAGCGTCTTAGTCTTGCTGTGGATGTCTTGGCTCTTACGTTTGATGTGCTGCTCAGCCTGGACAGATAGGTGGAACAAGTTTTTGAAGTCATTATAGATTTGCCTTTCTACCTTGCGGCTGATTCTTTCTTGGAGTCCATCCAAGAATTGTGCCATCAACGCTTCTTCATCATCATTGAGCTCCAGCCTGTTCCTTAGCTTCTCAAACTCTTCATAGTACTCCTCTACTGATCTGGTACCCTGCTTAAGAGTATGAAAACGTCGTTGCAAATCTCTTTGAAAGTAAGGTGGAACAAACCTTTGTCGCATGAGGTCTTTCATGTCGGCTCATGAGTCTACGGGCCTCAATCTTTTCCTCCTTCGGTCAGATACCTCAAGATCCCACCAGATGAGGGCATTGTCTGTGAGTTGTGCTACTGCCATTGAGACTCTCCTAGGCCCTGGTTGGTTGTAATGATCGAAGATATGATCCATTCTTCTCTCCCAATCTAGGTAAGCCTCGGGGTCTACTTTTCCTGCAAAACTTGGAGGAGTTAGCTTAACATCAAGATGAGTTACCTGGTTGTATGCGTGTTCATCTCCATCCTCATGATGTCTAGGAAGCATCCTTGGTCTCTGGTGAAAACCATATGGCTCGAAGCCATCATCTTCTGCCTCTGGTTGCCGTGGAGGTCCTCTTGGTCTATGGTGATAGTTATGAGGTTGTGCGTCCTAATCTCCATCTGGTTGGGGCTCCTCCTGTTTGTGCCATGTCCTAAGGTGCTCAGGACCCTCAGCACGGTCTTGCTCAGCTCTCATGTGCCTTATGGCCTAGAATCTCACAGGCCTCTCCACGCGCTCCAACCTCTCACCTATTGATGTGAATTGTGTTTGGAGGGTGGTGAACATGGCCATCATGGCCTCGGCTGCATCTCTATTCTCTTCTCCCATTGCGTACTACAAGAAAGAAATCAAGTTACCCTGCTCCTATAATTGATTAGGAGGGTTCCATATATAGAGAATTCGAAAAATATGCAAAAAGGAAAAAACTGGGAAATGGAAAATTCGAAAATATGGAGATTTGAGAAAAATGGAAACTTTCTTGACAACTATTGCTAGCTATCCAATTCGAATTCTTTTGGTATTTTTCCTATTTTCTTTTTCTTTTCTTTTTAATTTAACTTTAAAATAATGGAAATATGATTTAAACAAAAGGAAAACGTGAATGGTAATACAAAAGTGAATCTAAACCCTAGTGATACAGGTAGAAGCTAGATGCACTCGGTTTGGAGTTTGATGTTATTTTTTTGATTTTTCTTGAATGAAACTTAAACTAATGCAAGAACTAGAAACAAAACAAGTTAAAGGATAGAAACAATCTGGTTTAGGAGCTTTAAGCTCTGATACCAAAATGATACAAGCCTCGATTCAAGGCTTATACCCGTGTGGGCTGTTTGGAGAAGGTTAGGTGAGAAACTCGACCTTAGACTTCTTGGATAGGGGTTTTTGGTTTGATATTTGGTGGAAGGGTGAAGTGAACCACACGAGGGGTGATGAACCTTGTGATAAATCACAAACTTAGAGCTAGGAGGGCTGGTCTCAACTAGATTATAAGCGCACAAGTCTCTTTTGAGAGAAAGCTTGTTGGAAGAAAGTTCTACTTTATTAATATCAAAAAGGTTGTCGAACTACAATGCTGGAAGGAGCCTTATTAATATTCTCAACAGCTTGACCTTCTAGGGTCGACTCAAAGAAAGAAAAGGAAAGTTTACAAAAGTGCACAAATGGAAAATATACAAAAGTGCATAACCGAAAAAGGACCTATTCATAAAATGTCTTTGACTCAAAAATGTAAAAAATCTAGATCCTACCCTGCAAAACAGAAAGAGGCATATATTCGAATTGAAACTTACCTTACTTACCTCACGGCTAAGAAATGGAAGGTGGCCGTCCTTGTGGCATGCACGCGCCTTGCTCCTAGTCTTCGACTTGGAGTAGGGTTAGGAATCTTTGGGCCCTGACCTCTCTTGCCACTAAAGCCCAAGTATCTGAAGTCCCTTGCATTGTTGAGAAGCCTTTGGACTCCTCTTTGCACTTCTGGCCCATTGTCCTTAGTCGATCTTCCTCTAGGAGCTTGTCGACCCATAAGTTGAACTTGTGGAAGAGTGCTCTTGATCTGCTTTTTGTCATTGCTCCTAGTGGCACTACTGGTGTAGAGACTTCCTCTAGATGCATGTCCTGAAGCTGGTAGCTTATCTGGTCCGAGTCTCCTTGTGTAGAAGTTGAAATGCTCGTGTACTCGGCTGGATCGGCTGTACCGGCTGGACTGTGCGAGGTACTGGCCGGAATGCCTTCTAGACCGGCCAAGTTGATCTCGGAGTCGGCGGCGTCACCAAGGGGACCGGCGGTGTCATCCACGTCGCCACCAATTGTGTCGGAGGCTAGGGCCTCTCCGCCGGCAATGTTGATCGGTCCGGTCCTGTTGGTCGAGGGTCTGGCAGTACCGCTTGGGCTGGCAGACGTGCCAAATGGCCTGACTGTCTTGGGCAAGCTTCCTGGTCGGCTAGTCTGGTCTCCTGACCGGACATACGACCTGATGTCCCCATCAGTCTTGTAGGAGCTTTTCTATCTACAAGCTGAACTTGTGGAAGAGTGCCCTTGTTCTGCTCTTTGTCATGGCTCATGGTGGTACCACTGGTGTAGAAATTTCCTCTAGGTTCATGCCTTGAAACTGGTAGCTGATATGGTCCGAGTCTCTTTGTGTAGAGTTTAAAATGGCCGTGTGATCGATTGAGCCGGCTGGGTCGTGTGTGGAGCTGGCCGAGTTATCATTGGAGCTGGCCAGGATGATTGGTGGGGCGGCGGCATCACCAGCTGGACCGGCGGTGGTAGTCACATCACCGCCAGTTGGGCCCAAGGTTTGGGCCTCTTCGCCGGCAAAGTTGGTCGGTCTGGCCCCGCTGATCATTGGGCTGGCAGTACCGTTTAGCCCGAGAGACTCGCCAAATGGCCATGCTGTCTCGGGCAGGCCTTCTGGTCGGCCATTCTGATCTTCTGGCCGGCCAGATGATCTGGTGTGTTCATCACTATCCAAGGCCACCTAGAGGGGTCAATCTAAATCTGAACGCGAGCTTGAGGATGGCGGACCTTACTCATCCAATCAATGGTGAATGGAATCTCTCAGAAATTAAATGTTGGTTTGTTCCAAAGGGTATATATGCGTCTGATTGCTTCTCTAAAACAAAACGTCCGAGGTACGAAAAGCAAATATTGTTGGCATCTTACAAAGGATGGAGTTTATTCAATTAAATCGGGATATGAAATCCTACAAAAACAGGGGGATCCAAAGACCGATTTCTTACTCCAACGACCTTCAATTAACCCTCTCAAATAAGCCGTAAGGAAGGTAAAACACCAAAAAAAAAGACAGTATTTTCTCTAGCAAATACTATGAGTAGCTCTCGCCACTAATGGGAGAATTTTTCGAAGGCATATTCGTGGCGATGCAATTTGTGAGCTTTGTGGTCTTTCCATCACCCAACCTTCTAGGTAATATTGATTTCCTATTGTGGTGTATACCAGAGAGAAGGCAAAGCATATGGATATAAGTAGTTATTCATAGATTTTGTAATTTATTTGGAAACACAAAATGATAAAGTATATAATAATATAAACTAGCACACCATGGATATGTTATCTAAGCCATGGATGGAAAGTGAGGGTTGGACTACTTTGAATGGGGTAACTGATATAGGATCGAGGGAGATTCATCACTATCTGGTAGGACCTTTTCTCCATATGTCTTAGTTGCCCTCCCCCCCCCAACTCCCCCACCCCCGTTCACGTGTTTTGTTGATGGCTCTTGGAAAATTGAGGATCGGACAGCTGGGGTTGGTTGAATCCTCAAATTATAAGATAGAACAACATATATTCTCAGTATGCAGAAAATATACGGGAGATTCTTCTCCTCTGCTCCCCCTTCATATGGAATTATGTAGCCTTATTTGGGTTATGGCTTGTTTGAAGAAAAAACACGATATTGGACCTGGTTTGTAAATGGATTCTATGGATTTATTACGATTGGTGAACGCTCCTAAAGAATGACCCGTTTTTATGGCAAAATCAATGAGTTTAAAGCACTTCATGAGAGTTTTCTGGGATATAACGCTCATTCATCGACCACGGGAGGAGAACATACAAGGTGATATTTGATGCCAAGCAAACCAGATTGAGAAAATCTATTTTTTCGTTTATTAACACTTCTATTTTTTATTGGTTTAAAGATACGATAAATATCTTCTAATAAACAAAGAGAAGTTTTTTTAATATCTATATAGATTTAACATTTATTAAAAATATGTAAATTAAAACTTATTTGAGTTCAGAAAATATAATATAACAAAATATTATAAACATAATTTTTCATATAGTTAAGATCAAATTTTAACAATTTATAAATTTAAAATATTAGATTTCATATTTGTATTTATATCACAAATATTTCATAAAATAAATATTATTTATTTTTATATTATTATTTAAAAAATATATTTCAGAAAATAACATTAAATTAAATAATATTAATTCAAGTGGTATTATAAATAAATAAATCACAAAAAATACCAAATGCATAAGAATATTTAAATAGTTATAAATATTATGAAATCCAATATTTAAAATTCATATTTTTATTAATACCCTTGAATAAAAAATTTTATCCGAAAACAAACAAATTAACTATAATATTACATATAACAACTTAAAATTTTGTATCTATATTTATATTACGAATATTTTATAAAATTATCATTAATAAATACATTGATAATGATTTTACATTTACTGAATCTGTAAATTAAAAAATATTTGAATAAATTTACAATATAAAAATGTAATAAAATGTTATAATTAAATAATCTAGTGAATAGCACGGATCAAATATTAGTTTTAAATTATTGCAATAAATAGTAAAAGTGTTGGACATCATAAATTCTCTAGAACTTATGAATCTATTCAGGCAATATATATACTATAAGGGAAACCAATTAAATTAACTCTCGAACTCGAAATAATTATCATATTCTCACAACGTTAATTATGTATTTTTGAACTACTTTATAATTCAATTCCTGCGGTTTATAACACAACAAAACATGCAATATGATCAGTTTGATTAACATTTACAAGCGCTCCATAACTCAAATCTCTCAATTTATGACACTTAACTCACCTGAAGTAGTTATAATTAATAGATGCAACACTCTCTAATATCTAATGTTTACGCGTTAAATCAATATTAAACCATGTTCTAATTTGAAATTTGTTATTAATTTCGAAATAAACCAAGTTAAAATCAGATTTTTGAATTAAAACTAAATTTTATATTGATTTACTATGTAAACATTAATATAATTTGTGTAATTTACAATAATTTATAAAATTTGTGTGGTTTACGAAAGAACAATACAGTTTATGTAACTAAAAGAAAATCTAAAAAGTACGGATGCAAATAGACTTATTTGTATAAATTTGTGTCTGATGAATACAAATCTTTCTATCTCTTTGATAATTGTTATTGTTGCTAGTTCAAATAGATAAAAGAACACAAATCAAGCATTCAAAACCAACGTTCGTTCAAATATGTTTTGAAAACCCATAAATCCAACACCATTGGATTTATTTGATACATTGGAACGCATGTTTTTGTGTCCAAAAAACTCATGTTTCCATCTCACACAATTTTGAAAACTCAGTTTCACTATTTTACTTGTTTTTTTTATTCTACGTTCTGGCAGTACATAAATACGAGGTAAAAAAAAAAGGAAGTGTGTGAAACAATAATATATAATTCCCTAAACAGAAAGATTCGAGGTGTAGGAAAAGCAAACAGTATTTTGACGTTTTTATGAGAGATAGGAAAATATAAAAGGAAAAAGGGAGATTAGCTTCGATCATCATTTTTGAAGATAATAGAAAGATTACTGCAGGGTTTTCTGGTGAGTGGATTGTTGTTGTGTAGGTAAACTTTGGATAGATTAAGGATTGATCAGTGTTAATAACAAAGAATGTGTTCTTGAATAAATATGATTAAACAAGTTTGTGTAAGATTGTTTAAGAGATCTTTAATAAAATTTATTTTTCGTTGATAAATCAAGTGTACTCCATCTCTTTTGTATTACTACATAAGTATATGTTTTACATTTGGTATTATAGTGGGTTACCTTGAACCTCTAAGTGTTCTACACAGGTTGAGATCCCGAGAATCGAAAATGGATACTATGAAAGAGTTTGTTGCCATTCAAAAGGCAGTTATACTTGATGAAGGTTGCTTCAGACATTGGAAGTCTCGTATGATACACGTCATACACAGAATAAATGAGGATGCATGGACTACAATTGTGATGGATGGCAAGAACCATACATTCTCATGGATAACAAAAAGAAGATTCCTAAACCCAAAGAACATTGGACTAACTCGGAGAAAGTTGCACCAAAATTTAATTCTAAGACTATCATAGTAATATTCTCAACAGTAGACACTACAAGAAAACAGGTGTTTTTTACCACACTTGTAGTCACAAATCGTCAATTTACGACTACTTTGCGACCACAGTCCGTGGTCGTAAATTCTTCATTGCAAATTTTTCGTCGCAAATTTTTTGGTCACAAATTGGTCACGAATTTGCGACCAATTTATGATCAAGGTAATAGTTGTACATATTGTGACCAATTAACGACCACGGTATTGTCACAGAATTTGCGACTAATTTGTCATGCCGTTGTAGTTACAAAATTTACGACCACTTTGCCACTACGCGTGTGGTCACAAAAGTGATGGTCGTGTCACAAAAATTTGTGGCCAGTTTGCCACCATGTTTTCTACCGTGGTCGCAAATCGGTCACAAAATTTTGTGACCAATTTGCGATTACTATTACCCTGTAGTCACAAATCGGTCATAAAATTTTATGACCGATTTGTGACTACACCTATTTTGAAAATCATTTTTGCTAACAAATTGGTCACAAAAACTTGTGACTAATTTCGACTACATGTAAGTGTGGTCGCAAATTGCTAAGAAGGATTTGTGACTTGATTTGCGACCATCGTATTTTCGAAATCAATTGTGGTCGAATTTGTGACCAATTTGGGAACACAATATAATATTTTAAGAAAATAATTAATTTATTAAAATATTTTAAAATTAAAATTAAAGAATATTTTAAAATTGAAAATATTAAAATTTAAAGTAATCTATTTTAATAAAATATTAAATATTTGTATTAATTAATTTTTAGTATTAAAAATTATTTTATAATATATTAATTATTTGCAATATTTAATAAATATTAATTATTAAATTATATATTTTAATAATTTTTATTTATTTATAATTATAATTTTAAATTAAATTGCTAATTATGATTTAAATTAAAATATATTACAATATTAAAATAACATTAATAAAATTTATTAATTATAATTTTCAAATTACACAAAAAAGAAAAAAAACTAAACAGTATCTAGAGACGAAAATTGGAAATCGGAACGCAAAAATGTTGGTGATGGGTTGGATGGTCCGGGTAGCGCATTATTATCCCGAATAAACATCACAAAACCGGGATCAGTCCGTTGGAAGTAGCTGACAAACATCTACAAACTGTTTATACGGCTTTGGTTTTTCTGATCACGTAATTCACGTTGTCTTCGTTCTTCTCTGATTTGTAGAATCATAAGTAAAAACAAAATTCATACATGTTGGGGATTTATAATAATTCGAGAGATTGGATGTACAAAAGGATTGATAATCAAACAAGAAATATATCGGCGAAATTTGCATAAGGCATGAAGAAGTTCATGAATTTTGCAAGTAGTCAGCCAATAGCTCAAAGTATTGGATGTAAATTGAAAAAATGATTTTTTCCGGGATGCAAAATTTAGAATTATCTGTATAGTCAAAGATTTATGACAAATTATTATGTTTGGTATAAACATGGAGAAGAACTGAATATGTAGTTAGACACGAGTAGTCGTTGTGATGATGTGCATAGAAATCAATGAGGTACATGTGGTACTAGTGAAGAAATAGTATGTACATCCGGTAATAGATATGTTGAAATGGTGATGGATGCATTTCTTGAGACTAGGACTGATGTCTACTATAATCACCACAAGGAAGGCTTTAATAATATAGAAGAACCTAATTCACAAGCACAAAAATTTTACAACATGTTAGAAGCCATCGAAAATCCATTGTATAATGGTTGTCATGAAGCGCAATCACAATTATCTTTAGTTGCTCGATTCATGAATATTAAGCGTGACTTTAATCTTGCTAAAAAATGTATGGACTTCTGGATGCAGCTGTTTACTGAATATTTGCCCGAAGAGAATCAGGCAACGAATTCATATTACGAAACCAAAAAATTGATGCGAAATTTAGGGCTCCCATTTTATACAATTGACGTGTGTGTTCAGAATTGTATGATATTTTGGAAAGATGATGAAAAATGGGAAAATGTAAATTTTGTGATTTCCCCCGATAAAGCAAGTGAGGGTAGGATGAGAATACCTTTCAGTCGTATGTGGTATTTATCTATAGGCGACATAATTAAAAGAATGTATCAAAGAGAGTAAACTACAGTGACAATGAGGTGGCATACAGAGCATGAAGCAAAAGACGAAGAAATGAGTCATCCATCTGATGATGCGGAGTGGAAATATTTTCAATATATACATTCAAGATTTGCTGCTGAATCTCGAAATGTTTATCTTGGCTTATGTACTGATGGGTTTAATCCATTTGGGATGTCTCATAATCATTCAATATGGTCGATGATTATCACTACATATAACTTGCCACCTAATATGTGTATTAAAAAGAGTACTTGTTTTTTACAATTCTGAATTTGGGACCAAATCAACTGCGCGCTATTCTTGATATATTCATCCCATCTTTGACTGATGAGCTAAAAAAATTGTGGTCTAGGAGAGTTGAGGCATACGATGTGTATTTGAATCAAAATTTGACTTTAAAAGTTGTGTTACTGTGGACGATAAACGATTCTCCAGCGTATGGAATGTTTTCAGGATGGACAACACATGATATACTGACTTGTCCAATTTGTATGGATGATACCAAGACATTTCAATTACCAAATGGTAGAAAGACGTGTTGGTTTGATTATCACATAAGATTTCTTTCTAAGGTTCATCTGTTATGGAAAAAATAAAAGAAATTTTTTAAAAGGCAAGCACGCTTTTAATGACTATTCACCACAATCATTGACAAGCGAACAAGTTTTATATGAGCAAATAAAATCTATCAATCATTTAAGAACATACAACCGGTAAACGTCCGAGGTAGATTTTATATAATCTGTACAAAACAATGGCATACTATTGGAAAACATAAACGGCAAATGAGAGGAGTAGCAAATCCTCCAGGAATCAGAACTCCTCTCCAGATGGCCTTGTTCCGTACAAAAAATTATCGAGCCAAAAATCCTAAATCCAAATTCAACAAGAAATCATAAGTAATTTAAAATTACAAAATTTAAATTTAAATTTTATTGTTTATTTATTTACAATATTTTCAAAAAATTAGGAAAATAATTTTGGATGAACGGTCTGTATTGGAAAAGTTTTTATAAAGAATCACACTTGGGAAGATGGGACGTCTGTTGATTTGAAGTCTAAACAAATCGGTGAATCATACGAAAGAAACATCCAAGAAAAATTATCGTTAAGGTGGATCTTTGTGAAACCTCTGACGGTACTTTGCGCCGACTATAGATGACCCAGGATGAAGTAAATAAAATATTCATTCAGGTATATATAATTTTATTTTTTTTAACGTTTATTATATTTTATTTTGATTTTAATTATTTTTTATTTTTTTATTTTTTTATTTTTTTATTCTTTTATTCCGGATGATAGAAGATGTCCTAACGGCCTTGGCAGTCTTAACCGGATTTAGAAGTCCGGTAGGCGCAAAAATGATTTCAGATCAACATCTTCTGATTTCATCGCGCTTCAAGAGCAACTTCTTGTCGTGCAGCGTCAAATCGAATAACAAATTGCAGTAAATGCTCATATGGAAACATCAAATGCTGGTTTGGAGGAACGAGTTTTGCAACTTCATGAAAAACGAAGACAACTTGAATTACGAGATCAGGATAAACAAAACCGCATTCAAAGCTTGGAGATGTTTGTCAACTACTTCCAACTAACGGATCCTGGATTTGAAACATTTATGCGAGACAATAATGCGGCGAACATGACGCCACCTAGACCATCAAACGCGCCGCCATCATTTTCATCTTCGGATTTTTAGCTCTCGCATTCCGATAACAATAAGTTTTTTATTTTCATGTAATTACAATTATTATTTGAATTTCTATTTGAATTTTATAATTAATATAATTTTAGAATTTTCTTTAATAATTTTGTTTATATATTAATTATTTAAAATTAATAATTAATTAATTAATATTATAAATAAATATTACAAATTAAGTAATTTATTTAAATTATTTAATAATTTTGTTTATAATAAAAAAATTAATAATTAATATTTATTAAAATACAGATTATTTAAAATTTTAATAATTTTTTATATAATCTTTTTTTAAATATTCATTTGTGATCGCAAATTGGTCAAACTTTTGTGACCAATTCGACCATACTGTTTACATACAAAGCGTGGTCGCAAATTGGTCATAATTTCTTGTGACCAATTTGCGACCACATCGAAAATTACACTGTCGTTGCAAATTGGTCACTCTTTAAACAAAAACAGTGCAGTCGCAAATTGGTCACAAATATTTATGATTAATTTGCGACCATAACGTTTTTTAAAACACTCGTGGCTGCAAATTGGTCACATTTTTGTGACCAATTTGCAATCACTTTTATAAGTATTTTATTTTTTATTTTTTTATAATTTTAAATTTTATATTATATTTTTTAAATATAGTCGCAAATTCGTCTCAAAATTTTGTGACCAATTTTCGACCACAGTTTTTGTACCAAAGCATGGTCGCGAATTGGACGCGAATTTGTAACTCCTTCTAAATGGCAAATTAGTCGCAAAATATGTCACCACATTGTGGTTGCTAACTAGTCGCAAATCGGTGATTTGCGACCACGTTGCGATCACTTGTGTGAGTTGTTTTCTTGTAGTATGCAAGTACATCACAACCATTTAGCTTATGACATTATTGGCAGTATGCAGTATGCTGGATGTACAATGTTATCTTCGTTTCTCAGAGCACGTATGCACAGAATTTGATCAAGCGATTCGAGATGCACACCTGCAAAGTCTCTAAGACACTTATGAGCACCTCGAGCAAATTGTGCAAGGATGAGAATGATAAACCGGTAAGCGAGAGCCTCTACCAAGCAGTGATTGGAATCTTGCTCTATCTCACTACAAATCGACCAGATTTGTGCCTAAGTGTTGGATTGTGTGGGCGTTACCCAGAAATTCCGAAGGAATCACATTTAGTGGCTGTGAAAAAGATAATTTGATATGTTAAAAGTACTCTGGATTATGGCATTTCATTTACTAAAGAAAATAACAGGAATCTTGCACGCTTTTGTGATGCAGATTGGACAGGTTGCTTACGATCGTAAAATCACTTTCGGAGGATGCTTCTTCCTTGGAAATAATCTGATTTGTGGTATAACAAGAAGAAGAATTGTGTTTCTCTTTTCACTCCCGAAGTAGAGTACATAGCGTTGGATAGTTGCTGCACAAAAACTTTGTGGATGCGACACATGCTTGCAGACTATGCTATCACTGTGGAACCATTGCTAGTCCACTGTGACAGTAAAAGTGTCATCGATATCTCCAAAATTTGGTACAACACTCTCGCCCCAAACATGTAGACATTAAGCATCATTTTGTCTATAATTAGTTGAGGATAAATTTGTTATCATTCAACATATTGGCTTCAAGAATCAGTTAGCTGATATTTTCACTAAACTCTTAGATTTAAATAATTTGCGCAAAACTCTTGGTATTTATAAACTCTGACGGGATTCGATTTGGGAAGTGGGATGAAGATAGGCTACATCATGTACATATTTACTTTAGTGTTGTTGCTCATACTCTTGCTCTGAGAAGTCTATATCCGCGAGAAAAACACTTAACCTGACTTACTGCACAACACTTAAATCTAGTGTTGATCACTGTATAGATGGGTCTCGTGTGACTGTGTTATGCGCGTAGATATATAAGCTGCCTCAGTTCAGTAAGATGGATACTCAACCTAGCTTTAGATGCACTACATTCAAATCTGGTGTCTGATCACTTTTCGTACTAAACCATTATATATTGGAATTTGTGCCTGGGATGCAATTACTACCACAATTCATAGTAACTCAGACACTCCAATTTTTGATCTTCATAGTATAAGCAAAAAAAAGGAGAATATAGATAATTTAAGAAGTAGAGACAGCTGGGGTACAACTACCCATATCTTAGAGTTGGCATAGTCATCGGGTAGTAGACTTTCTGCTTAGGAATTCGATGTGAATACCATGGCTAACATGGGTCACTCCTCCGATGTATGGTCTGTAACTGATATGTTCCACTTCCCTCATTGTCTCTGTGTCACATATGGGTTGTAGTGTTGATTCTTTCTGCCAACTAGATGTGTGACACACATAGGTATCTCACAAGTTTTAGCAGCTGTGTCTAATCCTCTGTTTGGAAACACAGATTCGTGCCTATAAGCGTTAAGCTCTGGCCCACTAAAACATTAGACCCATATACAATGAAATGTTCCCGCATCGATATAAACTCAGCGCATATGTCTTCCACAAACCCCTAACTATGCAATACTCCAAATGTCACATCATGAAAACCACTCGCTCTTATGCCAAAAAGCTTCAAGCTGAAATGGCGCATGCAAACCGTCACGCTGCATCATCAGCTACCTCTCAGGTGCCTACATCTATCAACCTAGTGTTGGAACAATTTTATGAACAAATTTGTATGTTCAATTGGGTAATATAGCCCAAATATTGATTGCAAAAATTGTTGGAATGTGAATGAGAAATGGGCATTGGGCTCATTAAAAAGTCATAAATTTGTTGGTTAAAATAATGAGGAGGCACAAAAGTCCCACATTGGAAACTTGAGGAAAAATCCTCTAGTATATAAATGGGAGAGCTCATGTAGTAGCTTAAAAAAGTTGGAGAGAAAAGGGACCAAGCCACGCGCGCGCCGCCGGGCCAGGCCGGGGTCGGGCTCGGGCTCGGGCTCGGGTCTCGGGTCTCGGGTCTTGGGTCTCGGGTCTTGGGTCTCGGGTCTTGGGTCTCGGGTCTTGGGTCTCGGGTCTTGGGTCTCGGGTCTTGGGTCTTGGGTCTTGGGTCTTGGGTCTTGGGTCTTGGGTCTTGGGTCTTGGGTCTTGGGTCTTGGGTCTTGGGTCTTGGGTCTTGGCAAAGGACCGTAGGCCTAATAAGGTTCTTTTTGGGCCAAAGCCATAAACCATACCCATGGTTTTCTCTCCTAACCGTCCATGATTTTTTCGTCGGTTCGGTTTCCTCCCACGTTTTAGGGTTGCGAAAACCACTCCCTTAAGGCTATAAAAACAAGCTTTAATCCTCATTAACCTAATTCGGCCGCCTCACCTTTCACATTCTCTCCCAAATCGTTTCCAGCGATCCCTCTCCTCACCATCTTCCATTTTCGCACTGTAAGTCTCGGGAGTATAGCGTAGTTGTCGTTCGTAGATTCTATAATCGAGTGTTGCGATTATAGTCTTATCGCGATTGTATCCTGGGATTCAAAATCTCATCAAACTGCCACACTACGGGAGATGAAGCTGTGTGAGACATTCACAGTGAATTGCTTTATTGAGAAGCTACCTCCCGGTTGGGTCGATTTCAAAAATTATCTTGACCACAAGCAAAAGGCTTTGACGTTGTCAAACTTAATTTCCAGATTGCAAATTGAGTCAACACATCGCATATCAGATTACCATCTCGATCATAATGCGAATGTAGCTGAATACGCAAGAAAGGGCAAAGGCAAGGTTGTGGCAAACAACAATGGACCTAATAAACATGCGTTTAACAAGGTCGCACCTCAAGCCTCCACAAGCTTTAAGAAGCAAGGCAGCCCGAAGAAATTCTCTGGGAGTTGTCATCATTGTGGTAAGAAAGGGCACAAGTCCTCGGAGTGTCGCAGTAAGGCAAAGGGAAAAGCTCAAGCCAATCTGACTGAAGCTGACCTATGTGCGGTAGTCACAGAGGGAAACATGGTTGAGGAAAACCATAGGGAGTGGTTCTATGATACTGGAGCAACCACTCACATCTGCATCGATCGGGATATGTTCAGTTCTTATCATAAGAACAAATCCGAGGAGCAGTTGATGATGGGAAACACGGTGTTTTCCAAGATTGAATGTCACGGCAAAGTGGTGCTGAAGCTGACATCTGGACATGAAGTCACTCTCACCAATGTGAAGCACGTGCCAGACATGAGGAAGAACCTGATATCTGGGACATTGATGAGCAAGCATGGATTCGCCATCAACTTTGAGTCCGACAAATTGGTTCTTAGGAAGAATGGGATGTACTTGGGAAAAGGGTGTGTTAAGGGAGGACTGATCAAAATGTGTGTAATGACAGTTCTCAAAAACAATGATGTTCCTACTTTTTCCAATGTTGCAATGAATAAGAAACCAGTTGCTTATTTGGTTGAGTCTTTTAATTTATGGCATGAAAGATTAGGACATGTGAATTATAAATTGATGCAACGATTGATTAATTTGAACCTAATTCCAAAATGCAAAGTAAGTAAAGACAAGTGTGAGATATGCGTCGAAGCAAAACTTACAAAAACTCCTTCACCTCATGTTGAACGAACTACTGAACCTCTAGCATTAATACACACTGATTTATGCGATTTGAAAAGCATACAAACTAGAGGTGGTAAAAAATATTTTGTGACATTCATTGATGATTGTACAAAATATTGTTACGTATATTTGTTACGTAGTAAGGATGAAGTCCTACAAAAATTTAAAGAGTATAAGCTCGAAGTTGAAAATCAACTTAAGAAAACTATTAAAATAGTTAGAAGTGATAGAGGAGGGAAATATGATGGACCGTTTAATGCATTTTGTCAAGAAAATGGCATTATCCATCAAACAACTGCTCCCTACTCACCAGAATCTAACGGAGTTGCGGAATGAAAAAACCGAACTCTGAAAGAAATGATGAATGCAATGTTGTAGGAATCTGGGTTACCCTAGAATCTGTGGGGGGAAGCATTGCTCACCACAAATTATATCCTCAACAAAATATCACACAAAACAACTCGAAAAACGCCGTATGAGTTGTGGAAAGGCATTGTACCTTCGTACAAATACTTGAAAGTGTGGGGGTGCCTAGCAAAAGTAGCAGTACCTCCTCCTAAAAAGGTCACAATTGGACCTAAAAGTGTGGATTACATATTCATAGGATACGCACACAATAGTAGTGCTTATCGGTTTTTGGTACATAAATCAGATATATCAGATATCCATGTCAATACGATTATGGAATCAAAAATGCAACATTTTTTGACAATGTATTTCCGTGTAAGGATAAACATCCGAAACGAGCACGTGAAGAGAGTGATGCAATCACCTCCACAAATGAGGCAAGCACATCTGGTACTTTAGTAACTGAAGTAGAATATATTGAAGATGAACCTAGACGAAGCAAAAGAGCTCGTAAGGAAAAATCTTTTGGTGATGATTTCTTGACGGTCTTTCTCTTAGAGAATGAACCGAGAACTTTCACCGAAGCCATGTCTACACCTGATGCGCCTTCCTGGAAGGAAGCTGTGAATAGTGAGATCGACTCCATTATGCAAAACCATACATGGGAGATAACCGATCTACCACAAGGCTCTAAGGCATTAGGGTGTAAATGGATTTTCAAAAAAAAATTGAAAACCGATGGCTCAATAGAGAAGTACAAGGCTAGACTTGTGGTGCAAGGATTCCGACAAAAAGAAGGTTTGGATTTCTTTGACACCTATTCTCCAGTAACGAGAATAACTTCAATAAGAATGCTGATAAGCATCGCAGCATTGAGGGACTTGGAAATACATCAAATGGATGTAAAAACTGCTTTTCTAAATGGTGATTTAGAAGAAGAGATTTATATGAAACAACCTGAAGGGTTTGTCGTCCCTGGTCAAGAACACAAAGTGTGTAGACTTGCAAAGTCATTGTACGGACTCAAAAAAGCTCCTAAACAATGGCATAAAAAATTTGACAATGTAATGATGTCAAATGGTTTCAGCATAAATGAATGTGATAAGTGTATCTATGTCAAAAATACGCCAAATGGGTATATTTTGTTATGCTTATATGTGGATGATATGCTTATCATTGGTAGCAATAAAGACATTATCAAACTAAGAGTTTGCTTAGTGGAAAGTTTGACATGAAGGATATGGGATTAGCGGATGTCATTCTAGGAATCAAGATAACTAGACATTCTGAAAGAATCATCCTATCCCAAACTCAATTATGCTGAGAAGATTCTTGAGCGGTTTAAGAACTACTCAAATGGAAGTGCAAAAACTCCTGTCGACCCTCAACTTCACTTGACCAAAAATTCAGGTGAAGCGGTGTCACAACTAGAGTATGCACGCGTGATCGGAAGCTTGATGTACTTAACAAACTATACTAGACCCGATCTGGCGCACTCGGTAAATGTACTAAGTCGCTACACGAGTAATCTAGGACATAATCATTGGAAAACTATAACTAGAGTATTAAACTACCTACGTTATACGAAAGATTATGGGTTGTACTACGGTAGAGAACCCGAAGTTTTGGAAGGATACAGTGATGCGAACTGGATATCCGACTCCAAAAACATGAAATCCATGAGTGGATATATCTTTACACTTGGTGGTGCGGCAGTGTCCTGGAAATCTTCCAAACAAACTTTGTTGGCTTGATCAATCATGGAATCTGAGTTCATAGCTTTAGACAAAGCTGTAGAAGAAGCAGAATGGCTTCGTAATTTTTTGGAAGATATCCCGATGTGGGAAAAACCAGTGTCAGCAAAACGTATACATTGTGATAGTTAATCGGCTATTGCTCGGGCACTAAAAAATCTGTATAATGGTAAATTGCGTCATATACGAAGACGACATAAAACCATTAGGCACTTGATCTCAAGTGGTGTAATCACGGTGGATTACATCAAATCAGCTGATAACTTAGCGGATCCGTTTACTAAAGGTTTAGCTCGAGATCAAGTCGTACAATCATCAAGAGGAATGAGTTTAAAGCCTATGAATAAAGATGAAGTTTGATGGAAATCCCACCTACGTGACTGGAGATCCCAAGATGTAGGTTCAAAGGGACAACTAAATCAAACGAAATCTGAAAAAACACTGTGAGACTTACGTCTATACCTAGTTCCTAGGATGATAAACAGTGTTGTTACCTGTATGTGTAGGATAAGCATTGCTTTTAATGATTTTGAGACCATAGTTTTGATATATAAGTTGAGTATTACAGGATGCTCTTTAAAACAAAGCTAATGGCGAATCACCTTATGAGTGTGAAATGGGGCCGTTTCTAGGAGAATGAAGGAAAGGCTATATTCTCCAAGTTCACTCATGATTAACCAGGCAAGTCCACGGCCACAATGGACACAATAGAGAACATAGTTCTACGAGAAATGAAACTGTGTTATACCTGTTGTCTCGGTTTACATCAAAGCTATGGTGGTTCAAGACATCATGTTCACCTCCTGGTCGAGTAAACCCGACAGATATTAACAATGAGTGGTTCAAAGCTCAAACATGCTACCAACTCAGATACAGTGAATTTTCGTTTATACTCTCGAAAGTCATTCTGTCTAATCTATAGAATACGTCTAGATAGTAGAGTTCGTCGAGTCTATCGAGTTTGCATTGTATAGAGTCAATTCTATTCATGTGGGGGATTGTTGGAACAATTTTATGAACAAATTTGCATGTTCAATTGGGTAATATAGCCCAAATATTGATTGCAAAAATTGTTGGAATGTGAATGAGAAATGGGCATTGGGCTCATTAAAAAGTCATAAATTTGTTGGCTAAAATAATGAGGAGGGACAAAAGTCCCACATTGGAAACTTGAGGAAAAATCCTCTAGTATATAAATGGGAGAGCTCATGTAGTAGCTTAAAAGAGTTGGAGAGAAAAGGGACCAAGCCACACGCGCCACCGCCGCCGCCGGGCCGGGCTCAGGCTCGGGCTTGGGTCTCGGGTCTCGGGTCTCGGGTCTTGGGTCTTGGGTCTTGGATCTTGGGTCTTGGCAAAGGGCCGTAGGTCCAATAAGGTTCTTTTTGGGCCAAATTTTGATTACGGTTTTGGGCCAAATTTTGATTACGGTTTTGGGCCAAAACCGAGTCAAAACCCTAAACCATACCCATGGTTTTCTCTCCTAACCGTCCACGATTTTTTCGTTGGTTCGGTTTCCTCCCACGTTTTAGGGTTGCGAAAACCGCTTCCTTAAGGCTATAAAAACAAGCCTTAATCCTCATTAACCTAATTCTCACCTTTCACATTCTCTCCCAAATCGTTTCCAGCGATCCCTCTCCTCACCATCTTCCATTTTCGCACTGTAAGTCTCGAGAGTATAGCGTAGTTGTCGTTCGTAGATTCTATAATCGAGTGTTGCGATTATAGTTTTATCGCGGTTGTATCCTGGGATTCAAAATCTCATCAAACTGCCATACTGCGGGAGATTTATTGAATTAAGGAAAGAGATCATCTCGCCTCCGCGAATTCGTCTTTCTCTTAATTCTTTTTCTCAATCATTTTGATGTGTAAATCATTTTTTCAATCGTGATTTTTATATCCGGTTTTTTGCGTTCTAACACCTAGAGGCATCTTCTCCTTCCCCTACAAGGCTGGAACTTGGGTTGCCTCTTCCCATGGATGAAGACAGCCCTCGTGCGCTCGATTATGCTCCACCCTCCCTAGAGTCCGCCGCTAACCGTGAGTCCTCTGGACCTTGTGTTGCCTCTGGTTATCCATATCTGGAATAGGAGCCTCGATATATGGCGAATCAACAGCGTCATGCGAAATTAGATGTTGTTGTTCCTGATCGATCATCCCCTCGGATCCATCCATTCAATCACAAGTTTGCCACAACCACGGCTCGCGACAAGTATAAATCCTTTAAAGTTTGTTACTTCCTTGACCAGAAGTATCTTCCGTTGGACGATCCTAAACTCAGTGAGGTTTGTAGCATACTGTAAAAGGCATACATGATCTATACTTTACTCGATGTTAGTCCATATCTTCCCTCTGTGGTTTGAGAATTTTATTCCAATATTGCTGATGTTGAGGTCTGCTTTGGCCTGACTTTTGTGTACATCCGTGGGTTGATGTTTGAATTTTCCTCTGCTATTATAAATCAAGTGTTTCTTCTTCGTGAGAATGTGTCTGGTGCAAATCCTGATTCTGAAGACATTGATGAATCGGTTTTACTATTAACTGCTGGCCAACGCTGGCATTGGGAAGGTGTGTGTGGTCGTTATCTCACCCCAACGTACGGTGTCATGTACAAACTCTGATGTTGTAACTGGATGCCACCTACAAATAAGACAACTTTTATTAAGAATCGACTGAAACTGATATATATATATATATGATCTCTCAATGTAGGCCATTTCATCTTGGAAAATTGGTCTATGATCAGATCATGCAATTCGCCACAATCCTGCTGCTCTGAACACCACACTCAAGTTTTTGAATTTCATTTATTGAGTTTTGGAATTTCAACGCCAAATCCTTGTTCGTCGCGATGATGGGTCTCTGGTTGGGTACCCCCTGGGCATCACACTTGATCCTAGGACGGACAAAGGATCTAATGATGAAGTTGTTTCTTGTTCATCACTTCTCAGTGATCTCGATCAAGTGGAAAAACTCATTTGCACCATTCAGTTGTGTGTAAAGGGTCAACTACTCCTCACCCTCTTTTCAATATGTTTCGCTTGGCATTAACCCCTATAGTTTTTATTATATGTTGTGCGACCATGCAAGGAGAGAATACTTTGTTTCAGATCCAAGAGATGCTGAGGAAACTGAAAGTGATGATAACTAGCTAGTTGTAGTTAGTTTCATTGCTTAAATTATGTACGTTCAAAACATATTTTGAAGGTAATGTCTTAACTAATTGTGTTGGCTGTGTATGTGCCTTATGTATTTTGCTGGTACTCTTTATCTTTGGAGAATGGCTTTTCGTTTATATGACTATGTGCTAATCTTACTTGTCAATTGCAATGCCAGGTTTCTTTGGTATTCGTGTTACTGTATCTGTGCTGGATAGCGCAGTTGTCAAGGTGCGTTGGTTGACACATTCAGCTAAAAAAAGGTGAGATTGTAAGATTTGGCAGGAGATAAATTAGGTGCATAAAAAAGGTGTGTGAAATAAAAAGACACAGTTGTCTAAACAAGAAGGTTCGAGGTGTAGGAAAAGCAAAAAGTATTTGACGCCTTTATAAGAGATAGGAAAATATAAAAGGAGAAAGAGAGACTAAATCAGGTCATCATTTTTGAAGAGAATAGAAAGATTACTTAGAGTTTTTTGGTGAGTGAAGAAAGGAATGTTACACAATTGTTGCTATATAGGTGACTTTTAGGTAGATTAAAGATTGATCAATGTTAAGAACAAAAAATATGTTCTTAAGTAAATCTCTTTAAACAAGTCAACAAGATTGTTTGTTTAAAAAATCCTTTATAAAGTTTGTTTTTCATTGATAAATCAAGTTTACTCCATCTCTTCTATATTACTGTATAAATATATGTTTTACATCTATCTCATAGTATATTCTCCATCACTATTGAAGTGTCCGGCATCCATTTTGATCCATATTACTTCCAAGTATCTATATGAACATAGAAAATGAAACATATACCATCTAAAAAATATAAAATACAGAATAACCAATTCCGATTCTAAGCGCATTTGTAAAATTGATCTAAAATATTTGTCAAATTGCAAGTTTAATTCCATTAAATTTATTTTTGTAAAACTAATTTTTTATCTTTTTTTATTTTTCAAAAATAGTTTTATTTAAAATTTTTCCATTACCTTATAATTTAATTTAAAAAAAAACACAACTATTAATAAATTTTTCAAAAATATTACAAAAATACCATTTTTTTCATTGCACACAACCACCATTATCGTGGTTGTTGGGAGCTCTTAATTCCATCGACACACCCACCATTTACCTCTATTTCTTCATCAAATCTGATTCATCTCAACCACTTTCATTTAATCTCAAATTTTCTTCCAATTTCTCTTTTCACGCTATCTTCAAAAGTTTCCAACTTTGCAAAAGATCATCATTATCCGTTAAAACAAGTTTGTGAAAGTCTATATCGGTCATCTTTTAAGTCGCTTAGCTAAAAAATCAAAATCGAAAGTTAGTTTTCGTGTTTTGGCTACAATTATATTTTTCCGGTTCATATAGTTACGAGAAGTCTGCTCTGTATTTTATTTGCAAAGCAACTTTCTCTAGAAGACTTCTCGAAGTCTTCTTTGCAAATAAAATACAAAGCAAACTTATAGAAGTTTGCTTTCATCGGAATAAATCTTGCTTTAGCTGGAATAAACCATTTTTTTACTAAAGCAAACTTCTCGAGAAGTCGGCTTTGGTGACAAAAAAAATTAGTTTTCTGCAATTAAAAGTAATTTTTTCCAAAGAAGATTTCTCGAGAAGTCTATTTTGATCGGAATAAATCTTGCAGACTTCTCGAAAGAAGATTTCTCGAGAAGTCTATTTTGATCGGAATAAATCTTGCAGACTTCTCGAGAAGTCTGCTTTAGCCGGAATAAACCGTTTTTTCACTGAAGCAGATTTCTCGAGAAGTCTACTTTAATCAGAATAAATCTTACAGACTTTTCGAGAAGTTTGTTTCAGCCGGAATAAACCATTTTTTTCACTGAAGCACACTTCTTGAGAAGTCTGCTTCAGCCGAAATAAACCGTTTTTATCACTGAAACAGATTTCGCGTTACAAAAAAAGGTTAGTTTTCTGCAATTAAAAGTAATTTTTTCCAAATCACACTTCTCGTGAAATCTAATTTGATCGGAATAAATCTCGCAGACTTCTCGAGAAGTCTGCGAGATTTCGAATCTAATTTGGAAATCACACTTCTCGTGAAATCTAATTTGATCAGAATAAATTTCGCAGACTTCTCGAAAAGTCTGATTTAGCCGGAATAAGTTGTTTTTGTCACTGAAAAGGACTTCTCGAGAAGTAGTATTTAAAAATGATATTTTTGATTTCTCGATAAGACTTCACGATAAGTCTACTTTGATTAAGTAATTTTTTTACAAAGCATATTTGGATAAGTATATTTTGTAAAAAAATCAAAAATAGATATTTTTGAAAGATTTTTAAAAATGATATTTTTGGAAGATTTTTATGATATTTTAAAGTATATCTCAACAATAAAACACCACATTCAAATGTTTAAAAACGAAGAATATCAAACATATAACTTTAGTAATCAAAATATTGCACAACTTGACTTTTTTATTGTAACATGATATTTTTCTGTAGATATTTACTTTGTTTCATATATTTATATTTATGCAATATCAATATATGATTAATTATTCTTGGGAATTTAGATAATTTTGTACTCCATAAAATGTTGTTTATCCACATACCTGAATCTAAAATAAATATATTTTAATTTTTTATATCAAAAGAAATATTTTATATTTTAACTCATATTTTAGAGACTTTTATTTCCTAATTTTTAATAGTTTCACCACTTATCATTTATGAAACAATTCGTAAGTTATAGTCATTTACTTAAACAAATTCTATCTACTATATGTCACCCTGATACTTAACGCATTATCGTCAAATGCAATATGCTTTAGCTTATTTTAAACATTGGAACGCACTTTTATCAAGTCTCTCGAACATGATTATTATTTGCTTTTGACCAACAAAAGTACGTAAATTATTTATAGCCAGTAAATATAAAAAAGGAAAAAGCGAAAAAGATATACTTTTAGACTGAAAGTAATAAAGGGAAATTTGGAGTCCCAATTCACCGCTCACATAAAAGCAAATCAACGACATTAGCTTTGAAATTCCATTTTACCGGCCGAGAGCACAATTGGCCATACAGCCACAAACATAATATAATACGATAGCACATATATGTTGCCATACTTTTTCGTGATATGTTTTCCCCTAAATTATTCAAAAGTTAAGCATATCCCAAATATATTTTAAGTAAAAATGTGCTGAAAACATAAAATGTAATATAAAAAAAATTCAAGTAAGAAATACCTAATCAATAGATTTGGTGATTAAATCACATCGACAAAGGTATACTTGTAGCTAAATGGTTGATAGGTAATCACCAAATCATCGAAAATTGGTTGCTAATTTTGAGAGAAAAACAGTTGACGTTAATTCAATGCTATTATTTTGTCACTAAATCAACATTAATTTACGTCGAAATGATGATGAATATATTTTTTCGTAAATCAGATGGTAATTCGACGTTAATGTAATTTGTCTTTGCAACAAAAAATTTATAGTACAACCTAAGAAAGGTATCGCTGTAAATTTTTTTGTAAGGAGTTTGTGGTTAATCAGGTGAAAAACAACCAAATAATTTGTTGTAACTTATATCAATTATTACATAACGACAATTGAAACATTTCATCACTAAATTTGTTGTACACTGGTATTGGTTTCAATTTGACTGTAATCCATCGTATCATATGGATGAATTACCAACGAAATCGTAAATAATATCATAATTATAATTTATAATTAAATTAAATATTAAATTGAAATTTACTTTAACATTAAAATTAAAACTAGAATTACTTGAAATAAATTTAAATTTAAATGAAATTCAATTTAATAAAAATAAAATAAAGGTGCTATTTAAATTAAATTAAAAAATAAAAATAATTTTTTTATAATAAAACTAATTAATTATCATTGAGTGAGATATTATCAAACAAAGCTGTGTTTCCTGCTTCCTTGGTTCTTGTAGAGAACTTCGTGTCTTCCGCTATCTGACCTTGTTCCAATGCCTATCCACTCGACTAACCTGACGGATGACGCTTACGCATGTGGTAAAACCAGGTGGTTTACTGCTATGAGATCGAAAAGATGATCACAGCGTTGGATGCGTTGGTTGAGTCTGACTAGTCTCGCCTTCAAATATGTGATCTTAGTATTCGCAGCATTAAACTGGTTGCACAGCTA
The DNA here is from genome assembly GCA_018901935.1 of Pugionium cornutum. Lineage (NCBI taxonomy): Eukaryota > Viridiplantae > Streptophyta > Magnoliopsida > Brassicales > Brassicaceae > Pugionium > Pugionium cornutum. The sequence goes on along the minus strand of CM032162.1, from coordinate 18,173,051 downwards.
AAATCGATCGTTCTATGTTTGGAGAAGAATGGAAGAGCTAGCAGTGGAAACATCTCGTGCAATTGTTGCACTCGTAAAGATTCATTTTTTCTTGGGACAACCTATATATTGAAGATAAAAGTGAAATTTTCCCGCTGGTGCCAAGTTTTTAGTTTTCACGTAGGCGCCAAGTTTCAAATTTTTTTATTACAAATGAATTAATGACAATTATTGTGATAATTCTTTGGTACGTTTCAAAAAAACTGACGATTTAGTCTTTAAAATTTACGGTTTCGAAAAACTCAATTACTGGAAAATTAATGATTAACCGATGTCAATTCTTTGGTAAATTTTAAAAAAATTTGCATTGTTGGGTCTTTCGAAACAAATTTTGGTTTTGACAAATTAACGAAAACACTTCAGTTTATATTTTACAACGAATTAACATTGGTTCCATCGTTAATCCCTCGTAAATTCAGTAGACTTATTTAGTTTAGGGTACATCGAAATACTATACGTATGTTATAATAAATTACCGAAGTGTCGTCACGAATCCCTTGTAACCCGTGTTTTGGGTTAGGATAAGATAGTTACCTATTATGACTAACTTTCATCGATTTGTCACTAAGTAAACGGAAATCACTTATTTTTTTTAGATAAGACGGTTTCGTCTTTCGATGGAAGTAAATTGATTCATCGCTAATTTATCGTTAAATTGATGGAACTACATCGGTTTGTCGCTATCCGATGGTCGTCGTAGTTAACCCTATATAGAATGTTAGAATTCAATGAGTTATCCTTATTTTACATGTTTTATAGAACTTATAACATGTTAAACAACTTATGTTCGTATGCTATGAAAATATATAGCAACTTAATAGAGTAATATGTCGTAATAGATGTTCATTATCATAAGAATACATTTCAAAATATTTTAAAATACACAAATCATCACATATATAACAGAAATTATTTTATAATTACATATGAACCATTAGTAAAGTCATCATAATCATTCTCATCAAATTCATCCACCGTATATTCTTCTATGTCAACAAGAGGATATTCAAGTTGTCGATTTTGTAGATCAATAAGAATAATGTTGTTAATTGTCACATTTGGCGCTAAAATATCACAACACGTATCTTGTTATAGTGGTACTTCAGTTCCCACTATTCGACCATTTGGAGCAACTTTTATTACCAACAACTATGTTATGCTAGTTATCTTCACTCGATGATTGAAAGTAACATGTTCTGCTTAGGATGTCAGAATAAATGGTTCAAACTTGTTATAAACGTCTTAATGCATTGATGTCTACAACCTCATTGCTGTTTATTGAGACACTCGACAAACTGTTGGATCAAACCAATCAAATTTGAAAAATACGCATTTCAATGGCAACAAACTTAGGTACTATACTTCTAATATTTCCTACAATATCCCATAAAAAAAATTTTACCCTTCACACAGTGCCCGTAATTGGAAGTCGCCTAACTCTTCCCATATTTGAAAGTGTGAAACGAATAACCTTGAGTGAAATACATAGGTGCGGTGGTTATCGTTAATGTTGGATTTTGTATCAACTCATGAAATCACAATGGATAACTCCATATCACCGTAAATCACCTTCAAAGAATTTACAAAGTTATATATATATATATATATATATATATATATATATATATATATATCTATAACATATATTATTGTATTTTTTAGTAATGTACTTACGGTTTCACGTTGGGGTAAAAAGTTGATATTTACAGTTATTGATTTTTTAGGGTAGAAATTCCCTCGATAGGTTATTTTATTTGAGAAACGATAGAGATGCAATATATATATATATATATATATATATATATATATATATATATTTAATTGTTTAAGTACTAAATATAGTTATAAAAAATCTTTCGATACAATTCTTAATGACTGCACTTCCTTGCAATTCAGCATAATATATGTTTGTGAGTTGTGGTAATCTTTTTTTATAGCCACCACGTTTACCTCAATTTTTCACTCAATTTCCTACGTTTACCTCAATTTTCCACTCTATCGAATAGGTTGTTGCCACACAACCATCAACATACATTGTGTAGTCCTTTTACATGTGTGAAACTTGGTTGCAAAATAATAAGGCGTGAAATGAAAAGTTTATTTGGTAAAATTTCATGCAACAATCGATCCTTCAATTTTCGCTACGTTTTTGCATTTTTTTTTAAATATATCCTTTCCAAGAGCCACTTCGTGATGTATGTGAAGAGGAAGATGTTCCATTAAATCAAAAAGACTTAGGGAAAAATCTTTTCCAAGTTACATATTAAAATTGAGATATTAATATCGAGTTATTTTAATCAATATTCTGTCAAAATACGTGTATTAATATCATAATAAATGGTCCAAATCTTGAAAACTAATACATACAAGATAAAATTTCATGAATTATCATAATTAATAAATAGATTATTAATTGTGTTACAAACACTAATTATATATAACAGTGAGTACTTCGTTGACATCCAATGGTAACAACTCAGCAAAATGAAATGAAATAGTTATTGCATGAATACATGACAATTATGACTCTTCATTTCTGATTTTTTTCTATGTTGCACTGATTTAGATAGATTAGAAACGAACCTATTGGAGAACTTTACCTCTGAGACAACACAATTGAATAAGGTCGTTCTGCTTATGCAATAAACTTGAATATATAGATTGATGCTTTCTAATTGCTCGCAATATGACACTCACTACTTTAACAAATGTCGACTTTACATTGTCTTCAATCATCCCCTGCACATTTTTCACCTAATGCATGATGTTATCACACAAATTCTCTATTAATGTGTATGACATCGAGGTTGTGTATAAGAATCTGATTTTTCAAGTATAAGAGTTTCAAGAATATGTTTTTCTTATGTCAATTGTGATTATCAAGATATCCATCTAACATATTAGTTGAAATGTGCCAATTACCCCCTATGCTTGCTTGTTTCTTGTGCACCATACCATGATGATCCATTTGTGTTTCTAGCTCTCCCTTAAAGAGGTACATTGGTTGGGGAACACAAACAAAAACATTTCTTCATGAATAGTCGCTCTTTTCCAATACAGATGATTTATTGCTATAAATTAACGGTGACAATTAAACCAACTTGGTTTTCGTCTATGTTTTAGTTAAAACACATTTTTCTGATTCAAACAATACTGGAAATAAAACCTTGCATGCATTGTCCAACCAAATAGTATTCTGTACACGAGAAAGTCACTTATAATCAACATCAGAAATGCACGTTCGAAATTTCTTTTGCTTGAAAATCGTACGTATGAACACCATTATACTACAATTCTTTCAATTTATGTAATAGCGGTTGCAAATACACCTCAAGAGACTGCTTAGGATGGTTAGGACCAATAACTAAAATGCTTAGAAATAGAAATTCCCTTTGCATGTACATATCTAGAGAAACGATGAAAAGCATTATGATGATCAGCCACAACGAATATTGTCTCCCATACATACCAAATGGAATAAAGCCATAAGTGCATAAACCAAGGTAAATATTTATATTTTTTTACCAAATTCGGCATGTACTTTGTTGAAGTGTTTCTATGCCTTTCCATCAGATGGATGAATGTCCCCTCCATTTTATTGTGACTGTTTGGCATACCAACTCATCGATGCGTATATCCGCTCAATTTCATACATTCATTTCAACCTATCAGTTATAGAAAGGTACCACATCGATTGGTACAGTACTTTACTCTGACTAGTATCTAGCAGTTAATACCTTAATTTTTGACATTAATCAACATTCATGCAGCTTAATCAACTTTCCAAAATATCATACAATTTTCAACAAAGACATTTATCTTGTCATATAGCAAAGTACAACTAAAAACCAGGTTATGTATCTTATAATATGGTTTGGTTGACAAATTATCCTCTAGTAAATACTCTTTAATCAAGTTATTCCAATTACCTTATAGAAATTTCAGATAAATTATAATCAGTTTTAATGTTCATCATCCTAGCCGTTAATGATGATTTTGATAGTCCTTCTCTACATCCACGGTAGATTAGTTCATTTGCTACGTCTAGCATATAATAGAATCTCAATGCATTTATGTTAAGTATATCTATATGATCAGTACATGTTGTTTCTGAAATGCATCAATAACCATGTCATCAGTCCTACCATGTGCTTACCCATATTCCTCGTGAAAATCAAAGTATTGATAATTATAAAAATTACTAGGTGTTTAGTCATTATACCATTATAATTATTATTACTACTACTTGAAACTCCATCATGACCATAACCCTCACCATATTGAAACCAAACATAATAATGTGATGTAAACACTTTATTCAATAAATATTTTTGCACTATGCCAATAAGAATAAATTTCATATTCATGCACTTCAACATGGGTACAACATCTCATCGGTTTCGAACTCAACTGTATATTTTTCGCTTGATAGACGTTTATCTCAAATCTATCGTAGAATTCTTTTTGAATTGAACTCTTCGTATCTTTATGAATGTATATCCAACTTCATATTTCCTATACACACATTATTGAGAGTTTTTTTTGTAATAAATAGTTTTTTATGATGTATTTTTCATTTGAAAAGGGTGCATTTATAGCAAAATGTACAAAAGTACCGATGGATTACCATAAGAACTTTGCAATGTTTTAAAAATGAATCCATTAATGATGATTTATTGTTGACTTTCGTACAACATTACGATGAAAAATTTCGTCGGTAAAAAGTACATGCAATTCAATTAATATGTGTTCACTTACCAATAGCCCGACGTAAAATTCATTGTTAATCTGCAACGAAATGAATTCGTCACAAATATATCAGACTTTTTCGTTGAATTAATGACAAATATTCATTGTGAATGTTTCTATGCCTTTCCATCAGATGGATGAATGTCCTCTCCCTTTTATTGTGAATATTCAGCATGCCAACTCATCGATGCATATGTTCTCTCAGATTGATACATTCATTTTAACCTATCAGTTATAAAAAAAATACAACATCGATTGGTACAAGACTTTACTCCGACTAGTATCTAGCAGCTAATACCTTAATTTTTGACATTAATCAACATTCATGAAGCTTAATCAACTTTCCAAAATATCATACAATTTTCAACAAAGACATTTATCTTTTCATATGGCAAAGCACAACTAAGAACCAGGTTCTATATCTTATAATATGATTCAGTTGACAAATTATCCTCTAGTAAATACTCTTTAATCAAGTTGGTCCAATCATCTTATTGAAATTTCAGATACATTATAATCACCTTTAGTATTCATCATCCTAGCAGTTAATGACAATTTTTATTTTCCTTCTCTACATCCATGGTAGATTGGCTCATTTGTTACGTCTAGCATATTATAGAATCTCAATGCATTACGTTAAGTTCATCTATATGATCACTACATGTTTTTCTGAAATGCATTAGTAACCATGTCATCAATCCTACCATGTTCTTACCCATGTTCTCGTGAAAATCAAAGTATTGATAATTATAAAAAATTACTAGGTGTTTAATCATTTTACCATCATAATTATTATTACTACTACTTGAAATTCCATCATGACCATAACCCTCACCATATGGAAACCAAACATAATTTTGATGTAAACATTTTATTCAATAAATGTATTTACACTGTGTCAATAAGAACAAATTTCATATTCATGCACTTTCAACATGGGTAGAACATCTCATCGGTTTCGAAAGCAACTGTATATTTTCGGCTTGTTACAAGTTTATCTCAAATCTATCATAGAATTCTTTTTTAGAATGAACTTTGCGTATTTTTATGCATGTACATCCAACTTCGTATTTCCTATACACATATTATTGAGATTTTTGTAATAAATAGTTTTTTATAATGTATGTTTCATTTGGAATGGGTGCATTTATAGCAAAATTTTAAAAAGTACCGATAGATTATCATCAGAACTTTGTGACATTTTAACAATGAATCCATTAATGATGATTTATTGTTGACTTTCCTACGATATTACGATAAAAAAATTCGTCGGTAAAAAATACATGCAATTCAATTAACATGTGTTCACTTACCAATAACCAAACGTAAAATCCGTAGTTAATCTTCAACGAAATGAGTTCGTCACAAATATATTGCATTTTTTTGTTGAATTAGTGACAAAATTTCAACTCATCGTAACATGCATTCATGTTAAATGCCCCTGAAATTGCTTTAATTAAACTTTAAATCATTTTGTTTTAGATTTATGATGACATTATCATATGTGTAACAACATTGAGTATGAATCTCACAAGCGGTATAGTCGTGACTCACAAGGCCGAGAATTTCTTTTGACATAAGCGGGCAAGAGAACTAAAAGGAAGGGTTTTTGAACGAATCACACGATAAAAGGTGAACCAATAGAGTTTAAATCTCTCAAAATAACCTGGTCGTAGCTTCAACTGAAAGGAAGTTAATCACATACTTAGTTTCTAAATAACAAGAACAAGATTCAAAGACAGGGCCTTGAAGAAAATACTTTGTATCGACTTTTTATTTCAATGGGGATCTGCCTTTACAATGAAGTCGTGCTGAGTTTATATAGTGCTCATAGCAATGGTTCTAAAATATAAAAAGAGGAAAAGAAATCATACATTTAAAATGTATGGTCGTTGGCCATTAATGTCTAGTTTAGCCAACATGGAAAGTATAGATGCTTGCATCATGAGAGCTTAGGGGGAATGTAAGGTATCTAGGGATATCCTGGATTCTTTGGAAAGTCTTTAACACGTGCCGAAGTTGCAAGAAATAGAGATGTTGCACTGAACACATTAAGTGCACTTTGGTCCAATATGGCAAGTCTTGGAGAAGAGGGATCCGCCTGATCCTATGGTGGCTGGTTGATGAGGACATCAATGCCAGCTCACTAGAAGTTGAGGAAGAGCCAATTAATATATCTATTATGATACAAGCTCCAAGAACAATATCAAACACAAGAAACCTTAGTAAGATGTTCAACTAGTCTGTGGAGAGTCTCATAATAATCATAGAAGATGGAGAATTCCATAAAAGTGAACATACTAAAGTATTACAGGAAAGAGACTATGAACAACTAAAGACTACAACAATTTCATTCCTTCCAGTTTTACAAGATTTTAAAGATACAACCTTGTTCATTATTGCTAAAAAAACTTAAAAAGACATTATAAATAGCTATAAGAGACCAAAGTGCGTATTTAAAATTCATATGTTTCAATTAACAAGTTTAGTTGCTTGTTTTTGTAGGAATGTGACTGTTAAGCTTAAGAGTCTTGTATTTGTCATTAGGTCCTAATATCTTATTGTTATTTTCACTTTAGTCCTTCTATTATAATATATTTTCAGCCCTAGAAGACATCAGATGCTGGACTAGTATATAAAGTCCTTTCTCAGCATGTGATTTAAGTTTTACGAAATAGAAATCTAGTTTTTCTTCATTTGAAAGGTATTGACACCTCCAGCTTTCTTGTGTGAGAATCCTTGAAGCTTGAATGCTCTAAAATTATCATGGACCTTCCATAATTTGTGTGGCGTCTCTCGATCCACCTCTCTACTCAATCCTCACTTAGATCCTGCATAAAGTGCTCTAAAGCCTGCTGAAGGGTCACCATTAGTCTGTTCATCAACCCATCACTCCTAAGTCTTTAGAAAGTTGTTGTACCGCTAGCTAGAGCCACTCGAGCAGTTCCACTTGCTCGAACAAGCCCTCTTGTTCCTGCATCATCTGGTATCAAAGCTTAATTGCTCCTATTCATGTGTATCTACCCCCATTTTCGTTTTTACTCTGTCATTTCCTTGTTAACTTGTTGTCAAACTGCATCTCTTCATAAAACCCATAAAATTGAACCCCAATCTATTGTTTTGTGTGTTAAAAGCGAATACCATCATTAGTTGTTGATAACTTGTGTTGTTGCAACTAGATGTATTGATTTTCAGTTGTTTTGATTGTGTCTATTCGAATTCCTTGCTGCTGCAACTAGATATGTCAATTTTTAATTGTTTTTTATTTTATCTATTTGACTTCCTTTGCAGCTGCACCTAGATTTTTTTATTTTCAGTTGTTTTGATTGTATCTATTCGACTTTCTTTGCTGCTACAACTAGATCTATCGATTTTAAGTTGTTTTTTATTGTGTGTATTCGACTTCCTTTGCACTTGATATTTTTGTTTAGTGTGAGACAAATTGTGTGACTATGGGAGAACCAGCAGATGTGAATGTTGCTCAGATTCTTGCTGCTATTCAAATTCAACTTCAGAACCTAGGAGATTAGGCCTGTCATTGTGATTCATAACCCGCGGGTCCCGCCCCGTTTGACCCGCTGCGGGGCGGGTGCGGGTCGAGGAAAAGAAAAAAAAATATATGCGGGGCGGATGCGGGTCGAACCTTTAATTTAGCGGGGCGGGTGCGGGTTTGGTTTTTTTTTTGGCGGGTTAGCGGGTACCCGCAATTTTTGGGTCAAATTACTTAACCAAAAATTTAAACCAATTAAATCATAAACCAATATCAATTTAATACTAAACCAATTTAATACCAAACCAAATTTAACCAAACCAAATTTAATCAAACCAATAGTATAAAAGAAAATAACCTAATTTCTAATCTTCACTTTCACTTTTCAGCCACAGCCGACCTCCATTCTCCAAAGTCCAACCTAAGGTGAGCGACCTCCAAGTTCCAACCATCTCCTTCCTAAGGTGATTTGTCCAACCTAAGGTGATTTGTCCCCTGCATAAATCAAGTAAGACATAGAGATTCATACAAACTATGCCCTATATTATGTCCCCCAAATCTGTAAGTAGCAAGGGGCACGAGAAATTATGCAAAGAAACTCAGAATTAAATCAAGATTCGAACTTTGATTCAACAGGAGAAGAAAACGGAACCGGAGATAGAGAAGAAAATGGAACTTTGATAAGTTTTACTCGTTTGATAACATTTCTTTCATCTTTCAAACTCTTCTGTTATTCGTATTGATTAGAAATCAACTCTCTAGTTTAGCTTTTTTTTATCAGACGAGCTATTTTTCCTTATAATTCTTTCTGATTAATTATCAAGCATATTTGGTTTAGGTTATCATAATTAATTATCAAGCATATTTTTTTAATTAATTATCATAAATAATTATTTCAACTTTTTGATGTATAATATTTCAGGCATATTTGGTTTAGGTTAGCAATTCTCAAAATGGATAATATTTCAGGCAAATGGTTTAGGTTCTAAATACTACATTTTTGATATTTTTTAAATAATTTTATTTAGTTCATGATATTGATATGCAATGGAGAATTAACTTGTTTATTGATAGGTGAATCAAATGCGAAATGAGAGATTTTGCAAACGGAGTAAAAGAGTTTAAAATTTGTATAAGTTGATGTTTCAAAAATTGAATTTCGATATATTTGATGTATTAATGTTAGATTTATTATTATTTGGATTTATTTTAATTAAATATTATTAAAAATTTTGAAAACGAAGCGGGTCGCGGGTCACCCGCAAACCCGCTTGATTAATGCGGGGCGGGTGCGGGTTAAAAAAAAATGATTCGCGGGTTTTGCGGGTAAAAAAAAATTATGAAAAAAAATCATCAACCCGCCGCGGGGCGGGTCATGCGGGGCGGGTCCGACCCGCTTGACAGGCCTATAGGAGATCACATGACAAGAATAGAACAACCACCACCAATTCACAGAAATCCTATCAAAAATGTGAATACCCAACGTGTGAATCATGAAGAAGATGAAATAGTTGACTTAGAAGATGATCTTCCACCAGAACCTGATCATAATCATAGACCAAGAAGACAATATCAATGTGACAGAGATATAGTAGAAATCTTGGCATGGAAACATAGACGTAAAGCTCACAGCACCGGAATAAACCTCGAAGACTTCTCGAAGAAGTTTGCTTCAGCCGGAATAACAGTTTATTCCGGTTAAAGAGATATTTATTCCGATTAAAGCAGACTTCTTGTAGTCTGCTTTGTAATATATTTACAAAGAAGACTTCGAGAAGTGTGCTCGAGAAGTTTGCTTTGTAATATATTACAAAGCAGACTTCTCGTAACTGTATGAACTAAAAAAATAACCGAAACCAAAACACGAAAGCTAACCTTCGATCTTGATTTTTTAGCTACTCGACTTAAATGATGACCGATATAGGCTCCAAGAAGTTTGTTTTAACGGATAATGATGAATTTTTGCAAAGTTGGAAGCTTTTGAATGTAGTGTGAAGAGAGAAATTGGAAGAAAATGTGAGAAAAATGAAAGAGGTTGAGATGAATGAGATTTGATGAAGGAATAGAGGTATTATGGTGGATGTGTTGATAGAACTAAGAGCTCTTAACAACCACGACAATGGTGGTTGTGTGCAATGAAAAAGATGACATTTTCGTAATATTTTTGAAAAACTTATTCATAATGGTCTTTGTGTTGTTTTTTTTTTAAGTTGATGGAAAAGTTGTAAATAAAGTTATTGTTGAAGGATAAAATAGAGATAGAAAGTTAGTTTTGCAAAAAAAAAAAGTTTAAGTGGTTAAATTTGCAATTGAAGACAAATTTTAGGTCAATTTTGCAAATGCTCCTAAATATAATCTATTAAGATTACACCATTTGAGATGAATTGTATAATAGCTTTTTTGTTTTCTTAAAAAACATGACTAAACCACTATATACAATCTACCTTTTTGGTTAGATTGTAACTATTTAGAAGGTCGTACTACAACTTTTGCACGCACCCCCCCCCCCCCACACACACTTTTAGGTATTTGTACGAATGTACTTTACCTTTCAAAGTTCATATGAAATCTTGTCAATGATTTTATGTGGTAAGCAACGCTTTCCCCCATATTTTTTGAGACAACTCAGAGTAATGTAATTTTGCATTTATCATTTTTTTATAAGTTTGATTTTTTTATCCCACAACTCCATTTGATTCGAGTGTTCATGAAATTTTTTTTGATAAATAATATTATTTATTCAAAATAACGTATTATTTTTCATCAAAAAATGTTTTTCTTTATCACATATAACTATTTTCATAATTTTCTCAAGTTGGATTTTTATTTTTCAACCCTTTTTTCCTTTGCTTTAATTTTTTTTTAAAGTCATATTCTTGCGTCTTAACAAATCTATACATCTATTAAAATATATATCAATTTTTCTACACATGCATCAATTTTTTTGACATATCACACTTATGATATTTTCCACTAAACTTCTTTTAAACATTTTGCTTTTGAAGTAAGTGATGATTTTTAGAGGTATCGTTTTAAACATTATTGACATAGTCACATGTAGTATACCACTACCAATACGAAATTGGTGCGTCGACTCACAAGACTCATGGTCAATATTACCTCTATATTAATAGGATTCGGACATTAAGATAAACATCAAAATTCCATCCGTGTTGCAAACAAAGTCATTAGTGGTAGACCGCTCCCAATTTAGGGTATCGACTCACTATACTTGTTGTCATCATAAAACGTTACTGTTAACGTTTTATTTTATCGATACTTTTTCGTTTTGCACATTCCAAACCCAAAAAAGTATATTGAAATGAACAAAGAATTATCGTATATCGAAATTTCTGTTCTTATGACATAAACACTTCAAAAAATTATCAGTTTTCGTTAGTCTAATAAACATAACAAAATTATCAAAATTAAGATTGTAAGAACGCGATTTGTACAATGTGGGCAACTAAATGATTGTGAATAAAATTACATATAATAAAATATAAAGTACCGATACAAGAATTTTGGAAAGACTGAATTTGTAGAGGCGACACACTCTTTCCTTAATTTTGAAAACACCCCGTAGTGTGACGGTTGCATAGCGTTCCAAATTTTAGAATACAACTGCAACTATTATCTCTTGCACAACCCAAGCATAGAATCTAACAAATGTTTTTTCTATGTTACACTCTTAGACTCAACATGTGAGGAATTTGTATGTGTATTTCTTACACTTTTAGAATGAAAAACCAAAAGTTTCTTTTATTTTTTCTCTTTTCATCATTTTTCTAATGCTCACCATATAAGCTTATAAAGAGGTTACTCTATTTTCAATGAAAATTGATTCTCCACTAAAAATCATTATGATTTTTATATTACAAAATAATAAACCAAATTAATTTGGTTGTAAGTTGTAACTTAACTCAATTAAGGGAGATATTGACTATTGACTTAGTCAACAAACAACAAATATGGTTTTAGTTAAACCACAATAATAATTGTACCAACAATTGGTATATTTGCTAAATTTCGAAAGCTCAAAACTCGAGCTCGGTTATTTTCTTCTACTAATACACTAAATTGTATCTAAATTATTGAGTTTTGTTATTGATTCTCCGCTTGATATACAAGATAAAAAAACATTAATAAAATGAAAAGACACGACGTATACAAGGTAAGTAAATTTTTTTTTCCAGAATGTAATGGCATAACTGTAAATAAGTTGTGTTATCATGATTTACATGATTTTTAACCAAAATTTTGGATCATTTGAGTAATCCTACATAACACGCAGTTATTTGAGTGATTACACAATTAATGTGGGTCATTCCGGGTAATTACCATTTATAATATGTGGTAGTCATTTTTGTTATGTGTGAGTGGAGGAAGAGACAATTATTTATGTTCTCATTAAATGTCCTATCTCACTACAAATATGTACTTTTTCGAAGACACCATTGGTTCTGCAAAAATTTCCACGATAATGATTCATTCAAAATAAGACAATATATTACGGTGATCACTAACGACATATTAGTATCATATTTTTTATTTATCATATCGTACATATTGAAATTTCGTAGATTCGATCTTTAAGTTTAAAAAACTACAAACTAAAAAAAATTGGACCGATGTAAAAGCTTGAATTTTTAATATTTATATTTTATTCGTTTCAGTTTACCATTATGTTAAGAAAATTTTATAAAATGATTGTCAAATTTTTTTTATGAAAATAAGAACCACAAGCATGGATTTACCGAAATGTGGAACACCGCAAACCAACCCTATTCTGGCAACAACAACACCACCACTAGCTGTGAAATCGATTCTACTATCATTCGATCACATGACGGTAGATAATCTACTATTTCAAACAGGTAAAGGTTTGGAACGATTGAACCTGATGCGACCACCGTGCACTTATTAAAGAATTTTATTTTAAAATTAAGTAAATATTTTTATTAATTCATTAATTAATTACTTTTAATTTATTTAATTATTAAATTATTTAGGTTTGGGATAGATAAAAAAGTAAATCGGAACGTATCCGATACAATCAATGGATATTTCACCGAGCCCCACGCTTACTAGAGCCAAACTTCGAATTATATCCAGAAAACATGGTTCATATGTTTTTGGTATGTTTTTAATTATATAATTTAATTTGAATTTGAATTTTATTTTATTTTAATTCATTAATTAAGTTATTTTTTATTGTAGCAAAAATGATACTGCAATATGTCAATTCACGAGCGTGTTACCATGAAATGGTTAGTCAATACCATTTTGTACTAGAAAAAATTTGGAAGGTGAAGGGCAATAACGTGAAGCCTTCGTACCTATCTATCGCCGTCTAGAACGGATTGGTCTAATACTGAATTGATCCCAGATCAATCGTACTGGCATGTAAGTGTTCGATATCGTGTTAGATGGTTGGATCTGACGGGTATCTACCTACCCCACATACCTCAGGCCAAACTATCGGATCCGACACATTATTTATGTTGAGTTATTAACGAATTTTGATTTAATATTAAATTAGACGATTAAATTGACGATTTAATTTTGAATTATCTTTAGACCTAACTTTGTTGCTAACCATATATAACGATAGTTTTAGCGACGATAGTTGTTGCTAAACAATTTGTTTTTTATAATGCGAATAATATACGACTATGACTTGTTATTGTAGCGGCTTCATAAAACAGTTGCAATTTAGTAACTATACATCGACGTTTTTTTAAAATCCCAAATTAGCGATATTTTGAGACATATCATACGGTAGTTACAAGCAAATAGTATAAAAGCCGATAATATTTGTGACTACCCAAATAATGGTAAATCAATAAAAATTTTTGAGTAATACCCTAAAATAGCACATTTTAAAGTTTTTCTTCCAAATCTAGCATTATAAAATTAAATTCCCAAAAATAGTATAAAAACTTATGTGAAAATACTTATTTATTCTAAATAAATTATACATAAACTTAAAGAATTGTATTTGGGTTCATTATTTCTAATTTAGGGTTTAATTTTTTCTATTAAAATATAGTTTTAATGCATTTTAATCTTAAATTTGTGCTATTATTGGAAATTTAAACTAATGATGTCATTTTTGGAATAAAAACTTAAAAAGGTGTTATTTTAGACATTTGCCCAAATTTTTTTGTAGTGATATTTTTCTCATAAGATGAACTCGAAGATATATTAACAAACAAATTGTTAACATATTCCCATTTAATGGTGCTTATGTAAAACTTATCATTTTTATTTGGAGTTACAAAAGTATTCTAGTTATAATAAAAATTGATTGGAGAAATAAAAAGAATATACAGAAAATAATTAATTTAACCTAAAATCTGATAATTGGCTGTAATGGGTCCTGTCCTCTTTATATATAGCCGTTACTCTATTTTCACGGAATTTTCATTTCCTACAACACCTAGAAACATTGTAAACAATTTCGTTCACCTAAAGCGCGAATATATCTTTACTTTTTCTTTCCTTCTTTTGACAATTTAAAAGACAAGGAACCCCAGAGAGAGCGAGCACCAGTGTAGGATGCACTACACACGCATCTCCCCAGTTTTTGTACCGTCTCCGCCGCCCACAGCCGCCGCCGGATCCGGTGGCAGAGGAACGATGTTAGCTACTGTTTTCATGGTTCTCCTTCTTCCTTGCGTCGGTATGTGCATCGTCTTCCTTATCTATATCTTCCTCTTGTGGTGCTCCACACGTCGTCGTATCGAGCGTCTTAGATTTGCAGAACCGGTTAAACCGGTGACCGGTAAAGGACTCTCTATATTGGAGCTCGAGAAACTCCCTAAACTCACCGGAAAAGAACTTTCCGTAATGGTGAGGTCGACGGAGTGCGCCGTTTGCCTTGAAGATATCGAGAATTCTCAATCGGCTCGTCTTGTTCCTGGTTGTAACCATGGATTTCACCAATTATGTGCTGACACGTGGCTTTCTGATCACACGGTTTGTCCGGTTTGTCGATCCGAGCTAGCTCCGAAGCTTCCTCAATTTAGTGAAAATCTTAGTCAGTGTTGAAAACAGAATCTCTTTCTTTATTTCTTTTCATTTTCTTCTCTTGTTTTCCTTTTTTCAAAATTTATTTCTTTGCCTTTTCTGTAAGCGTTTCATAGAGAAGATTCCAGGTATTAGTTGTCTCTTAGTTGTACATGAATTTAATTCTAGAGTAAATTACAATTTTCCAGCTTTTTCAGTATCATTACAAAGATTTTTCTTTAACCATTACATTAATAACATGATTACACATCATCTTTACTGAACATATATTTATTTATTTATTTATTTCCCACTATACCTTAAGAACAATGCAAATACCTGAATGTAAGCATCAACTTTGACGGACTGATTACAAAGATGTACATAAATTCCGAGAACCTTAAAATATTGATTTACTTCAAATATCATTTTACTTCAAATATCATTTTACTTCAAACATCATTTTACTTCAAACATCAATGTAAATGTCAATGTATTAGATGTAACAGTAATACCATAAAATAATATTTTTAAAAATTTTTGTTCTAAATTTAATATTATAAAATTAAAATTCCAAAAATAATATAAATAATTTTTTAAAATACTTATTTATTTTAAATAAATTATACATAAATTTAAAATGTTATATTTATTTTAATTTTTTATAATTAAAGTTTTTATATTAAAACGAAATTTTAATATATTTTAATTTTAAATTTGTGTTATTATTAAAAATTTAAATTAATAATATAATTTTTAAAACAAAAAAATTAAAAATGTGCTATGTCAGAAATTTGCCCACCAATGATTAATTATTTTCTCTTCAGCTAAATATCAGTAAATTAAAAGTCATTAAAATCATATGCGGAATAACAAGTACATAAAAGATTTTTTGTATTTTATTTGATAATAGCGTGAGAACATTTGGACAAATGGCAACATATGTATAAAATCTACCAGAAAATGGGAGAGATAAATTATTCTAAATTATATATTAATTACAATAGTTACTCTTTCTCTTTCACAATAAATGTAATTATTTTTTGTTGATATTTTAAGTTTTGGCAAAATACACTGATTTTAATTGTGTTTGACGATTTAAATTCTACATATTTTTTTATTGTTGATTGAACTTTTAGAAGTTGGTAATAAATGATGTAAAATTTTGAAAAAATAAAAAGATAATTTAAACTTATGTGTAAAATTTTAAACTTTAATTAATATGAAAGAGAGAGAAAAATAAATATCAAAAGTGTTTTGTTTGTTTACACCAGATATTTTATTGATTTTCGAAACTGCCTATGCTGGATAAATTTTTTAGAATTTTTACATATATAAAAGAATAGTTGAATATAAATAGATTCATTTTTTACTAAACAATTTCATAACACTGAACCAATACTAATCTAATAACTTCAATTATTTCAATAAATATTTTAAGAAACTTACATTACAATAAATCGTCATTAATTGATCAAAAAGTACATAGAAAAGCTAAAATATTTTGTAAACGAAAACAAGAAAACATTTTATTTAGAAATGAAAAAAATATTAAATTTATTAAAAAGAGTAATTGGATGCATTTACTTATTTTTGGAAGCAAAAATGTCGTCGCCACCCTTTTGCAATGACCAATTATAGGGAACTAATCAATTGAATTAAAGAAACTGACTAATTCGTAAGAAAATCAAGTTTTTATGATTCCATGTAAATCACCCTTTAGCTTAAAAATAGAGACCAGAATTGAAAAAATACAATGATATAATAACATTTCAAATACTACATTTTGCTTTGGTGTCCATTTTAATATATATTATAAAAAATATAGAAACTCACTAATAATCCTTTTATAAAAGTTTATACATCCGCTATAAAAATTTATTTATAGTTTAATAATATTTGTATAATGTAGTTCATCAACATGACGGTAGCCATAAAATTCGAAATCTTTTAAGAAGTGTGTAATAACTCACCTGCCATCAACTAGTCTCAAAAATAGATGGCATTGATTATTGAAATGCGTGATCTGTATCCAACCATTACAGCAAGAGTCAAGTTTCGATGAGTAGGAGATTGTGGCGATCGCTGCAAAACCTAGGGTATGAGTTCGGACGGAATTGGCGTTAATGAACATCTTGATAGTAATAGCAAATATTCAAATGAGAACTTTGAACACCGAGGAGTAAAAATGTTCCATATGAATGTTACTTGGGTTACTCGATCCTAAAAATCGAGGGAAACTTGTCTCATAGAAGTTTATAAGAGAATTCAGTTAAAATTCTTGAATCAGGACGTGGTGGTTGATGGCAACATTAAAGAGTACCGAGACATCGGCGGAAGCCTCAGAAAGAGTTATTGTTTCTTTTTAACAATCTACCCACTTTGAAATTGGTTCAACCGAAGATAGGATCCAACATCTAGAAGAGCACCGCATATCGCATGGTGTTCGGTATGTTCCCCGCAACCCTTGAAAATCTAGAGGATCGAGTGGCGGTCATGCTTGGTCGTACTCATAACCCCATCAACTTTCCAAATTAAACAACCTTTGGTGATGAAATAATGTACACAAGCGAAATTATCTTATTTTGAAAATAGACAGCAAAATATACGACTAAATTTATAATATTTTATATTTTATATAATAATTAAGAAAATTGAGAAATTTATAATCTTTTGTATGAATTTTCATAACATATGAATAATATTTTATAAAATAACTAGGTTAATTTTGAAATTTTATTTTAATAATTTTATTTATAAATTCTTCTATAAAATTGTTAAGGCTTATAAAGGTAAAGAATATTTTTCAAAAATGTTATAAAATTGATTGCTTTTTGAATTTTTTTTGAAATATAAGCATAAAGTTTTAGTTATTATTCTCTTAATTTCATACTTAACTTTCATTTTGTTATTCATTTTAATGCAACATTTTACACTAATTTTATATATTTTTAATATATTATTTAAAGATAATATATATATATATTCAAAAAAAAATATTTTTTCTTTGCTAAAATATGTATTATAAAATTTAAGTGTTTTAGTGAAACGTGCATATTTCAAAAACATACTTAGTTTAGAAAAATAAAAATATTTGATACAAATTGATTTTTCATAAATATTGCAAATCGTTAACAACTACAACCGTATACAAATGATAGGGAAAAAAAATCAATCAAACTCCAAGTAATATACTTTTTTCCAAAAAAAGCATTTATTGGACCAACTGAAACACCTATGATTTAATTTGGCGTGAAGGAAGTGGAAAATATCTCGAAAGGAGAAAGCAACTTTTTGTGGCCCGTGTCTCAACAAACCCGTTGCCACATATATTATTTTATCCTCAAATTAAGCAAAAAAAAAAAATCAAATTATTAAAGAAAACAAAAATTTCAGCAAAATTGTATTAAGCAGTTCGGAAATCCAAACAGCTCGAACAGAATCTACCAAAGAAATATTATTGGGGTTTTGACGTGCACGTCGTACTATCCGTATTTGAGTTTTATCGAAAGTAAAATTAAAAATAAAAGCACAACGATTAAAAAATATTTTTTTTAAAAAAAAATATCTGTTTAATTTTTTTAAAATAATTTATTTTTAATTTTTTTTAAAAATACCATTTTTTTAAAAAAATAATAAATTAAATTTTTAATAATAACACAAAATTTAATATTATATTACATTAAAATATCTTTTTAGTAAAATTTTTTTTTTAAAAAATTCAAATATAATATTTTAATTTTATGTATTATTTATTTAAAATAAATTAATATTTTTATATAATTATTTCTAATATTTAAAATTTTTTAATTTTAAAATATTAGATATGTTAGTACAGAAGTGTATCGGTTATCGTTGCACAGGTTGTGCAACTGTGAAAACTTGTCTAGAAGTGGATGTTGCACAGGTGGTGCACTCTTAAATCTCATGAAGTGTGGTGAAGCATATTACAGATGGATGAACACTGAAGACGAAATTTATGAACTGTGCCGAGTCATGCTATAGATGGATGAGCAGTGAACACTGTTTTGCAATACAATACTCTGCACAATGAGGCGGTTGTTGCACGGGTAGTGCAACATCGAAGAAAATGTCCAGACGGACGGTGTACAGATGGTGCAGTATGACTGAAACTCATGAAATGTAGTGGAACATGCCACATATAGATGAGCATTGAAAACTATTATGCAAGGCAATACTGTATATAATAGGATGAACGTTGCACAGGTTGCAACGGAGAAGAATCGTACAGATGGACGGTACAAAAATGGTACAATCTGATTAAAACTTATGAAATGTGACGTGCCGCGTATTTGGTAAAAACCCGATCTTCATGAGTTATTACTGTCTGCAAAAGCTATCCTAATACGTTGTTGTTTCGAGAACATGTAGTGAATAATCCGAATAAATACATATAATTCTCGGTGAAATTGTGATAAAATTATTATTTAGATTTGTCGCTTCTATGTTTACGGTTTCTTCGTTTTGGATGCATATTCCCCATGTCTAAACGTGTGTCATCTTTTGATACCATATGTTCTCAAAACCTTCAGAGATCTGTTGTGACTTGTGAGTTATTAGTCTTGTTGTATATTCTCCCAAATCATAGTATCACGATTTAGATCCTGCTTTGTATGGGGTTATAGTTAATTGTTCATAATGTGAATTACATATATATAATTTATTTATTTTGTTTAAAATATTTTTTAAAGTTTTTAATATTGATTATACAAATAAAATAGATAATGAAATTTTATAATACAAATAAATTTAATTTGTCTTTATTTTGGATATACAATATCATGTCAAAATTCTTTTTATATCTAAATATTAAAGATTTACATATAATATACAATGAAAAATTTGTTTAATGGTAATTTTTGTAAATACTCTAATAAATTATGTTTTATATAATATTTATTTTAAAATATTTTGATAGTTTGATACTTTAACGTGATTTATTGTAAATCACATGTCAAAATAATTTTTTTTAAAATACTTTTTAATTAATATATTAAGGATTTACTACAAATTTTAATATTTTTTCATTTTTTACTATTTTAAAAAATAATTTTAGTTTTCTATGTATTTTTAATTATTAATGTTAACTAATTATTAAATTCAAATTTTTAATTAATAATATTTGGTTTTGATTTATATTTACCAAAAATGTGTCGAACAACTTTTTTATATTTATCATTGAATATTAATTGTTTTAATTTATCTGAATTTTTAAAATATTACTTTTTAGAAACTATCAAACTTCTGTACATAAAAACAAAAATAATTAGATGAATGATATAAAGTTATAAACTAAAATAGAATGTGTGATTAGGGGGAGAGCAGTCGCCAGCAAGTAAATGAACGTGAAAGTGTGATACACCTGTCTCTTATATTAATCTTTATTTCAGTGCCCACCAAAACTATTTGAACTGATTACGCTTTCGTACGTGACTTTATGTAGTGCTCCGAAAATTATCCGCAATATCCTTATCGACTCTTTTTTTATTTGTTCTAATCAATGAAAATTATATATCCATGAATTTACAAAGCAAAAAAGCAGTACTAAAAGCTGACAGTGACGTATAATTTATAAACTTGAATTATCATAGTTATTATTTTGTTATCAATCCTGTTTAGGTTTGGCATAATGCAAGTTGTCCACATAAAAGTATAAGAATTTGTTTGGATTAAATTTTTGAGACTTTTGGATTGTTGGGTTATCGGCAGTATCTTTTTTGGCTCTTTATTTTGTTTGTTCTAATCCATGAAAATTATATATCCATGATTTTACAAAGCAAAAAGAAATATTAAAAAGTGATAGTAACATCATATAATGTACATGGGGTTATATCATTTCTGCATATTTTAGATATGTGTTTATATCACTTCTGTATTGATTTCATATTTATGCAGTTTGATTGTAATTTTGCTAAAGTATTGGGATATTGATTTATTGTAATTCAAATGACAAAAAAAAAGGTTAATTTTGGGTAAAATTTCAAATTCTGATTTAGTATAATTTTGAAAAAGTATGGGATTTGATCTTAGAAATATAAGTACAAAATATCGAGTTTTTTAAGATAGATAATCTTTTGCACTAATACGTTTTTATGGGTTTTGAAAGATTTAGATAAATATTTTTTATTTAATTTATATGTAGATTATGATGATAATAAAATGAATAATGCACTAAATTTTTTCAAATTCAGTTTATTATTTTAAAATTGATTTTTAAATTTGAAATTTATTTAATATATAATTATATAATTGATATAGTTTTAAATTTTAATTTTAAATTGTTACGAATTAGGTTTGTTCATATAGATGGTTTTCTTAGTAGTTAACCTTTTGGAAGAGAAGAAAGTGTCTCTTAATGAAAGAAAAAAATGATTTGGTTGAAATCAAATATTTACGAGTTCAACTCAACAAAATGTCAAACTTACGTCTCATTGGAATAAACTTTTCTAGTAATACAGTAAATAATCAATCACCAACACTTGAGTTTTTACAAACTCTTTCCTCTCTCTCTGGTTCTAACCTTGCTCTCTATCTCTTCTTACACATCTCTCAATCTCTATATAAACTTATGAAAATTTTATGTAAGAACAAAGACATAACTCTCTGTTTTAATGCTTAAATTGGAACAACCACTGTTACTCTGAACTTGGGCTTGTAAACTTTACTAGAGCAGTCTAAGAGTAGAGGTGATTGGTTTCGAGGTGAAGAAAGTCTCCTTGTCTTCCAGAAACTTTTTTAATTCTTCAGTACACTGTTGTTTCCTTCTGAAGTTCGACAATAAATGATGTTTCAGCAAAAGGTTTATTCTTTTTTTTTTCTGGAAACCTTCTGTCTCAGCTAGAGTGTTACTCATAGTAGAAAATCAAGAAGAAATAGCTTTGGTACCGAAATTAAACTAAATTTCGATAATACAGAACAAACCCAACTTAAACCGGAGATCAGAGGGCATAACCAACATAAATGAAATTGGATTTGATACAAGTATATTTGTGGTTTCTAAAATTTGAATTTCACCCGGTGTTATGTAGATAATATTTTCAAAATTTATTTTGTTAGATATGGTTCCAAGTTTCATATTTAAAATTTTATCCATAAAGCCAAATATGAATGATGAAAATAGTGATAAATTATTAATACCATTTAATAAAGATTAAAATTAAATTTTAAATTTTTTAAAATTTATAACAAAGTTCAAAAATCTTAGAATAGTTCGTACCAATTTTTTGGATTGAACTCAAATATACAGATTTTGTTGATTTTGATTTCCCATACCAACTTGATTGAAATGTTTAGACGTATAATCTATAAACATGGATTACAGTCGTGGTTATTATGTTATCACCCCTTTTTAGATTCGTTATAATGGAGTGGAGTTCAGATAAAAAATGATTTGTTAATATTATAATTTGTTTAGATTAGAAATTTTCAAAATTTTTAAAAGAACAATTGAAAAAATAACATTTTTTTAGTTTTTCTTTTAAATATATTAGCATTAGTTTAATTAAAAAATAGGACAAATTTAATATTAAAATACTTTAAAATTTCTTTTTAATGAAAAAAAATTAAATATAATATTTTAAATATATTTGTAATTTAATTATAATAAATATGTATTGTTAAAGAAAATAATTTGATTATTTTTAGAGTTTTAAATTTAAAATTTTACATTTGCAATAAAAATTTAAAAATATTATTTTTAGAGTTTTAAATTTAAAATTTTATATTTGCAATACAAATTTAAAAATACTATTTTTAGATATTACTAAAGGCATCATTAATAATAACGAGTCATTATCCAAAATGAAGGAATACTATCCTCACGATCGAAAACTCCGGTCTATAGCCTTCCTCTCCTCATATATGTATTAACATGATCTTATCCTACACTGTTAATCTCATGTGCTGCTACAAACATAAAAAAATAAAAAATTAATATAGGTTATTTTCGTTTGTCAACCGTAAGAATTTATGGTTACGGTTGTGATAGATTCGTTTAGCTACCGTAGATAACTGCGGCATATACAGCGGTCAGACGCTACATCATACGTCGTAATTTTTTCGAACACTGATTAAAACAGCGGTGTGATTAAAAATTTGCGATCAACCGCAATTACAACCGCCGACAGCAGACAAACGAACAATATCTGCTGTAATTGTAGCCACAGTATTGACTGCAGCCGCAACTGCAACCGCCTGCGACGACCAAACGAACAATACGATAATTGTAATTAATTTCAACATACCGGTATTAAACATGTATAAAAGACCCAAGTTTGATACGGTCACAATGCTTGGTATAACTCTTGCCAATTATGACACTTTTGATATAAGATTGGAATTCACCAAAGGGCTGATCGAAAGTTGACAAAACATAATGGATTGAAAATCGCTACACAACACAAAGATGTGGATGTCGTTTGTGATAAGATCACAAGCATATTTAAGTTTAAATGATAACACATAAAGGAATCCACTAAATTAATTAGATAAACAAGTGACAGCACAAAGACTTTAGACTCAAACACAAAAGAAATCAAGAATAACAAATGGATATGTGCCTTGCAAGATATAGCCGTTAGACTTTGAATGCGTAAGGTACAAAAAGAAATTTTTGAGCCAAGATATCTTTGCCATTCTGCCTCACGATGATTCTCACCAACACATTTTCTTCCTAGGAGATTTCAGAGTATCTCTGAGAAAAATAACCAACTGTTGGCAAAAACTAATATAATTTAAACAAGCAATACCTAGACACTTTTCTTTTGCTTGGCTTGCTTTGCTTGCTTTATACCTACTACGGACAGGCTACGACATTGGAAACTAAATGTACCATCGTTTTGTGTCCTCTACAATACCAAAGAAGAGTCAATCCCCCATATCTTTTCAACTGTTCTTTCTCCATAGAAATATGGTCTCTGCTAGCCAGTAAAAGTCAGGCTCATCCGCCATTAACGCTTCCAACCAATGGATTCTTCAAATGCCGAGCCAAGTAAGGAACAAACCCATATCTTGAAGCTCATTCTAGTTTTCAGTTTACTTCATCTAGAGAGAACGCAACACCTAGACTTTCCTAATCACACTGATGCGTAATGATTTTGACACATTTTAACCATTTTTTTTGTAGATGTGTTTTAGTCTTTATCGAATATTTTTAGTCTTTTATGAGTGTTTAGAGGTTTTAGTTCAAATTGGATGAAAACAATTAATTTTGGAAAAATTGGAATGGAGAACTAAGATAAAGCATTTGAATTTTGGTCCTCTTTGAAAGCCTTTCTATAGTTGGATCAAACTCAAACTTTATCGCTAGATAGAACCCTAGTTAGATTTTAAGGTTTTTAAAAAGATTTCAGAAATCGCTAGATTAGGACACTGAAATTAGGGATTTTTACCTGAATCTTCATTTAGGTTGTTATTATTACTTAGTCTAACATGATCAATTAGATTACGATATTGGGATTAACCAAACGCATCAAAAATGTTGTTAGGTTTCCTAAAAAGAATCTAGATGAGAAATTTATCTTTAACCAACGAAAGTTGTGTTAAGCCAATTTGTGAACATATTAGTATTTGAACAGTAATGAGTGACTAAGAATCTGAATTCAAATAACAGTTTAGAAAGATATATTTTTAGACATAATATTTTAGTGCAACGAAAGTTGGCTGGCTAGATAGTCGTGTTCAAAATTCTAGACGACACTTAATCAAATCTCCGATAGAACCCAATTAGCGATACTGATTTTCTGCGAATTTCCCTGAACCTAGTGTTTTTCATATTATAAATATACATCAATAGAATTCTTGCTAATTAGACTATTTACCCATAAAAGTCTTATATTTTTCCTTCTTAGCAAAATTTTTATTTAAGAATTATGGTGTAACGGCTGATCCTTGTGGATTCGATTCCTAAGTACAATTGCGTTTACCTATGAACTTGCAGTAAGTTTCTTTGGATTAAAACTTGAGATATTAAGTTTTTGACGCCGTTGTAGGGGACCAATAACTTGTCTATAAGTTTAAGATTAATATTTTGACTCAGAAATCTTGTTACTAATATATAGCGTTCCTTTTTTTGTGTGTGGTGTTTTTAGTGTATGGCCAGAAGGAGAGGGTATGACAATCTCATTGCTTAGGACAACCTAGAACTCGCAAGACTAGAAAGGGTAAACCGGAAATCCAAGTAAAGAAAACTCAATATGATTTGTCAACATGGATAATCAAGCTCAGATCCAAGCACCCCAATGCGCATGGAGCTGAAGCTAACCAAATGAGACAACTTTAAGTTGGAGGTCGTCGTACTTTGGGAGATGATGACATGTCAAATGCATTCTATGCTAATCGATATGCGATTAGACCTCCTCCAATCGAGAAGAATGATTTTGAAATCAAGACCTACATAATTTCTCTGGTGAAGGAAAGTCAGTTTCATGGGTTACCTCATGAGAACCCCATGGGCCATATTGAAGATTTTGATAAGATTTGTAGAACAATCAAAGAAAATTGAGTACCAGCCGATTACCTGATGTGCACTCTCTTCAAATTTTCTCTGGCAGATATTTCTTTGGTTGAAGCAGTTAGCTCTAGGATCTCTGGTCACTAGAGTTGAAGCCAGATCTGCATTCGTAAACCATTTCTTCACCAAATCTAGATCTAACCTTCTGAGGAATAAGACCTTAAACGTTCAACAAGTTGGTATAGAATCCTTCTATGAAGCATGTGAGAGATTCAAAGCGTATATAAGAGACTGCCCTCATCATGGATTCAGCAAGCCAATCTCTTGACTACCTTGTACCTATGGCATTGGACACTACACATTGATCAACAAATTGGAAGCTAGTAACAAAAATCATTGCCTAGAGTCTGGTATAAGGCAGAGGAATGTCATGAGCCTGGAATCATAGAGGATCGATGAACTCAATGTGAAGAAGGATATAATTTTGAAATGGGAGCATATGAAATCGGTTAGTTTCTGTGACGAGGTTGAGGAGATGAATCCTTCTGCAGGAAATAGGGGGAGTGATATCAATGATCAATTAATGTAAGCTAGTTGGAAGAAGGCAACAATTTCAAGGCAATTCATTCTCCAAATTTGTCCTATAGGAGCACCAATATTGAGAATCCTCAGGATCAGGTCTACCCTTCTAATCAATCCTTCCAGCACAAACAAAATTTTCAAGGTAACTTGGGACAATAATTCTAGAATAAAGGGCAAGGTAGCAACTTTTACAGGGGTTTTCCAGAAGACTTATCAAGCACGATTTGCTGCTCTAGCTCCTCTCAATAGTAAAAGTGAGCTGATGTTCCAACAACTCTTGAAGGGGCAACAGAAGAATGCCGAGGACATCAACGCTTAGGTCACCACTATGTACAGGGATCTGAACGGCAGGTTTGAGGCCTTATATGTTCATATGAAGAAGCTTGATATTCCAGTAGCTCAAGTCTCAACAACTGTTAAGACGACACCAAGAACACCCCCATGAACAACTTATGCAAACCCGAGGAATCAGTATAGTACAATGATGGTCCTCGATGATATTAGAAATGAATTTGATGAAGTTGACTTAGAAGAAGAGAGGAATTTAGATGTAGAATTGTCGGGATCAATCGGCCTAACAGCAAGATCGATCGATCCTCAACAACGACATAATTTGCAAGCTGTTTTAGGGTCGACTCAAATCCAAGGAATCAATCTGTAAAAAATCTGCAATGTCACGCCCTGAGGAGGTCTACAAGCCCCAAACACCATTTCTTATTCGCACTAGACATCTTTTACCACCCATCACTGCAGAAAACCATGTTGGTTTCAACAAGATGGCAAGAAAACCCCCTCTTGGTACGTCATTTGAGGATGCTTGTGAACTTCGTCCATTGCGTTAATTCTTCAAGTTATGCAAAGAAACGGATGATGAGATAGAGGACCTCAATAACAAGGCAAGGAACTCAAGCACAATACTGAAGAAACTACATAAGTTAAGCAATCCCAGGAAGTTTTGATTTCCATGTTCTATTGCTGGGATTGATTTTGATGACTCTTTATGCGACTCTGATTCGTGCGTCAACGTAATGTCGACTACTCTTGCAGAAAAGCTAAACTTCTTCGTGTAACACCTTCTCACAAGCCAATAGAGTTTGGTAACTACTCATTCCAAACTCCACAATGTTCAATCCTCGATCTACCAGTTCGAGTAGGAAATTTTCTTATTCCTACTGATTTTGAGGTTTGGAGATGAGAAGGGTCTACAATACCACTGATATTTGGACGATCCTTCTTAGCTATAGTGGCAACTGTTGTTGATCTGCCGAATAAGGGGGTTTGATTCACCAACATCGACAACAAGGTCTTCTATAAAGTTGTACCTAAGACAAGGTCTTCACATTCTGTCTCATGTACTACCTT
Source organism: Pugionium cornutum (assembly GCA_018901935.1). Lineage (NCBI taxonomy): Eukaryota > Viridiplantae > Streptophyta > Magnoliopsida > Brassicales > Brassicaceae > Pugionium > Pugionium cornutum. The sequence continues at coordinate 18,145,347 of CM032162.1, read as the reverse complement.
CTTCCCTAAATTATTGAATTCAGATGCAAGAGTCCATTGTGTAGACAAGGACGTGATCAAAGAAACCCCGAATAAAGATTATGTTATCACAACAATGAGAAGTTGTTCACAAGGCGAAGGTAAAAAAAATTCATGAGCGAAGAAATCAAGGGTGATCCTCATATCACATTAGTGCATCAGAAGTTTACTGGAAACAACATTGAGTACAAAATCCAATATAAGTGGATTCAAAACTTTTGATAAGGCTACATCGATTCTTACTCCTGAGATACAAATTACATGCAAGGGAAATGTGAAAATTCTGTTGAGGAAATGATGAGTAGGATTCTGAATCTGAAGTTGATGGATAATGGAACTTGTTTCACAACGAGTTCCAGTGTTTATCCATGCTGAAGTCTGACAACGTCGAGCTAATGACTGTAAAAAAGTGCTTAATGGGAGGCAATCCATTGATATCATTTTTTTTATTTTTTAGGCATTTTTATTTTTCTCATGATTTACTCTCACACCGTGACGGTGTGAAGTAAGCCTGGGAAAGGATGTTTATTACTAACCTATTGTTCTTTTTTTCTTTGGTGTTTGAGTGAGTTTTCCTATTTAAACTTTGGTTATTATTGTTTGATGCTAACTTTTGTGACCATTATAACACCTTTTCACTGCAGACTTGCCTGAATAGTAATCCGAAAGAGAATAAACTTACAGAGACGACCATACCTCTTGAGAATATGAATGATCCAACGCTAATTCCAATCCGAATAAATTTAATTTTCTCATCATCTAGTTTGGTATGCATTGAGCTAGATTCACCTTTTATGTGGTAAAGTACGATTCTCCCCTCTATTCCCTTCAAATTTGTAGACCCCTTATGTTGAACTAGATGTGATTTAAGTGGAAATGAATCTGGAGCCCGTATCCTTTTGATCTCATAGAAATTTGTCTCGTAGGATGATTGATGGGAATTTTAAGTTTTAATCCCGAGTACAACTCCAAGTGCAGAGAAAATCGAGTAGTAGTTGGGTATCAAATTCTCAGGGAAGTAAGAATAGCACACTAGGTGATAAAAGCCTTGAATCAAGGTCGTAACACTCGCGGACTGGTTGGAGAAGATTAGGCGAGAAACTCGGCCTTAGGCTTCTGGATGGGGGTTTTCTGGTGGGTATTCGATGGAGAGGTGAAGTGAACCACACGAGGGGTGATGAACCTCGTGATAAATCACAACTTAGAAGGTAGGAGGACTGGTCTCAACTAGGGTTCTAAGCGAAAGAGTTTTAGGAGAAAAACTCATAGGAAAAAATTCTATCTTTATTAATATCAAAAAGTTGTCGAACAACAATGCTGAAGGAGCCTTATTAATATGCTCGGAAGCCTTGACTCAAAATAAAAATGGAAAAGCTACAAAAGTGCACAAGGAAAATTACAAAAAGGAAATAACCGAAAAGGACAACTACCTAAATTGTTCTTGACTCGAAAATGTAAAACTTCTAATTCCTACCATGCAAAACAGAAAAGGCAAGTATATAATTGAAAACTTACCATTCTTACCTTTCGGCCAAAAAATAGAAGATGGCCGACCTTGTGCCATGCACGCGCCTAGCTCCTAGTCTTCGACTTGGAGTAGGGTTATGAATTGTTGGGCCCTGACCTCTTTTGCCACGACAGCCCAAGTCTTTGGAGTCTTTTGCAATGTTGAGAAGCCTTTGGACTCTTCCTTGTACTCTTGGCCCAATGCTCCTTGTCGATGATCTTTTAGGAGCTTGTCTACCCACAAACTGAACTTGTGGAAGAGTGCCCTTGTTCCGCTCCCGGATCAGCTGAATCCAACAAGAATGACGTTGCAATAGGATTACCTTTTAAATCTACCCTGGAGACTCTTATCTTGCAAGTCGAAGAACAAGACTCTCCAAAGGGGATATGGGAGGCGATCAAATCTCATCACCTAGGAGCACATGGTGTCAAGGAGGCAAGACTTCAAACCCTAATTTCTGAGTTTGAAAGAATCAAGATGAAGGATACGGATACTATCGATAGCTTTGCGGGAAAGCTTTCGGAGCTGGCGTCAAAATCAGCTTCTCTTGGACAAACGATTGAAGAAACAAAACTTTTGAAGTTTCTCGATAGTTTACCAAGAAGCAAGTATATTTAAATCATAGCATGTCTCGAACAAGTCCTAAACCTAAACACAACCAGATTTGAAGATATAATAGGCAGACTCAAGGCTTATGAAGAACGAATTCTCGATGAGGAGAATCACGAAGACTCAAAAGATATTATATGCAAGTTTAGAACAACAAAGTGGTTCGGGATCACGAGAAAGACGTCGTGCAAGCGGAGGAAGAGGAAACAAAGGATGTGGCAAAGGAGAAACAAAGGATGTGGCAAAGGAGGAACATCTAATTCATAACAACGATAAAAAAATCAAAACGATCAAAAATCAAGCAAAGGTGAAAAAAGATAGATCAAAAGTAATTTTTTACCGCTGTGATAAACCTGGCCACTTTGCTTCTGTTTCCCCCGAGAGAACACAAAAGCTTCAAAAAGCATATAAAGCAGAGACAGAAGAAGGTGATCAGTCCCTTTATATGCATGAAATAGTGTTCTTGAATGAAGAAAACCTTATCCCAAAGAACTATGAATCAAAAGCAGGTGAAGAAGGGATTTGGTATCTTGATAATAGAGCGAGTAATCACATGACCGGCAACAAGACATATTTTTCAGAGATCAATGAAAACATAAAAGTAAAAGTAAAGTTCAGAGATGACTCTTGTGTTAAAATAGAAGGAAAAGGATCAATCCTCTTTCAAAGTAAAACAGACGAACAAAAGCTTGTAACTGATCTCTACTATATTCCCGATCTCAAGACCAATATCCTTAGCTTAGGACAAGCTACAAAAGTCGAATGTGATGTTAGAATGAGACAAGATTACTTGACACTGCATGATCCAAGTGGAAGACTCTTGGTGAAGGTCATACGGTCACCTAATAGAATTTATAAAATAGTCTTAAAATAGGCAAACCGATATGTTTGAACATAAGTATAGAGGATGATACTTGGAAATGGCACGCAAGGTTAGGACATATAAGCTTTAGAACAATGAAAGACAAACAATGAAAGACATGTCTCAACAGCAGATGGTTCACTGCCTACCAAAGATCAGAGAAGAAAAAAGGTTGTGTAAGTCTTTTTTAGTCGGAAAACAGTCTCGTCAACCTTTTTCCAAAATCATAAATGTTTCGATCTTTAAGACCCTTAGAACTTCTACACGCAGATTTATGTGGTCCGATCTCACCATCAACAATTGCTCATAACAAATACATATTTGCTATTATAGACGATTTTTTAAGACACATGTGGTCAATCTTGTTAAACGAAAAATGAAGTGTTTAGAAGATTCAAGGCGTTTAAGGAGCTAGTAGAGAAAGATTATGGAAAAGCGATCATGACTCTTAGAACCGAGAGAGGAGGTGAGTTCACATCAAGTGAATTTCACGAGTTTTTTGAAATAAAAGGGATCAAGAGACATCTCGCGGCACCTTACACACCGAACGGTGTAGTTGAGAGGAGAAACATAACATTGATGGAGATGACAATAAGTATTCTCAAAGCAATGAAGGTACCAAACTATTTATAGGGGGAAGCAACTCGCCATTCAACCTATGTAATAAATAGGGTACCAACAAGAGCTTTTGAGAATATGACCCCTTACGACTACCTGCGAGAAAAGAAACCAAACCTAGATCACTTAAGGGTGTTTGGCTGTCTTGCACACTCGAGGATTGAAGCTAAAAACCTCAAGAAGTTGGATTATAGGTCAAGATCACTAGTACACCTTGGGATTGAACCATGATCTAAGGCTTACAAATTGTATAATCCGACAACAAGAAAATAGTGGTGAGCCACGATGTATTGTTTGATGAGACGAAGTGTTGGAATTGGAATGAAACTACAAACAGATGAAGAAGAGATCCGGGGATGTTTCACATGAGATGGGGGTGAGGTTATAGATGCAGGAGAAGGACCTACTGTAATCAGTTATGATCAAAACCATGATCATGGTGAAACAGAGAGCAAAAAATTCAGTGATTGAAGTCTCAAACAAGGAGAGGATCACGACACTAATGAAGATTCTCATAACAATGAGGGTGATGAGAATGATGCCCATGAACAACAAGTAGAGCAGCCGCTAAGAAGGTCAACTCGCCAAGTAACAAAGCCAGGCTACCTTGATGACTTTGTCCTTCAAGCTTCTATAGAATGTGAGTGACTCCTGCTCTCTATAGATGATGAGCCAAGGAATTATAAGGAAGCAAAGAACTTGTTCAAATGGAGATAAGCTTGCCAAGAAAAGATTGACTCTAATCAACAAAAACAAGACATGGTTTCTGATTGAGAAACCAAGAGAGATCAAAGGTATTGGTCTCAAATGGGTTTTCAAAATCAAGAAGAATGTAGATGGTACTATCAATAAGTACAAAGCGCGACTTATAGCTAAAGGATATGTACAAAAATCAGGAATAGACTTGGATGAAGTCTTTGCACCAGTTGATCATCTTGAAACCATACGACTATTGATAGCTTTGGTGGTATCTCACGGATGGGAGATTCACCACTTAGACGTAAAAACAGCCATGGAGAGTTAAAGGAATACGTCTATGTTGAACAACCTGAAGGTTTTGAAGTGAAAGGTCAAGAACATAAGGTGTACAAGCTTTCAAAGGCTTTGTATGGTTTGAGACAAGCTCCACGAGCTTGGAACACAAAGTTGGATAAAATCTTGAAAGGATTGAGATTCATCAGGTGTTTTAAAGAAACTTCCGTGTATCGCAAAGAAGAAGGAGGAATCCTTCTCATTGTTGCTATATATGTTGATGATTTATTTGTGACCGGCAACACTTTCAAAGCCATAAGTGACTTCAAGACTGGTATGTCATACAAGTTTGAGATATCTGATCTAGGAAAGCTCACCAAGTATCTCGGCATTGAAGTATATCAAGGAGAAGATGGAACCGAGATTAAACAAGAATGGTATGCACGAAGGATCTTGGCTGAAGCTGGTTTGGAAACGTGTAACCCGACACAAACTCCTATGGAGTTTGGATTAAAGGTTTCAAAGGCTGAAGAAGAAGCAGAGATAGATGCTACGTGTTATAGAAGAAACGTAGGGTGCCTGCAATACTTGTTACACACATGACCGGACTTGACATTTTCTGTTGGAGTTGCAAGCAGATTTATGCAAAGCCCTCGTAAATCGTATGGTAACATAATGAAACACATACTTCGGTATCTTAAGGGAACAATTGCTTTCGGACTGAAGTTTGGCCGTGAAAAAACAAAAACGATCATAGGATTCAGTGATAGTAGTCACAATGTGGCTCGAGACGATGGAAGAAGTACGATTGGTCAAATATTCTATTTTTGGAGCATCACCAATCACTTGGTGTTCGCAAAAGCAAGATACAGTTGCTCTCTCATCGTATGAAGCAGAATTCATGACAGCAACGGAGGCAGCTAAGCAAGCAATTTGGCTTCAAGACTTATTAAGCGAGATTACTGGATGGAAGACTGAGAACATTGTGATCAAGATCGACAACAAGTCTACAATAGCTCTCACCAAGAACCCCATATTTCATGGTAAAAGCAAGCACATTGATAAACGTAACCATTTTATACGGGAGTGAATTGAGAAGGAGCTTATTGATTTGGAGCTTGTACGGAGAACTGAACAAAAGGCAGATATCTTAACTAAAGCATTGACACAGATCAAGTTTACTGAGATGAGAAGTATGATAGGAGTTCAAGATATTTCAAGAACCAAGATGAAACTTAAGAGGGAGAATGTTGGATAAGTTTTAAAGATTATGACCCAAGATTTCTCTAACAAGATTGGTTAGGATATAAGATAGACTTAAATATACTTTAAATATATATTTTAGGATTATGAATTATCTATTTCTAATTAATATAGGAATTGACGAAAATGTGCTATTACTATATATATATATATGTTATTGTTGAATTATAACAAAAAGTTTTAGTGTTTAGTTTTGAGTTGTTTTCTAAACATAATAAAAGAGTTATTCTTATACAAAATTAAGATCGTTTCTTTTAAATATTTGAGTGTGGTGGGAATATAATTTATGTAAATAATAAGTTGTCTTGATTACGGGAAAGACAGTTGGTATCATAGCCTATATTTACCAAACCATTTTAGACTTAAGGCCATCCAGAAGAAAACATTTTTAACCCTATTTTCAAACATTTTATTTGAGGATGGATTTTTCTTAAAGTCTAAAGGTAGCATCACCAAGACATGATTCACTCCTGCTTTTGTGTTTTTTATGTCACGGAGCTAAGCTATGAAGAGAAAGGCTCGCTTATTTGTGTGAGCAGGATGCCGCCGAAGAAAGTTTGTGCAGCTAAAGTTGTAGCCGTGGAACAGCTTAGAGCTAGGGCTGAAACTCGTACTGAACTGGAAACATGAATGTGGCCGACTCAGAACAAAGACCTATCAACCCAATTAGGATAGCTCTAGATGGAAACAGGGCCTTAGAACGCACTGCACTCCAAGATGAAATAGTACCGAAAGAGGTTTAGAGAGCAAATGGATTTCAACATAGTTGTAGAAGGATCTCACTGTAGTGCTGCACATCAAGAGGGACCAAACGTGGTTTTCTAGTCACAAGCGCCTAATGCGCCACCACTGGTACAAGTCCATACACAAGGACCCATTTATTGGGAGATGATGAGGTACATGGGAAATATGTGTTAAAGTATAATCAAATCTCGTATAATATAAAGTCACATTCATATAAATTAGTTAATAATTAAAACTCACGAATTATCAATTCATAAAGTTGTGTCCTTTCACTTATACAGTCGTGTTGGTTCAACACAAATAGTTGTGACCTTTCAAGTAAAGAGTTGTGTCCTTTCAAGTAAAGAGTCGTGTCGTTTCAAATTGTGTCTTTTCGTTATGTATAAATAGAGATCGAGTCTACTCTTCACAATCATCAAGTTTTTGAGTGTAATACAATCAAGTTAATAAAAAGTTTATTACTTTCAATATATATTCTCTTTTTCATAACCGTAAAAATTTTCCAAACACCAATATGGTATCAGAGCTTTACGATTGAAGAGGACAAAAGAGAAAGCACTAGTTTACAACTCATCGCAAGAACAAAAACAACAAGAAGATATCGCATAAGTTAATCGCAAAATAAGCCGAGACTATGCAAGGCGCTTCACATCAAGTGATCCCTATATTCGATGGGGAGAAGTACGACTTCTGGAGCATTAAGATGGCAACCATTCTAAGGACTAGAAAATTATGGTCCGTGGTTGAAGAAGGCGTGCCGGTCGAACCGGTACAAGAACAAGAAACCCCTGAAACAGCAAGGGCAAAATCGCTTAGAGAAGAAACGATGTCAAATGATACGATGACATTGCAAATTTTGCAAACTGCCGTGACTGATCAAATATTCTCACGCATTGCGGCATCATCAACATCAAAAGAGGCATGGGACGTATTGAAGGATGAGTATCAAGGTTCTCCTCAAGTCCGATTGGTTAAACTTCAATCGTTGCGTAGGGAATACGAAAATCTAAAAATGTATTATAACAAAGATATTAAGACATTCACCGATAAGTTAATTGTTTTGGAGAATCAATTAACTTATCATGGCGAGAAGAAAACCAACTATCAACTCATACAGAAGATACTCATATCTCTCCCAGCCAAGTTTGATAGCATTGTTAGCGTTTTGGAGCAAACTCGCGATTTGACTTCACTAACAATGACAGAGCTAATCGGCATTTTGAAAGCACATGAAGCAAGAATGGCTGCAAGAGAAGAAAACACTAATGAAGGAGCATTTAATGCTCGCTCAAAAGGAACCAAATCCGGTTTCAAACGAGATAACACCAAGAGACGTGTTATTCAAGGCAAGAAGTGGTGTGAGTTTTGCCAGAAAAGCAATCACACCGAAAACGAGTGTTGGAAGAAACCAAAAGAAAACAATCATGAAAAGAATAAAAGAAGTAACAAGGAGTGTTACAATTGTGGTAAAATTGGCCACTACTCAAATGTGTGTCGCTCAAAGAAAAAGGAAAGAGCGCATGTAAGTCTCGAAGAGGAAGACTTGGGTGAAGACCACATGTTGTTTAATGCAAGTGAAGAAGCAATAACAACATTAAGAGAAGACATTTGGTTAGTAGATAGTGGATGCACTAATCATATGACGAAATATGAGAGATACTTTTCTAAGATCGATAAAAGTATCAAGGTTCCGATCAAAGTTGGAAATGGAGAAATAGTAATGACAGCCGATAAAGGAGATATTACCGTCATGACAAGTTACGGCAAGAAAGTCATCAAAAACGTTTTCTTGGTGCCTAGTTTGGAGAAAAATTTGTTGAGCGTTCCTCAAATTATTTCAAACGGCTATCAAGTATGTTTTAAAGACAAGAAATGCATCATTGTAGATGCAAATGGCAAGAAGATTATGGATATTCCAATGACTCAAAAGAGCTTCAGAATCAAGTTAAATTCAGTACAAGAAGAAGCCATGAATACAAGTGAGCAAGAGGAAATGGAAACATGGCACAAGAGACTTGGTCATGTAGGCAACACACGGTTGCAACAAATGCAAGACAAAAATTTGGTAAATGGGTTACCAAAGTTTAAAGTCAACAAAGAAGTATGTGAGGCATGTAATCTTGGAAAGCAATCACGCAAAAGTTTTCCAAAAGAATCTCAAACTAAAACAAGAGAAAAGCTTGAGATTGTGCATACGGATGTATGTGGACCGATGCAACACAAATCGCTTGATGGAAGCCGTTACTTTCTGTTGTTCTTGGATGACTATACTCACATGTGTTGGGTATACTTCATAAAACAAAAATCTGAGACCTTCTTAATGTTCAAGAAGTTCAAAGCGATGATCGAAAACAATAAGATTATACCATCAAGACGTTAAGATCTGATGGAGGTGGTGAGTTCACTTCCCAAGAATTCAACCATTTTTGTGAAGAAGAAGGAATCAATAGGCAAGTTACATTGCCTTATTCACCACAAAAAAATGGTGCAGCCGAACGCAAGAATAGATCCTTGGTGGAGATGGCAAGAACAATGCTTGTTGAGCAAGGCTTACCGCTCAAGTTATGGGCAGAAGCGGTATACACCGTGGCTTACTTACAAAACCATCTACCATCAAAGGCAATTGAAGATGATGTGACACCTATAGAGAAGTGGGGTGGACACAAGCCAAATGTATCACACTTGAAAATATTTGGGAGCATATGCTACATGCATATTGCCGATCAAAAAAGGAGAAAATTAGACGCTAAGTCAAAACGTGGAATCCTTATCGGCTATAGCAATCAATCCAAAGGCTATAGAGTTCTCATCTTGGAGAACGAGAAGATTGAAATATCAAGAGATGTTGAGTTTGAAGAAAATAAGAAGTGGGATTGGGATAGAAAAGAAGAAGTCAAGAAGACTGTTGTTTTATCTATGAATGACCTACAAGAATCAAGAGATCAAACCGAAAAAATCTCCAGTCGTGTTTCTTTTCAAGATGGTGACCATGATAACAATGAAAAAGGAGAAACTTCTGTACCACCAAAGAAATACAAGTCAATAAGTGAAATCATGCGAATAGCACCAAGAGTGGAGGTTGAAGAAGTGGCTCAAATAATAGAAGCTTGCCTTCTCGCACATGAAGAACCACAAACTTACAATGAAGCTTGTGGCAGTAAAGAGTGGAGAAAAGCCATGAATGAAGAAATAGAAATGATTGAGAAGAACAAGATATGGAAACTAGTAGACAAGCCGGAGAAGAAAAATGTAATAAGCGTGAAGTGGATCTATAAGATTAAAATGGATGCGAGCAGCAATCCTGTTAAACACAAGGCGAGACTAGTTGCAAGAGGTTTTTCTCAAGAATATGGAGTTGACTATCTTGAGACATTTGCTCCAGTATCAAGACATGATACAATACGAGCCATACTTGCATATGCGGCTCAAATGAAATGGAGATTGTATCAAATGGACGTCAAGTCAGCTTTTTTAAATGGAGAACTAAAAGAAGAGGTTTATGTAACACAACCACCCGGTTTTGTGATTGAAGGAAAGGAAGAAAAGGTGTTAAGGCTATACAAAGCCTTATATGGTTTGAAACAAGCCCCACGGGCATGGTATGGAAGAATAGACTCATACTTCATTCAAAACGGTTTTGAAAGAAGTATGAATGATGCGGCTTTGTATATTATGAAGCAAGAAAAAGATGTGTTGATCGTTAGCTTATACGTTGATGATATCATCATCACATGGAGCAATGTTCATCTCATCAACACATTCAAAGAAAATATGAAGAATGAATTCGAGATGATGGATCTTGGATTGTTGAATTATTTTCTTGGGATGGAAATAATTTAAGATGATCACGGTATTTTTCTTTCACAAGAAAAATATGCAAACAAACTTATTAATAAGTTTGGAAAGAAAGAAAGCAAGAGTGTAAGCACTCCACTTACACAACAAGGAAAAGGAGTAGAAGATGACAAGAAATTTGGAGATTCGACTAAGTATAGGAGCATTGTTGGAGGGCTCTTATATTTATGTGCATCAAGACCTGATCTAATGTACGCAAGCTCCTATCTCTCAAGATACATGTCATCACCCCGTGTGAAGCACTATCAAGAAGCAAAAAGGGTGTTAAGATACGTCAAAAGAACGTCAAATTTTGGAGTATTTTTTACAAGCGTGGAGACACCAAGATTAATAGGCTACTCAGACAGCGATTGGGGTGGTTCTACCGAAGATAAGAAAAGCACATCAGGTTATACTTTTAGTCTTGGATTGGCTATGTTTTGTTGGCAGTAAAGTAAGCAACAAACAGTGGCTCAATCAACGGTAGAGGCAGAGTATATCGCCATATGTGCAGCGACAAACCAAGCCATATGGTTACAAAGACTTTTGGAGGATTTTGGACTAAAGTTTAAAGAAGGCATCCCCATCTTATGTGACAACAAGTCGGCAATAGCAATTGGAAGGAATCCGGTACAACATAGAAGAACAAAACACATAGAGATCAAGTATCATTTTGTACGTGAAGCCGAGCACAAAGAACTCATTCAACTAGAGTATTGCAAAGGCGAAGATCAACTCGCAGATATCTTCACAAAGGCATTAAATGTTTCAAGATTTGAAGATCTTAGAAGAAAGCTTGGAGTAAAGCCGAGATATGATTAAGGGGAGTGTTAAAGTATAATCAAATCTCGTATAATATAAAGTCACATTCATATAAATTAGTTAATAATTAAAAGTCACGAATTATCAATTCGTAAAGTTGTGTCCTTTCATTTATACAGTCGTGTTGGTTCAACACAAATAGTTGTGATCTTTCAAGTAAAGAGTCGTGTCCTTTCAAGTAAAGAGTCGTGTCGTTTCAAATTGTGTCTTTTCGTTATGTATAAATAGAGATCGAGTCTACTCCTCACAATCATCAAGTTTTTGAGTGTAATACAATCAAGTTAATAAAAAGTTTATTACTTTCAATATATATTCTCTTTTTCATAACCGTAAAAATTTTCCAAACACCAATAATATGCAGATGGACATGTTTGATGGGAAAGCGAACAACATCGTTGTAGACAATTGGAGGAAGAAACTAGAAAGAAAAATCGATGCAACTAGATGCCATCAGTGTACCGTAGAGATGTAGTAGTCCATTATCAGAAGGATGAGCATGGTGTAGTGGGAAGGTGTAGTAGAAGCGACCCAAGGGGTGGTATGTACTGACCTAGAACTAGAACTGAATTCAAGGAGAAATTCACCCGAAGTACTTTCCAAGGGAAGCCCCTGATGAGACGGAGAGGGAATACATGATATACGCCACAAGGGGCCAACAATGAGGGAGTATGAGTTATAGTTCAACCGTTTGAGGTGGTTTGCTGGACCTTATCTAGGATGAGCGAGAGTTGATTTGTAGGGTTCCTGAAAAGAATGAGAATTGAATTCAAGAACCACTGCTCGCAAATAAATTATCACGATATGTAGGAAGTAATGGAAAAGGCAACTTAGCAGGAGACATGTTTAGAGGAGGAACTTAAGCAAGCAAAAAATGGCGTCAACAAGGTTGCAAAGCAAACCTTCAATAGCATGGGAGCAACCTTGAAGTTAGAACTAGAGATGTTAAAAATAGCGTAGAAATTTAGGGTTAACTTGACCCATTAAAATATGTGCAAATTCTATCCTGAACTATTATACAAAAAATTATAGGATTAATTTAAGATAGGGTTTAAAATATTTGGGTTAAAAACAGTTATCTTTGTTATATCTTAAATTTTCTTACTTAATTGTTAATTAACTGTTTTTCTTTCAAAATTACAAAATTATAACAGTTTTTTTTAGTTCCTATCTATAACGGAGAGTAATCTCAGCTCTTGTTATTAAACTAGCAAAACCGATACAACCTTGCACAGAAACAAAACATGTTCTTCTACTATTTATCAAAGACTTTTAGAGCTTAAACCTACTCCTATGCCTCTTATATATGAGACTCTTACACAACCATTAAACCTGATACAATATTTTTGTTTATCTTGTAGGTTTATAGCAGCAGAGTTGTTAACCCTTCTACCTTGGGTATGCATGATTTTTCCAGGCACATGACACAAAATTGGCCTAAAAGTCACTAAGACCCACAACAAACCTCTAATATGCTATTTTGCGGTTTTTACTTTATGATTTTGAAAAAGATCATTATGGAGGTTGGCGAAAAACGATATTTTGCAGTTTAATCAAGAAAATGTTATTTTGCGATTTTGGAAATAATAAGTTATTTTGTAGGAAAACGCTATTTTGTAGTTTTGACAAAACAATATTTTATAGTTTCGGTGAAAAATTCTATCTTACGTGATAATATTATTTTGCGTTTTTTGCGATAAAAATATCATTTTTGAATTTGGCGAGAAAATGCTATTTTACGATTTTGGTGAAAAAATAATATTTGCGATTTTGCCAAAAAATACTATTTGCAGTTTTGGTGGGAAAATACTATTTCCATTATTGGTGAAAAAAATTATTTTCAATTTTGATGAAAACCATTATTTTTTAGTTTTGGTAAAAAAATTTTATTTTGCAGTTTTGATGA